>OX578137.1:92069342-92210187 GCA_951213105.1 Amaurobius ferox
AAAGACAAAGACAATCAACAAATTTCAAAGATGAGGAATGAAAATAGGAAAACAAAAAAATCAAGCAAAAAAGCTTGCACATGGAAGAGATTTAGGCTTAAAATAAGTTCATTTCGAAAAAATTCTCGTCAAGTCCATATATCCCTTCGAAATGAACCCAAAAATGCTTGTTTCTGAAACACAAGATAGATTTTATCTATAAACTTGTGTTATATGGACGACAAGCATATAGATTGGAAAAATAAAGGAAACATAAATCCCTTAAAATACACTTCATTAGTACAACCATGACGAGCAAAGTATGATATATATATATATAAATATTTATATATATATATATATATATATATATATATATATATAGATATATATATATATATATATATATATATATACATGCAATATCAGAGTGATTCAAGGATGACAATATTCTGAAATCAACATATTTCACAATGAGGACTTGATTATGGCAGTCAATAAGATTTATCTTAGTACAGATGTTTATGGATATTAAAAGACTATACTTGTGAAATCGCGTGAGGAAGTAATGGATTAGTTTATGTTCAGATAGTGACCTAAGAGTAGAAATTTTGAATCAAGATAAAAGGGTAATTTTTACAGGGGTGGTAAAAATTGTGTATCATACTCGTATCCATATGTGTGCAAAAACAGAATTAAGGACTCCATATATAAGGAATAAAAACCTTTTGTGTCAGGTCCCATGAAAGAATTTTTCATAAATTCATTTTTTATAGCTTTTATATAAATTGAATGTATTGAATTCTAAATATTTTATATAAATTGAATGTATGATTTTCTAATTTATACATCATATGACCTTTCTAATATAGAAAAATAAATAAGAAACTTTCTTTCATACACAACCTAAATCAAAGTAAAGAGACTCAAGAGGTTTCAACATTGTAACATCACTCCCTTGCTACTTGTTTCTTTGTTCAAAAATAAATGGTTCTCTTTTTACAGGTCGTAACTAAATTCCCTCGATTCTATAAATGAAATAACATTGTACCAGAATAATATGCCCATTTAATGTAAAACACTACTAAAAGAACTACAATATTGAATAAGTGTCCTTAAGCATCTTTTGCTTCAGAAAAATGTCAACAACTCTCCGGAAACAATATATTTCAATTTCCATCTACTTGCTTTAGAATTCGGACAAGCATCTTCGTTTTTTTTTTTTTTTGTATTTATATTATTTGTAATATAAACGACACGTTTAACTTGTGAAAACCTTTTCCACTTCTTCTGATTTACTGAAGTTCTTCGAACGAAAGTGTTCGATTATTAATAGAGTGGGAAAAGGCACATATATGAGAACATATTTCATGCATGAATAATTTGATTTCACAATAATATACAGGGTGCTTAAAAAAGTGAACAGTGGAATATTTTTTTGAACCGTTGGTTGTAGATATATAGTTCAATTGCAAAAATGCTTTAAATGAGGTAATCATCGCAATTTATGAATCAAGGGGCTGTTCAAAAATCGAATTGATTCACAAAAATCTTTTAAGAGGGTTTCAAAATGATAAAAATGATATTAATGAATGATATTTTAAAACAATTATGAACAGACAGATGGTTCTAGTTAAAATATATATAAATCCTTAAATATGGTATAAAATAGAAAATTGATAATTGAGATTGTGTTAGTCTGTCAGATGTTTTTCTAACAATATCTATGGAAAAATACGCTTGTCTTTTTATTTTTTAATTCGGTTGAAAATCGGTTGCATTCAGAACTAGAAGATTTGTTCAATTCGTCGTTAATATTAATGTTATAACGTATCCTCTAAAATCATGCGTGTGCACTCAGGGTACAAGAATGAGTCCAAATTTCTGAATAACTGACACGTTTATTCACAAGTGCATTCTAAACAGGAACATTATACAGTAAAACAAGACTTAAATGCTTCACAAATTTCACGAAATATTTAATATTAGTCTCAAAACTATGAAAGTAAATTCACAATAGAGAAACTACTATTCTCAAAATATTGACAAAAATCACAATTCAATGTAGCTCGTATCACGTCAACTGCTCTCCGGATGAGTGATGATTCCTTTAATAGGCTCTCCATAGAAATTTCTGGAAATTTCTCATATCACGTAGAATAATCGCCATTTCAAGTTGCTCCTCAATTATTCGAGAAGTCTCCAAATGTCGCCAAATTGGAGATAAATCGCCGAATACGGCAAACTTTCTTTGAATTTCTGGAATTCTGGTAACTCTATGTTCACATCATGGGAAAATCTGTACGGATGTTTTCTCCGTCTGGTCTTCAAAAGAGAACAAGGCACCAGAGGAAAGGGAATATTACAGGTTCGCAACAATAATCATCAGCATTACTGTACAGCGCAATAACTTAAACTTTAGTTAATGTTATGTGGAAGAGTTACTTGGGTGTTTAAAATGAAATCTGGGAATCAACGAAATGATGACATAATAGCCTTACTGAAATATTCACATAAAATAGATTTGAACAAGTAGTAAAAGTTTAAGTAACTATTTCCAACAAAAATTAATGTGTGTAATTATGTCCTAATAAAATTTTTAATCAAGGAGAACTATGAGACAAATTTTATCGTTTTACATCTAAATTTTTGTCAATGTTTTTCCAAATACGGTATGGGTAACATTTTTGCTATTTGATTATTTTCGTTTGAAGGGCTGTAATTGAACGTTATTTTCCAATTTTTTTACAGAAATCATGTAAATTACTAGTTCGTAACTTCCTACCTTATTTAAAATCATTTTCGCTATTGGAAATATGTTCCTACAACTAACTGTTGAAGAAACTCCTCTGCTCACTTCTTTTGAAATACTATGCATAAAATACTTGCACTGGAAGTATTGTAATGCATGGGTCAAAAATCGAATTTTCATGTTTTGATGGATTTGTACGTTTTGGGTATCCAAGAATGCAAACCAACGATTTTTTTAGCATCTGTGCATTTGTCTCTTTGTGTGTCTGTCTCATAATATAAAACAATAATTATGTTTAAATAAAAACACAACTTACTCTGCGGTGCTCGATCTAAAGCAAAGTAGTTGTATAAAATAACAAAGCAAATACATTTTGTTCTTATAAATAACAGTGAAATGTGTATGCAATCCTTCTACATAGGCGCAAGGGGCGTGGTATAAAACCACCCCTTCACATGTATCACAAAACTGAAACTCGTTATTTGCGGAGAATCTACGTTTTACGTTAAAATCTACCCACAGACACACTTTAAATATTAATTTCAACAATTTATATATTTGCCGTATTTTCCGAAAGCAACATAATTTTAATATTTCCAATAAATAAATGCCCATTACCTAAAAATTACAGATACAGATAACAGCACTCTAAATCGTCTGTTTTGAACTAGAATCATTCACGCGACACAAATAAAAGAAAATCTGATGTGGGCAACACATGACTTTCCTTATATAATGTAATGAATTTACTACTTTTACAGTAAAAAAATAGGTTTTTCTTATAATAGATACTAATATTCCTTCCAAGATATTGAGTTTTCGACAATTAGTCGTCATTTTCATTGATTTAGCGCCATTTTAATCCATTTGGCGAGATTTTCGTTAATTTGGCAACATTTCAAAAAGTCGCCAAGTTGACGACATTCCGCCAAAATCTTGCCAAGCGTTATGGATGAAGAAATAAGTTATTACAGCAGACAAATGACTATTGGCGTTCAAATAAAAAAGTATTACTCAAAGTATCTTTTTCCATGAATGGAACGAGCTAGATCCACGAGAATGATGTCACCCAATTTATCGTATGGTATTACTTATGAAAAGTGAACATGTTTCTCAATAGGAAATATTTTTTTTATTTTATATGACTTTTTGATAATGTTTTTTAAAAATGTGCAATATCTCGAGAACGGTTTGTGTTAGCGTTCTAAAATTTATGCCAATCGTTTTCCACTGAAAAATTACATAAGAAATGTCTATTTGCGTAAATTTATTACTGGTTTTGATTTGTTGACGATTATTTCAAAATTTTATTCGAAAATTTAGGGGGGTTCTGAACATTCGATTGCGTGTAAAAACAATAGGCTTCCAGTGTTTACGGATTGTGATTTTCGTAACAAATTTGGTTCGAATCGGTCCATTCGTTCGTCAGTTATCGTCTCCACAGTCTCACTGACACACACACACACACACATACTTTCACACACACACATACTTTCACTCACACACACACACACACACACACACACATACTTTCACATACACACTCACACACACACAGACATCACTTCAAAAATGTTTGATTCGTGATGAGGGATGCTTAAAACGTGCTCTCCCGTCGAAAACTCAAATTCGAATTTTCGACCCCGTCACAATACTTTCCTTATACATTATGTATATAAGGAAAGTAAAAATAGTTGAAATCGCAAAAAAGTTACTTTTTATCCAAAAATTATTGTTATCTCAGCAAATTTTCATCCAATTCCATTCAAAATTTAGCACCAAGCAGGTTTCATAGACATTTTTTAGGCAATTTGTACATCTTTAACAAAACGTTGCATGTTTTTGAGAATCTACATTTAATGTAATACCAACAATAATTATTTGTTGGGGATATATCAGGTGGCAGGATCAGAAAAAGCAGTGATTGGGGAATAATAACTGATCCGCAATCTGACATAAAATATGAGAACTAAATAAAATCATAACACTTGAAATCATATGCCTTTATAGTCATCTCTTATCAAATTTTAAACCTTACTGTAGGAGATTACGACTGAAAATATATGCCAAATGAATTTTGTGGTGAAGCAATAATTCATTTTACAGCATAACGGGAGCCTGACTTTCAAAAAGAAACAAAAGCAACAATCCGTGCGTTATTTTGATCCCTTTCATTCAGGAATTCTATTCGGCATGGGTTGGAAAATCATTTATTACACAAATTCGTTGAATACTAAACCGGATGAGAAATGTTAGTGAATTACTGGAAATAATGATGCAGTGGAAACGGTCTTTGTTCAAATGAAAGTGCTGTAGCTTCAGTGAGACAAAACTCGTTTCCGAAACAGGAAGCTATAGGAATCAATATGAAATATTTAGAATACTTGATATGTCGTTTATCTTCAAAAAAATTAATTTGAACTTTTGAAAATACTATTTTGTGAAGAAGAACTTTTACTTCACCGCGAAATTTATTTGGAAAATACTTTCAGTGTCATATATGTCATATGTGCCAATTGGAATAATTTTAACCATATAATCCTATGAAGTAAGGTTTAAAATTTGATAAGAAAATATTATTAACCTTTATGTTACGGCTCAAAGAATCCATTTTGTTCAACTCCAGAACGGCAAAATAACTGAAAATTCCACCCCTCAAAATAAACACCTTCAATGACCTCGTATTTTGTTCGTAACTCGTCCTCCCTTCAGTCAGGAGAAACTTGGCATTCTTCAAGGCACTCAACTGGGTACAATAGGCGCTCTCCTCCTTTCCCAGAAAAATGGGGGTGAAAAACACTGGTATAGCAGTTGAACCAGCGCCGTTCTAGAAGAGGAGATTTTCAGTGGTACAACTGTTGTACCGTCGTAAGGAAAAGGTTAAGGGATATGTTTTATTTTATTATGTTTATGTTACATCGAGGAGCAGTTTTTGTCTTCACGAATCATTGCTTTCTAAGTACACCGAAAAATTTAATTTTTTTTTTCTGTTAGAAAACACAGAATAAACAACTTTTTAAAAAGATATTTACTAGATTCGCAAATGTAGACTTTTTCTCATTATAGTTTCCTTGAGCTGCAAGACGGTTCTTCACCTTTAAAGTTCATGCTTTAGCCTTTAGATCCAAAGGTATTCTTTTTGAATCTAGACAATCAATGCTGATTTCAGAAAATATGCATACAGATAACTATATCCATGCTCTGTTTAGCGCTTATATGTCAGCATGGAAAAGTAAATATCGGCTATGGCAGCAAATATTTTTTACATGTGTACTACAGTTTTTAATATATCCAATCTCTTTAGATACCAACAAATTCAGTCTTTCAAAGCAGTCGGCTTCAAATCAGTTTCTGAATTAGCTCATACAGCACGAGTCTACACCGACCAAGCTCATACTCATAGATTACGCCTATAGGGGGTGTTTACAAAATTTGAATTTAAGAGAGTTGTCCCTTAGTGAACCGCGCTTTGAAATACTTTACGCTGAGCTTAAATTATCACAATTTAAATAAATTCAGCAAACAGATCACTACAGTGTTCATAAATATTATAGACATTTTCCTCTTTTGTACCTTATCCTATTATTTTCGTAGTACCTCAACAATTGAATCTCAACTTTGCATCAACTATAATAATCCTTGTGGGCACACGGGCTTCAAAAGTAAATAGAAACAGAATCCGTGTGTTATTTTCAGCTCTTCCGTGTAGAAATTGTATTCGGAGTGTTAGAAATATTTTCAAAACAACTACCTTGAAAGCTGAAATGGGTGGCAGACAAATGCGAATGATTTTTGAATATAATGATGCAGTGAAACGAAATCCCTTTGTAAGAACGAATTCTGGCTTTAAAAAGGAATATCTCGTCTCTTAAATAATGGAATGGATTTGAATAAATATGAAATGAGAAGAATATTTGATGTAGGTATGCTTTATCTAATAGAATGCAAAATAATTAGGCAGTTTTCAAGCGAAATTTTGAACAAATTGTCTTTCCAAATACGGATACCTCTCGTATCATCATATACTATATTTGTTCGCGTGCAGGAGATATACTGAGAGAATATTCCCCAAATACCTAGAGAATTAACTGAAATGTGGCTCAACATGATTTTCTCATACCAGAATTCATTTTTACTTTCCTTATATACATAATGTATAAGGAAAGTATTGTGACGGGGTCGAAAATTCGAATTCGAGTTTTCTACGGGAGAGCACGTTTCAAGCATCTCTGTTCACGAATCGAACATTTTTGAAGTGATGTCTGTGTCTGTGTGTGTGTGTGTGTGTGAAACTATGTGTGTATTTGTGTGTAAGTGAGTCTGTGGAGACGATAACTGACGAACGAATGGACCGATTCGAATGAAATTTGGTACAAAAATTACAATCCGTAAACACTGGAAGCCTATTGTTTTTATACGCAATCGAATGTTCAGAACCCCCCTAAATTTTCGAGTGAAATTTTGAAAAAATCGTCAAAAAATCAAAACCTATAATAAAGTTACGGAAATAGACATTTCTTATGTAATTTTTCATTAGAAAACGAATGACATAAATTTTAGAACGCTAACATGAACCGTTCTCGAGATATTGCACATTTTTCAAAAAATTTATCAAAATGTCATATAAAATAAAAAGAAAATATTTTCGATTGCAAAACATATTCGCTTTTCATATGTAATACCATGCGATAAATTGGGTGACATCAATCTCGTGGATTTAGCTCGTTCTATTCATGAAAAAGATACTTTGAGTAATACTTTTGTATTTGAACGCCAATAGTCATTTATCTGCTGTAAGAATAACTTATTTCTTCATCCATTACGCTTGTTGAGATTTTGCCGACGAATTTGGTGGAATGTCGCCAACTTGGAGACTTTTTCATTGCTAAATTAATTGCTTTTTTGTTGCTAAATTAACGAAAAACTCGCCAAATGGATAAAAATGACGAGTCATTGACGAAAATTCAATATCTTGGAACGAATATAAATATCTACTATAAAAACAATCTATTTTTTACTGTAAAAGCAGTAAATTCATTGCATTATATAAGGAAAGTCATATGCTGCTCACATCAGATTTTTTTTAATATTACAAGATTTTTTTTTTTTTTTTGAAAAATCGGTATTGTAGGTCTAAATGATTAATTACAACTACGCTTGTTACCCTTCACTTTAAAGGGCTTGAAAAAAATTAATCGTTCAATGGATTCCATACTTGACAATGTATCCAGGGGGAGGGTAACTTGCCCCCACCCTACCCCCTGAGGGGGTCTAATGACATCAATAACACATACAAACGGTATCGCGGCTATTTTGACAACAATGATTGAAACTATTAAGTTGTGTGATCATAGACCAATATACAACTTCTTTTAAGCATGATTATGGCAAATTTTGCCCTATGCTGCCATGTTAAAAAAAATATATAATTTTCATTAAATTTCGAAGTTTTCGCTCGATCTAAGAAAAGTTCTATCTAGTTCTAGGTTTTTCGATAACAAAGCCGGATATAAAATTTCGATAAACCATTAATATGTGTGTCAGCTATCGTGTAAACAAGAAATAGACCACATACATAGAGACAGACAGACGGACATCACTCCAAAAATAGTCAAAACGTGTTCAGGAGCTCCTAAAACATATTTTGGCATTAAAATCACGAATTCAAAAATTTTCGTAAAAAAAAAAAACTTCCCTATATTATATTACATAGTATGAGAAAATAAAAATGAAGTTATAGCTTGTAGGTTAATCACTATGCCTTATATTGTTTAGAAAATATACTACCAATTCAAACGGAATTGATTTTAAAGATTGGATATGATGACAAAATATTTGTGATCTGTTCTTTAAAACCATGACTAGAAAAGGTGAAGTTCAACACCTATGGAGTCAGAAACATATCCAAATGTTTATGGAAGCATAACTATTTAAAGTGCTTATTTTTTTTTTAAGTATAATTCGTGTATGTACAGTTCAATACAAATAACAGTTCTACAAGGTAGGATCAAAAAGTTCGGAGACTGTGCTGATATCTCTAACCCTCATTGGAGGAGAGGGGAACTATTTTACCGTGGCGTAGAGGCACATGTGACGCGAGATGTGTAACGGAAGAAACAGTTGTTTTTCCAGACAATGAATATAAGTGAACTGAAGTAGTTCGCGTTCGTCGAAAACGGAAATGGTGTTTGAAGAACAACATGCCAATATCGAATTCTGCCAGCGGTTGGGGAAATCGCCGACAGAAACATTGCACCTGCTGCAGCAGGTGCTATGTTTCTTCTGCTGCAGAGTGGCTTGACTAAGCGTGAAGGTGTCACACTTAGTGACCACTAGCTATTGAGAATGCGCGAAGCACGGGTAAAATGGCTAGTTTATAGATATGCTGACATAATTATTCCAGTTAATTTTCATTGAAAATTATGATTCGATTAATTGCGTAGATATTACATTTAGTGATCACTATCCATTGAGAATGCGCGAAGCTCGAGGAAAATGGCTAGTTTAGTGATATGATGATATAAATATTTAAGATAATTTTCATTGAAAATTATGGCTAGCATAGGTGCAGTTTTTGGGAATAATTGAATTACGAATGATTATAGGAATAAATAAATATGAATATTACACTGAAGATTATATTTAATGCAAGTCATAGGATATTGTGCGTATGTATCAACATTTATATAACTCGATGAAAACTTGTAGTAGTATTCGGGTTATGTTTGATGAAATTAAAAGATGCAGAATGGAGTAGGATTAAGTAAATTAAATAACATTATAACACATGAATTATTGTTTTATGCAGTCTTTCCGAAACAAACTTTGTACCCTTCTTTGCACCAAAGGATTTTGCGGCGATATGATAATAGAACATGTGATTACATGATTAAAATGATAATGGAAAATATGTATGTTTTAAGAGAGATTTGACTCTAATGACGAAAATAAATTTCGCATGTACCATAAAATGAAATCATAGCATTTTAAATAGAGAGGCGTCCACATCTTTATACGTGTATAATACCAATTTTTCCGGCTTTTGTAGCATTTTTAATTTTTTTAGATACATTTGCCCATTTGAAATATATTTTTCCGAACCCCATATAACATCTGAATTAATTAAGTGGCAAATTTCGAAATCAGCTCATGAATATTGTACCACTGACTCCACTATTTTCCTCGAATGCAAGAAATTACTTTTATACGACGTATTAATATGATGAATTTCATGCCTGAGCCTTTCATAGATGTGCCTTCCCTAATAAAATTTATAAATCTCAATTTTTCATAAACTGAAACAATAAAAAATCTATCACGATACTTTTACTTGATAAAAGAAGATGGCGATATCTAAGTCATCTAGCGGAAAACCTAAGCAAACTATGTGCGCGTAAGTTATTTAGAACTGATATCATAAAACCTTGTTTCCAGTTACGAAAATCGTCTATAAGTCGGACACATTTAGTTCAATAATCCCAGTGGTACTGCCTACACAAAATTTCCTCAATCATAATTGCAAAGTTTGGAAAATTTATCTAAAACCTTTTCTCCAACTGAAGTTAATTTCCTGACATTTTTCAGATCAGAATTCATATTATATATTTAAAATATATTATTATACATTGCATCAGTAGCCAGTGTTATACGAAAGGAACAACACTTCTATGCACGATCTATTGCTTTCTTTCAAAATGTTTTCGTGAAAAATTTTCTAGCGTGAGAACCGTTGGAAAAGTCTTAATGAAATTTAGAAAAGCAATATAAATGCAAATGAAGACAAATTATACCGAAATAATTTTAAACATGATGAGTAGCAACTTTGGAGGAGTTTCGTTAACAGATGACTGAATTTCGTGTAACTAGAACAAATCTTTATCAGAAAGGTACCATGATGTCTATATACGAAACTATAGTCTCAATTCATTCTATTCTTTAGTGTTTCAGAACAAAATATATTTCTGAAAGTTTTTCTTTTAAATTTATCCTTAATTTAGTATGATGTTGCGAAGTATCCCCTGGAGTAGTAGTTGCATTTTCAAGAAAGACTAATACGAATTTCTGGATAACTAACGATATATTTAAAACACCAATAAGCGCAAACAGGAACAATATAAGCTAACGACTATCAGCTCATATTGTTTCTGCTATACAGCTAATAACTATCTTATAAGGTGACAAAACAATTGTTAGGTGTAGTTTAATATATCAATTAATGCCCAACTGGTTCACAAAGAAAGCGACTATATTATCGCAACACTTTGAAGTATCCACAATTAACTTTTACTCGTACGAACTCACCAACTGAACAATAACCAGTTTATATACCATATGGAGACAATTCTGGAAAAAGTATCTTAAGGAATTCTTTACCAATCTACCTAATTCGGGAAGTTTTCAGAATTTTCCAAAAGTCACCAAGTCAGCAACACTTCACCAAAATCTAAGACTAAGATCCCCGAATTTGTCATAAATCGACCAGGATCTTCAAATAATAACAATAGTTGCCTGTAAATGTCGTTTTATTTAAGGAAATGCAATATGCAGTGTAAATGTTTTAAATATTCATAATAATATTCATGTTTACAACTAGTTCGCTTCCTAATGTGCGATCAACTTGCATTTGAAATATGATCGAAATCCAATTCCTTCCATTAAAAATTATTAGTCCATTTAATTTTTTGGTTTTATCAGCTTCTTTGTTCTACATTTTTCGTATTTTGTACATTACCTTGTTTATGGACATATATTCTGTAGCTATTTTCTATCGCATGGTGTATAATATTTGTTTTGTTTTGTTGTTTTTAGTAGGAATTTTTTTTCACTAGACTGGTACTTAATTGAAGAGTTGGTTTGAGAAGCAAAAACGAGTAGCTCTCAGACTTGGCAGGTAGAACTAAGATATTATATCTCCCTATTAGTGTGGAATACTGTCTTACTCATCTGTGCGTAAACAGAAGTAGGAAACGTAACCAGTGTAAGCACGTGCAATTCGTAAACAGTATAGGCACTACTACCAGGCATTTTTCAAACACTTCTTGAATATTATTTTAATGAAACTATTATATTTACTTTACTAGGACGTTCCGTCCCCTGTTCACTATGTTCGCCAAACCCCGTAACTCGTTTCGCGAATCGGGAGGCTTCGCCTGTTACTTGTTAGCTCTCGTTTTGCGAGCACTTACTGCAACAAAAGGCGGCACTTATGTGCCGCCTTTTGTTAACTGTCGTTCGCTAGTCCTGGAGCTCACTTCTCAAACTCTTTCAATCCGGCGCATACGACCGCCTACGTGTCCTATAGTAACTGGCGCTCGCAAAACTCTAGGTTTCTAAATGAACAACTGCTTAAAAATTTATTTCTCCCTTTCTCACCATCGAACAATTTATTCCTGGTACCTACTGAAATATTTATCTAATTAGAAAATGTTTTTTTTCAAAAGTTAACATTTTGAATCAATTTGATTAGGTGCACTCCTTCAAATGTAAATTTTCGAATAATTCGGTATTTACTGGAGTGGTTATCCAAAGATCAACTCGTAGTGAAATGTAAAAAATAAAAATAAAGTGTTTTCCAAACAGTCTTTATTTCAAACGGTTTTACATAGAGAACACCCTCAAATAAAAATGTTTAAACATTATGATTTTTTGTATTTTTGTTTTTAATCTTACTATTGGTCCCTAGACCAAAATATCATATCTCTATCTTATTATGTGTGTTTCTCATTTAATCTACGAATCGAATACAGGGTCTTTCAAAAGTCCGTATAAACTTTAAAAATTCATTAAAAATCGAAAAATCATAGCATTGATGTACGGTTTGTACCATAAGTATTGCCAGGATAGGTTTTTTTTTTTGACGTGAAAAATATTTGCAGTTTAAAAAATCACCTATAGGTGGCGCTTACCCGAATACATCTTCAAGAAGTATGCAGATGAGGCTTTTATAAAAGAGCTGTAGTGCTCTGTAGATTCTTTATTTGATTCATTAGTATAAGCGGTGTAAATAAGAAGTTTTTGCGAGAATGTTAACTTGTTAACTTTGATAGAGGAGAAAGTGTTTTTAGTAAAGCTGTCTTATGTGAGCGGCGAATTAGCATCAGACGCTTTGCGAAAATTCTGATTTAGGAAAAATCTAAAGAAAGGAAAAGGTCCTATCACCTGTTCAGGGTTACTTAGGCTTGTCACAGGGTTACTTAGGCATTTGACACGTACAGTAAGTTATTTTCTTTGTCTTTCCAATGCATTTAGCGCCACCTATGGGTGATTTCTTAAACTACAAACATTTTTCACGCCAAAAAAAAAAAAAAACCTTCCTAGCAATACTTATGGTACAAACCGTACCTCAACGCGATCATTTTTCGCTTTTTAATGAATTTTTAAAGTTTATACGGACTTTTGAAAGACCCTGCATTTCAAAGTCAAACATCCCTAAATAACAATATTGTGAAACTGTTCCATTTTTGCTATCAAACATGGGCGTGTTCTAAGCAGTGCACATTTTGAACGTGTTTATTTTATGTACCCATTAAAATATAGATTTTAATAAGGTTGAGTATTTGCTGAAGTTGATATCTAATACTTAACTCGTGTACCAATTACTAAATCTGTGTTTCACTTGAAACATTATGTTTCGCATTTATTCGATTAATCAAACACTTTTGTGAACGACAGCCCTAAAAATGTAAAAATTGGAAAAAATGAAATTAGGCGTACTTTTCTTATTACATGGTTTACTTTTACACAAAATTTACAATCTCTATCTCATCGGAAAATGGAAGTGACCACCAAATCATACTTTGAACTTTTTAGAGTGAAGTACCGCTTAAAATGAACATAATTAAACAAGAAAGATCAATCATGCTTAAAGCATTGATTATGAAACACTTTCCAAATTCAATGCAATTTTATTTAAACAAGTCTAAAATGCAATACATTCCTCTGTAATATTTTGAAACTTATCACAATACTGCATTAATTTATTATATTTGAAAACTTAAACCTTCATCGAATAAAATGAACTTCATTCAAATGACGGCATTGAAATATAAATTGCCTGGTTTAAACATCTCTGAAATGTTATACATTCCTCGGTAATAGTTTTAGAATTATCATAATACTACGATAATTGGGATTTAGAATTATCATAATACTACGATAATTGCGATAACGTTTGGATGATCATTTAAGCTCAAATATATTGTCATTGCGTTGTTTCAGTATGTAGATGCACAGAATTTAAGCAAAAATAATGTAGTTTTAGGACGGATACAACACTCAATATGAATTAAAAAGAACTTAAAAAAATCACGATTTTGAAACAAGATGGATGCCATATATCATTTTGAAGTGGGTCATGTGATCGTTTCATATCATGGTCACGTGATCGTTTCATACAAGAGGTGTAATTATTATTTTAATTTTTATTTAAAAAACTACTAAATATATTTCGCTGAATTTTTTTCTATATATTTTATGGAACAATTTGAATATTACCTAAAATTTTCGAAGCAATTTGTGAATTTTAAATCCGCTTAAAAATGTTTGAAAAATTAGATCCCATAGGGCTCAATGTATTTCATTTTTTCAACCCGGGTTCAATCCAAAACTAATTGGGTGATATTATTAATTTATATTCCCATAGGTCCTAGAGACTATCTGAACAACATACTAAAATTTCATTTTGATTAAGTCATTTTTACGGCAGTTATCGTGCTAACGGACAGACAGACAGACAGACAGACAGAATGAACAAAGTCATAAACACTTTTCAACTTTGTTGTAAAGTGTTAAAAATGTGTTATTGACCGACTTAAGTTATAATCAAACGATTTATCTATGTACAAAATTTTAAGTACTTGTCTCACTGAAAAAAATATGTTTCTCATCTATTTGTAAATCAAACATTTTGATGTTTGGCGCCTCTAAAGTAGCAAATATTGGAATACTGAAATTGCACAGTTTCTTCCTGTAAAGTGATCTACCCTTGCACCCATTGCCAAGTGTCTATAAATATCATTATCGCAAAGTACGTTTGCCTATCATTTCATATTACATACGTTTCTTTGTGGAGTACACTTTCAAATGAGCATTTTTTTTTTTAATTATTTTTTTCCTATATCAAACGAAACAAAATTTCACGGTCCTGTTTCTTCTGCAAGTGCCTAAAAATAGCGTGAGGCAAACAGACGGACATTTAGGACAAATTATATATGGATAGATTTTTTATTTTTGGATAATTTTTGCACTCACTGGTATTGCCTTCAACTATAAATCAACTTGTTTGAAGTTTAACTTTGATTATATTGCATAACTAAAAACATACCGAACGCAACAGAATATACACGATAAAAATTAAAAGTAGTTGTTAGTTAATCAGTGATTACCGTGATATGCAAGATCATTTTACTATTCTATATGTTATAAGGTGGTTCAAAGTTAAAATGGCTCCTTCAATAGTCGGAGTGGCGTAGTGTGGGACTTACATCCACAATATTACGATTTGATTCTTTGTTTAGGGCTAGTGATTTTTAGTGATACAAACTATTTTAGAGTTAAAATGCCTTCTTAAATGGTCGCAGTGGCATAGTTTTAGACATATATGGACGCTATCCAAAATACTATGATTTGATTCTTAGTTCAAAAGTCTAGTGAATTTTTGTGGTACAAATTATTTCAAAGTTAAAAGGGCTTCTTAAATGGTCGCAGCGTCATAGTTTTGGACATATGTGGACGCTATTCAAAATGTTACGATTTGATTCTTAGTTTATGGCTAGTGAATTTTTGTGGTACAAATGGCTTCTTAAAATGGTCGCAACGTCATAATTTTGGACTTATGCGTACACTATTCAAAATACTACGATTTGATTATTAGTTCAAGTCTAGCGAATTTTTGTGATACAAATTATTTCAAGGTTAAACATTTGGTACACAATCTTAAACATGTCGTGAAATCAAAACGAGATTGTGGCTCCCGGTCTGGTTCGAAACGGGGGGAAAATGCAAGATAAATAAATTTTTACATGTTTGGAGTAGTGCGGCTGGTTACATAACTGAGTGAAATCCAGATGTCAAGGATTTAATTTTCAGCTAAAGTTTATAACAATTTTCTATTAACTTTTCCTTTTAACTTTCTCTCACGTGCCTGACACGTGCGAATAGTACTAAAATTAGATCAGAATAAAATTAGATCAGTACTAAAATTAGATGAGAAGTTATACATCCTTTCGGGGTTAAAATTGATATTAGATGTCTTAAATAATTAAAATTTAAATCACATACTTAAAACACGGACAGAGGTTACTACATGGATATTTATAAAAGAAACAATTCTTTGAAGCACAATCTATTTCTTGCGTTCAGGTTAGTACTTTTTGTAAAGTCATCTTTAGCTGAGATTTTTAAGAGAACCTAATGAAATTATGTAGGGAAAATTATGTTTAATGAAATTATATAGGGAAATTATGTTTCTGCATTAACTACATGTAAATGCAGAAAAATTCTCCCCCGAAATGACTTTAAACATGAGTGAGTGGCCAGTCTGGAGGAATTTTATTTACAGAAGACTGATTTTGAACAAATCTTTTGTAGCATGATAGAAACTTTTCGAGGTATCTTAAAACAGGCGTCTGGCATACGATAGATGGGAGTTGAGACAATTTTAATTCGGTAAATAGGTTACGTGACATTCGTAATTCTGAAAATTTGAATATGCAGAAATAATTCTGATTTTTTATTTATTACCTGTAAATATAATTTTTGATTTGATGTTTTATAAATATTCGTCTTTATAAATTTTATATCGTTAATTAATAGTAATAATAATGATACATAATATATATATATATATATACATATGTATATATATATATATATATATATATATATATATATATATATATATATATATATATATATATATATATATATATATATATATATATATATATATATATATATATATATATATATATATATATATATATATATATATATATATATATATATATATATATATATATATATATATATATATTAAAGTATAGATCGATTAGCTTCCATTTATATTATTTTATCAGAGGGTGATTCAAAACGATGGGTCAAAACTTTAAGGGGTGATAGAGTAAAAACTTTAAGTTACCTTTCATCATACAATGCATGGTTGGAACACACGCGGTTAAGCGCGCTGGCCAGCTAACGGATAAATCGCATGTTATCGCGTTCGTCGCCAGTTCTACCGTTGATTTTAGAAAGAGTGGATTGTTTCATAAATCAAAATAAGGCCGAGATGCATTTCAGGTACAAGCTGCTGACGAGAATACGAAGAAAGCTCAAATCCGTATGGAGTTGCGCTTCGTAGTGTTGAAACCGCATACAGATTTGGGACCGCATACGGATTAAGGAAATAGTACTGTAAGAAAAATAATACGTACAGCACACACACGCGCACGTACACACACATCACCTCAATGTTCGATTCGTGACCAGAGATGCTTGAAACGTGCTCTCCCGTCTCTCTCTCTCTCTCTCTCTCTCTGTATATATATATATATATACATATATATATATATATATATATATTAGAAAAATGAATGTAATAATAAAAATAATCGATTCAAGTAATCACGATATATTAACATCACTTGAACTGCAAAACCACGGCCACAAAGCCGATAATAGAAAGGAACAGCACCTGCTCAAATTCGAAGATTAATCAGACTTAAATTCTTCCTCAGGTCTGAGTATTCAATTCTAAATAATCCAAATAAATTCCGGTTTCAGATTTGGCAATAGTACGTTAATATAAATCCCAAAACCCAGACTACAGGCACCAAAAGAGGAAATGTCGAAAATAAGAAAAATTATGAAATCTAGTCCATGAGGTAGGAACCCTTCATCTTTCACCATGTGTATGTGCAAATAGACGCAACTGTATGAAAAATACCGAGTAGCACCGGAATGAACAGGACTAAATACAACCTAGGACGCAGAACAAACGTTCACAGCGATATATATATATATATATATATATATATATATATATATATATATATATATATATATATATATATATATATATATATATATATATATATATATATATATATATATATATATATATATATGCAGTTATGCGTTTATTTGTTTAGTACATACTAAAGCATACTCTCATTCTGTTGTTCGGTGTATCGCAATGTAGTTAAAATCGCATTTAGATCTTCCGTTAGAGAAATTCTTGAACTTTCTGCAGAACGAGCATCATCCTCGTCTTAACTCTCTTGTTTTTACTCACTCACAAAATTTATTTATCCCCTCATCATCTCCTGTTTCTCATCCTCATTTAGTCAAATCTGGAATGCCTTCTTCCGTAATAGGTTCGAAGACTGAGAGATTTTTTTTTATTAGGTCTATGAGCTGAAGATTATCTTCATCATTTTCTTCCTCAGTTTCACCGAATTAATTTTTCCAGGAGAGTTGACGAGAGTTTATATTTTAATTTTGTCAGAAAAAGTGATGCGTCAGTATAAAAAAAAAACTATCTTGGATAACACTGAACCTTGGATAATTTAGAGTGTACTATATTAGCAAAAGGATTATTATTTTGATTGTCCCTTTTAATAGAACCAGATCAAAAATATAACTTAAGGGCCATCAGATCAGTCTCTAATTATCTTATTAATTATGTTCTGTATTTGTAAATATTTGAAGATTAAGATTGCTAAAACTAAGTTTAATGAACAATATTAAAAATTTTCGATGCTACCACTAATCCAAATAAGAGTATTTCTATATTACCAATATAAGGATAAAATATCTCACTTTCAACCGTAACCTAATGACTCATTCTTTCATGATTTTTCTAAAATTTTGCAAATTCTCATAACAGTTAATATTTCTACCTTGTCTTTTATATCTTTATTATCACAATTTAAATTTTGTTTAATCTTTGCAATCTCCCACTGACTGTATCATTGTATTGTTTGGACTTAAGCTTATAAATTTTTTTATAAATTAATTACGTCTGTGTGGCAGAACTGATTTTATATGCCACTATACCGATCTTAGTCACTGCACTGGGATGGTAATTCCAATAATTTAATTCTAATTGTCCTATTTGTGAGGAAAATAATTGCATTTTTCACATGTTTTTTTTCAATCTATTGTAAAATAAAAACATCTGATGTGGGCAGTACATGCCTTTCCCTGTCGACTCATATTCACGTTCTATTCATTTCATCAATAATTCATTACATTGAGTTTAATTGCACAAAATAACAACCGTAGCTACTTAAAATTACACTGAGTTTGCACTTTTAATTCAATTTTTGTTTTCATTTGGTAGTTGGGCTTATTTTCTTAAGTGGTGTAGCGAAATACGGAAAATCTAAAATATCTTGAGAATAACTAGTCTTAGTGTGATGGGGTTGGTCTTATTCTTTTGATCATTAAAAATTACGTATAAAACAAGCATTTAATTAATATATTTGAGCGTTCATAGTTTTGTATTTTAGATTTTGACGATTTTTGCGGACCATTTCGTAGAAAAAAGCAGGTTTATTTTCCGAATCGTACCAAAATCTAATTAGCACCAGGGTATCCCACATGTGACTTATATAGCAAATTTTGTAAAATTTGATCTATTAGTTATTTAGCTAGAGTGGATACAGGTAATTTTTGCTGGGTAAAAAGCTGGGTTCTTTTATTCCAAATCGTACCCAAAACTAATCTGCATCTGGGTCACACATAAGTGACTTACCTACCAAATTCTGTAAAATTTGGTCCATTAGCTTGCAAGTTAGAGTGGATACATACATTGCACAAACAGACACACAGACAGACACGCATATACACACACACACAGACGTCACGATAAAAATAGTTTTTTCGTATTCTAGAGGTCACGAAACGTGTAGATCCGTCGAAAACTCGAGTTGCGATTTTCGGCATGATTCCAATACTTTCCCTATACATTACCATGTGTTGCAGGGAAAGTAAAATTAAAATATAATGAAATAAAATGAATGAATAAAATAAAATAAAATAAAATAAAATGAAATAAAATAAAATAAATTAAATTCAAAATTTGTATCAATTACTTTATGGCATCGGTCAGTAATTCATCATTTCAAACTGTCATTAACGCAGATTAATTAAAACAATAGTTTAGGTCCTATATCGAACATACCCAACCGCGAAAGATAATAATATTCCAATTATCAGTCAGGAGGGACACCATAGGGGATTAGGTTGGGCACTATACCAATATGAGGGGTGGGGTGGGGCATCAAGTGGGTTTAAATTTTTTATGGAGTGGAATATATAGAGGATCTACAAAGAAGAAAAACACAAACATGGAGGAGAGGGCACCTGATAAATATTTCTAAGCGAATTCACCATTTGTATGCGTGGCTCTGAAGAGACTGAAGTGCAGCATTGATAATTCATAGAAACAAAATTCAACGTCAGCGATGTGTTGCGCAGATACAATCAAAAGGATGCCATGAACCTTTGATAAATTTTTGACGAAATAGAATTCTGTGATGACCTTGAGTAGAAGAATCAATTTCGCTACAGTATACATGGAGCGCGTCCCACGAGGAATTCTTTTATAAAATATTAATCGAAATGTTACCTGCGCCCTTTTATTTATCACCGAATTTGTTAACCCATTTTATCAATTCTTTGTTAGAGGATGTTTTCCCCGTGTCTCTGCAATGCATACATGTAAAGAGAAAGTATTGAAATATTTTAGAACTTTAGAACAAGAAATAAACTATTTTAGCACAGCAATTAATAGTACATAGGAGTATAAATGTAATAATATTTTAGTTCCGATTTATTATTGAATAGTAATACATATTTGATCTTACCTTTATCAATGTTTTTGACTTTACCTTTATCAATGTTGTTGACTTAAATATACCTTTAAATATAGCAAATTTCATATAATTCGTTTGATCGAAATATTGCTTTTTCGGTGGAAAAGTGAAATTGCCAGTATCTCGTGAAAACGATTCTTAAAAGCTATTAAATAATTGTGACCTTTTATTTTTTTTATTAAACTTACAATGCCCTCACTTAATTGATAATAGCAAACATGTCTATTTTTTTTTCGTGTTAGATCATAAACGTGAAATATCTCCAAAGGTAGCTTGTTATCGTTTTATAAATATGGACATTTTATAAAAAAAGTACATATAAATAACGTCTCCTCTCTAGTAGTGGTACTTGGAACATTAACGAGCCAGCGGTACGTGGATGAGATTCTACGATTCCATGCTCTCCCATTCGTTGCTGGAACTCCAGGTGAGCAATTCCAGCAGGATAATGCCCGACCGTACACGACTCGGGTCGCCCAGGCCTGCTTGAGTCATGTCCAGACACTTCCATGGCTTGTCCATTCCCCAGACCTGTCCCCCATCGAGCATGTGCGGGACCAGTTGAAACACCAGCTGCTTCGTTGTCGCAATTTTCGGGATTTGTAACGTAACGTCCAAAAGGTGTGGATTCGTCTGCTCAGGACAACATCAGACGTCTGTTCGACACCATGCTGGACCGTATTGCTGCTTGTATCGCAGCACGAGGCTGTGTGATGCGCTATTGAGGAAGACCAGACTGTGCACCACAGTTCCCTCTGTACGTGTTCTGCTGCGCTGTTTTTGTAATCATGTATATCATTTATCAGTATCCATTATCAATAACATTTCTACTCCATCCTATGCTTCCTTCTTGGTGAGCAAACTTTCATTGTCCGTGAGTGTATATTCGAAATATTAGAATATTAGAGCTTCCCATAGTAACTGTACTCTAAATCAATTGATCTCTGCATGTTTTGTGATATGTTTGTAATTAAGAATACGCATAGAAAATGAACATTTTTTCTACATTTTCTCAATTTTCGAAAAAAAAAATGCATTTGATTAATTAAGAACTTACAAAAAATAATTGATACTTAAAAATTGACGATTCTTAAAATTCATTTGCCTGTATTGGCATTCCAATTAATAAACATGCGATTACTTAGAATCACTATAATTGACGACAATGAAATATATTTCAGTTAAATACTTTTCAATTTTCTGATTTAAAAAAGCTGCTGAATTTTTATGCCACTTTTTTCCAGCCAGGGACTAAAACAGAGCATAAACAAATAAAATATATATGATAAAGCCTCTATAGGGTGGCAAGGGGTGTTTACATTTCATTTTCCGTGGAATTGTTAATCATTTTACATTCTTTTGCACACTCCTTCAGTAGTCATACTAATTTAAAAGCAAAACCGAGAGGATAACCGGAAGCGGAAATCCTTCTTGGACCCTTTAATCCCCTCTGAATTTAATGCTGAATGCATATTGGTCGGAATTTAAGCTCCATGGCTGATCTTGATAAATATATATTGCAAAAAAAGTGTAAATTTTCGAATCAAAATTGGTATCTCCAGCACTGGAAGTAAAATTCTTTAACGGTTCTCCTTCCCACTTCGAAATTTGATGCTACATATTTTTATCAGTCCTTATTTATGTTCTAATGGTACATCTTGAGAAATATATGTTTAACAGAAAATGAAAATGTTTGATCTGGTATCAAAACATCGAAAGTGGAAATCATTAGAGAACCTTCCAACCTCCAGTCAGACTTGATGCTGAATCCATATCAGTCATTATCTAATCTATATCGATAGTCTATCTTAAGAAATAGATTTTTCACGGAAAATAAAAATGTTTGACCCTTAAGTGAAAGAATCAGAAGAGGAAAACCTTTTGAGAAACTTCCATCCCTTCTTGAATTTGATGCTGAATCTATGTCAATCATCATTTGAGCTGTAATTGTGGCAGATTGCAAGAAATGATGTTTCAAGTAAAATTTAAAATTTTCACTCGGAAGTGACATCTCCAAAATATTAAATGAAAATCGCAAGTGAATCTCTAAAGAATTTGATGATGAATCCACATCAGTTGTTATCTAAGCTCTATCTATAGCCAATCCACAGAAATATATGCTTAATTTTTTTAACGGAATGTGCAAAAGAGACCGGAAGTAAAAATTCTTGGTGAACCGCCCTATCTACTCCGGAATTTGATGCTGAATCTTTATCAGATATTATTTAAGACCTGTATATAACACATTTTGAGAAATAGAAGTTTTAAGGAAAATGAAATTGCTTGAACTGGAAGTAAAAAATAACTAAAAATTAAAAACTTTAACAAACCACCCTACCTCCTCTGGAATTTAGTGCTGAATTCATATCAGTCACAATTTAAGTTCTATATATAGCACATCCTGATAAATAGATGCTTCAAAAAATTTTTGGTTAAAACATAAATGACAAACAGCGGAGTGAGTATAAAATTTAGTCTTTTAAATAAAATAGGCAAAATGGCCCTAAAAATTTAAGTTTTGCATTCCAAAGGTAAAAGAATTTAAGAAATTGCTTTTATGTTTTGGGGAGAAGGCAAAAAATGCTAATTTGAGAGATAAAAAATTTGGAGTGGGTGGAGCATTTTAGCTTTGGCATTTATTTTTCAATAAAATTGTTGAGAAAAATATTATTTTGTTCTGGGCACCGTAAACATCTCAGCTTTCTTCGGGCTCTTATATTTCTTGGGCTATTGAGCATAACTTAACCTCTAATAATAATTGTTACCCTACTGATGACAAATTTGCTTGACACCAATAAATACGTTGTAAATAAATGAAATACTCATTGATGTTATGAGCAGATGTAATGAATTGGTCGTCCAAACCGTTGATGGAATTGACTTCCGCAATGACCTTGAAAAGAAGGAATCAATTTCGCTATTAAGTGCATGTGACGTTTTTCTGCTCTATTAAATATTAATCGAAATATTTCCCGCGCCCATTTTTTTACGACCGTTTTATTTCACCCATTTAATCTCCTTTCTATTAAAGGGTGTTTTTAATTCAATGAAAAGCGAAAGATAATTTTTTACCTGCAAGCATTTCTTTTCATTGGTATTTAATAGCAATTCTATTTGTTCTACGTGTGTTCTCTGCGTTTGGAGGCCCCACTCGACTTTTTCATGCATTAATGCTTCATATTTTTCAGGTTTATCTGCTCATAATCGTTATATGAATGAAAAACTCAACTGAGGTGCGGCTCAACATGACTTCCTCATATCAGAATCCATTTTTGGTATCTATTTTTTCTTTTTTTTTCTTCAAATTATACAAGAATTTTTTTTTTTGAAAAATCGGTATTATGTGTCCAAATGATTACAATTATAGCGTGTCACCCTTCCCTCTAAAGGGCTTGAAAGATATTTTGTTGAATACTATACTTGGCAATAACCTCCCGAGGGTGCGAATGAACGTCATGAATAAAAAAATTGACGTCACGAATGAAAATATGACGTCACGAATAAAAAAATTGTATCACGGCTATTTTTCATAGCAATGATTGCAACTATTGAGTATCGTGATCATTGTGCCATAAATAAACCCTTTGATGTATGATAAAGGCCACATTTTGTCATATGCTGCCATGTTAAAAAATATATAATTTTGAATCTGAATTTGAATGAATTTGAATCTGCAGGGAAAGTCATGTGTTGCTCATATCAGATTTTTACATTCCCTGCAATACATGGTAACATATAGGGAAAGTATTGGAATCCCGCCGAAAATCGCAAGTAGTTACAAGTACCTTGGAGTGTACTTTGATTCTAAATTATCATGGAAACTTCACATTTCTTAAACATGCAAGAAAGCGAAGTCTTCACTCGCCAAGCTGCGTCCCCTCTTGGCTAGAAATAACCGCCTGTCAGTGAAAAATAAGCTATTGCTATACAAGTTCTGCATACGTCCAATTATGACGTACGGAGCCCCCCATATGGGGCACCGCAGCGGAGGTTGACCTCAGGAAGCTTTAAGTACTTCAAAATAACGCTTTGCGTTCGTTTTCTAATCTTCCGATTTACGTCCAGTTAGAAGTTCTGCATAAAGACCTCAAGATTCGGCCATTTTTGGAACATGTCAAAAATTTATCTCTTAAATTTCATAGAGATCTGAGAAACGTGAATAATCCTATGCTCGACAGTATCCCACGCTATCGACCCGGTAACCCCGGAGCGTGAAAGCGCCCTCGGTCATTACCAGTGCGAGTCGTGCATGATATTTTCTTTCGCTCCAAACGGAGGCGTCTAGCATACTAGTTTTTATCTGCACTCCTTCCTGACACAGACTTTTAACCACTTCTGTACCCCTCCCTTGCTTTTGGGAATTCGCTATTAGTTGGCAAGTCTTTTCCCTCTTTGACTACTAGACATTCTCAAGCTCAAGGCCCTGCGTCTCTCGGGGCGTCCCACTTCCTTCCCCACCTTTCCCCTCTTCTGCTGACAGCTCGCTTGGGCCCCATCTCTTTCATTTCTGAAGTCTTGGGGAAAGGGCAAGATTTCAGTCATCACCTCCACCCCCCCAACACCTCATAGTTGTGAACTCTGCTTTTAAGTAATTTCTTTTCTGACTCTTTTTCTTTTCGCCTGAAGTTTAAAGGGAGGATTGCATCCTCTCCTGGGCACTTCACAACTTCTGTCCTTGAGTCCTTGAGTCTAGGTTACTCTAGTTTAGACTTGCGTAAAGGCTCCGGCGGCAAAGTGAACTACAACTTTCGACTTTCGCCTGCTAACTGGGCATGACTGCCTTTTGCACATTTGTACCGTATTGGTATTTTTACTGAGGCTGCCTGCCCACTATGTGACTCTGATGAACCTATGAACAAACACCACTTGCACCGCCGTGGCGTCCCCCATGGTGCTACTGAGGCGTCCAGATATTGAGAGGCGAGAGGACTATTGGGGCGATTGAATTCCTGTCGTTGTTTCACATTGTTTGTTACTTTCGTAATTTGATCGTATGCCCCAGACATTGAAATTTAAAAAAGTTCAGACCTTTTATATTTGAAATGGCGGATGCGTCTGCTTTCTTTTTGGGGCGTGTTTTGACACACGCACAGACTATCTGCCGTCCAAATAGATGCTCTATGTCCTCGGATGAGTCGGACGGTCTGGATCTTCAATACACACAGACCACAAGCAATAAATATTTAATTGATATTCTTGGATGACTATAATGTGCAAATCCATCGTAAACTTGAATTCAGATATTCGTGGTGGGACAGCTCAGTGGTTAGCGCATTCTTATAGCCCTAGTTCAATTCCCGGCTCTGCCTAAACTATCCCCATGTTCATGAAGAGTATGGGCACATTAAATATGTGGATTAGTAGGTCCTTTTGAGAGGTTAGTAGTAGAGAAAGGAGGGTATAGTTTCTGTGGATACCGCTCCACTGGGTTTCGGTCTAAATTGGGTGGCACTCCCCGGCCGTCAAACAATTTTGCACCTTCGAATAGGTTAGACGACTTGGATCGAAGAAGAATAATTCGAATTTTAGACTCTTTTTAAATTTTCTTTTCCAGGTACTATGTGGGGAAAGTGAAGAAAATGAATCTAGATTAATGTCATTTTTTCGAGCCAGAGACTAAAGTATAAATCGCAAAAGATTAAATGGAACGGTCTGGGTAGTTGTGTGTAGATACAATCAATTGGATTGCCAAAGTATTGTTGAAATGGACTTTCGCAATTACCTGCAGAACAAAGAATCAATTTCGGTACAGTATAGAACTCGTGATATATTTATTACTTTCCATATAATACATGGATGCATCAGATTTTTGACGGATCTACGTGTTTTAGGCACTATAGAACACGAATAAACTAGTTGGCATGACGTTTGTGTATGTCTGCCTGTATGTCTGTCAGGCTGTGTGTATATCTGTGCAATAACTATCCACTCTTGCTCAAAAACTGTTCTATAAAATTTCCCAAAACTCGGTTAGTCAATTGTAAAGAGCACTGGCGCTGATTAGATTTTGGTATAATTCGAAATAATAGAACATTTATTTTTTTTTTCGAACAAGTTTTTTTATTAGAACAATTCAGTGTTTTTTCAAGTTTGATAAATGAGATAGCGGCATTTTAAATTATGCTACACCACTAAATGAGAAAATAATTTTAAAACTGCAAATTGGTTATAATTTCGAAATTTCGAGAAAATAAAATTGTTTACTAAATACATTCTACAGTTGGTTCTCCGTAGAAAATGCGGGGTGGCTGGAAAGGTTCTCAGACTTATTTCGAAGAATAATAATAAAAGGTAATCATCTATAATACACGTTTTGAGCAGTGCTGCACCCGAAGGATGCATTTTTAATACTTTACAACAAAGTTGAAAAGTGTTTATGACTTTTTAACACTTTACAACACAGTTGAAAAGTGTTTATGACTTTGTAAACATTTTACAACAAGGTTGAAAAGTGTTTATGACTTTGTTAACATTTTACAACAAGGTTGAAAAGTGTTTATGACTTTGTTCATTCTGTCTGTCTGTCCGTTAGCACGATAACTGCCGTAAAATAACTTAATCAAAATGAAATTTTAGTATGTTGTTCATACGGTCTGTAGGACTTATCTATATAAATAAAAATGAAAATCTGTCTGTCTGTCTGTCTGTCTGTCTGTCTGTCTGTCTGTCTGTCTGTCTGTCTGTTTGTCACACCATCACGGGAGAACGGCTGAACCGAATTTGATGAAATTTTGTGGGTAGCCCAGAAATAGCACCACTTAAAATTATATCCGTGTTTTGAGTTTCTACGACCAGTGGTTCTCGAGATATTAGCAAAAAACGAAATTTTCGTTTGTCTCATCATCACGGAAAAACGGCTGAACCAAATTTAATGAAATTTGGTGAATAGCCTTGAAATATCCCCCCATAAATTTTGTCCAAGTTTCGAGTTTCTAAGACCTGGGGTTGTCGAGATATTAATGAAAAACGGAACTTTTTCCTAGGAGTTCTACTCCCTAACTCCGTGGTTTATCCAAACGAAAAGCTTGAAAATCGTTTGAAAGTGAATTAAAATTTAATCTCTGAGTTTGATGGGAGATTTTTTGCGTTAATTAGTCACTTTCTGAAAACATGAATTGTTTGAAGCATGATTTAAAGGGGAAATCTATCTCCATGGTTCATGGTTTATTTAAAACACGCTTTTACGGAACAATGAGAAGTATAGAGAAATCAAAACCGTTATTTAATTTCGCAGTTTATGTTATAAGACATGACATATTTAACATGTTATAAGATTCTATCTTATATCATGTTACTCAGAAACGCAATTAAATTAAATCTGTCTGTTAATTTTAATTATTTTTTCGATTTGAATAATAAATAAATGCATATAAAAATATATTTTAGAAAAGAACGATTTGATTTTTTTTATAGCATTTTTGACTGGATAATATCAATTACGGTCTTCAGGTTTAAAAATTATTATTATTTATATTTTCGGGGATTATTGATTCAAGGATTATTGATATTTTCAAGTTATTATGCAATTATTTTATTATGACAAAAATTGTTTAAACTCATATATTGTATGTTGTACGAATCTTCTACAAATACACGTGTATATCTTTTAATCTACGAGAATATAAGTAGTACAGGTATATTGACATATGTTTTGATATATATTGGCATATATTGGAATCAATTACGACCTTCTGGTATAAAGAGTACGGATATTATTGATGTTTTCAATTTATTACGTCATCTCTTTTATTTTGGCAAATATTTTTGAGACGCATATTGTAATACGGGTAATCTTCTACTAACACATTGGCATATATTCTGATCTGCGACAATATAATTAGTACGGGGTTGCATATATTCATTCAATTCCTATTTTTTCTTCTGTAAATTTGCTTACAAAAGGGGGCAGGATGTTTTATTCTTCAGATCTGATCGTGAAGATAATTCTGCATAGTGAGAACATATATTCTTAAACTTCTCTTTAGGAGCAATAAATTTAATATTTTAACAGAATTTGCACGTGATTGCGAACTTTAAGTTTCTTTAAATTATACACTCCGTACGAATAACGGGTGTGCTGTTAGTGGTTAATAAATTTTAACATTTTAGGAGGATATATCATGTTGCTCGGCATCGCAATTAAATTAAATGTGTTTGTTAATGTTTTTATTATTTTTTTTCGATTTAAATAATAAATAAATGGATAAATGGATATAAAAGTATATCTTATGAATGGACGGTTTGATTTTTCTTTTAATTATATTCATTGCTGACTGCGTACATCAATTTCATTTATTTTGGCAAAGAGTTTTCAAGCTTATATCGTATTTAGCTACTAAACTCATATATTGTGTTTAGCCAATAAATTCATATAGCCGATTGTTGAAACAGAAAAAGAGTAGAGCGGGTATATCTTCTAATACAATTGTAGTGTTTTCATTTAGTATATTGAAACGGGATAAGAATGTTTCATTCAGATCTGCAAATTCAAAGCTACGAATTTGGAGGGATATCGCTAATTTGACAACTTTTCTTAAACTTTGCCAAATTGACGGAAATGTCGCCAAATTGATATAAACGACACACAAACAGCTGCCATAAACCTTCGGGTTGGTCGTGTGGCTTGGGTCTTCTACATATCAATGAAATTTTTTTTTGTTTTGTTAGAAGAGAGTACTGAAATGATGTTTGGTTAGCATTTATCTGTCAGACCAACCATCCTACTTAGTAATACATTTAGCGAATTTTTAAAATGTCACCAAATTGATAAAAATGTTTTCAAATCTATAAAAATATCTTGAAATTGATAAAATTGCGCTACATAAATGATATTAATTGTTTTTTGTTAGGGGATAGTATTGTGATGATATTTCGTCAATTTGTCGCAAAGTGGAACTGTCAGTTCTACACTCCCACTTGGCGATAAATTTGACGATTTTTTAAAATGTCGCTAATTTGACGAAACTGTCGCCAAATGTTCCATAGAAATATAACTATTTAGACGATATTTTTTCTACCAATTTATTTGAAGCAAATGATATCATGTCGCTTAGCAACGGATTTAAATCCAATGTGTTTATGCGGCAGACGATTTTTATTAAATCCTTTCCGATTTGAATAATGAAGATATGTATATAAAATAAATTTCATTGCCATTTCATTTTGGACTGGATAATATCAATTATACTCTTCAGGTTTAAACATTATTATTATTGATATTTTCCGGAATTATTGATTCAGGGATTATTGATATTTTTAAGTTATTACGCCATTGTTTTATTGCGGCAAAAATTGCTGACACACGCATATTGTACGTTGTACGAGTAATCTTCTAGGAATGCACGGGTATATCTTCTAACCTACGAGAATATAAGTAGTACAGGTATATTGGCATATATTTTGACATATATTGGCATATATATTGGAATCAAGTACAGTCTTCTGGTATGAAGATTAAGGGGATTAATTATATATTCAATTTATTACGTCGTCTGTTGTATTTTACCAAAAAACATTTGAGACTCATATTGCAAAACGGGTAATCTTCTACTAATAATCGGACATTATAAGTAGTACGTGTATATCTTCCCATATAATTTTAGCACTTTAATTTTGACATATATTGGAATAAATGACTGTCTTCAGATTTAAAGATTACGGGTTTATTGGTATTTTCAATTTATACATGTAATATACTAATACAGGTTATATTTTCTAATATTCGCGTATATAATTAGTACCGGTCCCATACAATTTTAACGCTTTTATTTTGCATATATTGATTCAATTCCATATTTTTTTTATATTTGCTTACATAAGGGGTCCAAGATGTTTTATTCTTCAGATATGTCCATGAAGATAATTTTATATAGCGAGAACAGAGATTCTTAAACTTCTTTTTAGGAGCATTATATTAAATATTTTAATAGAATATTTTGATTAAACATGTCATTTAGTATACTATAAGAATTTGGGCATGATTATGAATTTCAAGTTTCTTTATATTATATACTCCGTACGAAGAACGGGTATGCTGCTAGTAATCTATATAAATAAATTTGAAAATCTGTCTGTCTGTCTGTCTGTCTGTTTGTCCCATCATCACGGGAGAACGGCTGAACCGAATTTGATGAAATTTTGTGGGTAGCTTAGAAATAGCCCCACTTAAAATTTAGTCCATGTTTTGAGTTTCTACAACCAGTGGTTCTCGAGATATTAGTAAAAAACGAAATTTTCGTTTGTCTCATCATCACGGGAAAACGGCTGAACCGAATTTTATGAAATTTTGTGGATAGCCTTGAAATAGCCCCCCATAAATTTTGTCTAAGTTTCGAGTTTCTAAGACCAGGGGTTGTTGAGATATTAATTAAAAACGGAACTTTTTCTTTGGAGACCTACTCTCCAACTCCGTGGTTTATCCAAACGGAAAGGATGAAAATCGTTTGTTTAAAACGCCAAAATGAAATAAAACTTTATTTCCGAGTTTGGTGCAGGATTTTTGCATTAATTAGTCACTATAGGAAAACATGAATTGTTTGAAACATGAATTTAAATGGAAAAATCTACCTCCGTGGTTCATCTTTCACAAGTTTAACGATGTAAAGTGTAAAGGAATCAAAATGGCTATATAATTTCGCATTTTATGAGGAAGATTCTATCTTATATCCTGTTGCTCGGCAACGGAATGAAATTAAATGTGTTGTTAATATTTATTATTTTTTTTCTATTTGTATGATAAATAAATGGATGTAAAAATATATTTTATAAATGAACGGTTTGATTGTTCTTTTAATTATATATATTGTGGACTGCGTACATAACTTTCATTTATTTTAGAAAAGAGGTTTCAAGCTCATATATTGAGTTTAGCTAATAAACTCATATATTGTGTTTACTCAATAAATGCATTTTGCCGATTGTTGAAGCAGAAAAAGAGTAGAACGGGTGTATGTATCTTCTAATCCAATTTTAGTGTTTTCATTTAGTATATACAAACTTAGAGCTACGAATTTAGAGGAATATCTCTAAATAACTTGGTAACATGTCTTAAACTTTACCAAATTAGTGGAAATGTCTCCAAATTGATAAAAATGACCCAAATCAATAAAATTAAATTTGTTTTTTTAGAATAAAGTACTGAAATGATGTTTCTGTAGCATTTGTCGGTTAGTCCATCCATCCTACTTAGTAACACATTTAAGGAATTTTTTTAATATCACCAAATTGATAAAAATATTTCTAAATCCATAAAAATATCATGAAATTGATAAAATCGCGCTTAATAAATGAAATTAGTTATGTTTTGTTAGGGGATAGTATTGTGATGATGTTTCGTCAATTTGTCGCAAAATGGGACTATCAGTTCTACAGTCCCACTTGGCGATAAATTTGGCGATTTTTTAAGTTATCGCTTAATCGACGAAAATGTCGCCAAACCTTCCATGGAGATTGCATTATTCAGATGATATGATTTCCATCATTTTATTTAAAGCAAATGATATCATGTCGCTTAGCAACGGATCCAATATGTTATGCGGCATACGATTTTTATTAAATCTTTTCCGATTTGAATAATAAAAATATGTACATAAAATAAATTTCATTGACATTGAAATTTTGACTGGATAATATCAATTACGGTCTTCAGTTTTAAACATCATTATTATTGATATTTTCGGGGACTGTTGATTCAGGGATTACTGATATTTTCAAATTATTATGGAATTGTTTTATTATGACGAAAAATGTTGAAACTCATATATAGTACGTTGTACGAGTAATCTTCTACAAATGCATGGGTATATCTTCTAATCTACGAGAATATAAGTAGTGCAGGTATATTGGCATATATTTTTATATATATTGGCATATATTGGAATCAATTACGTCCTTCTGGTATTAAGATTACGGAGATTTTTGATATTTTCAATTTTTTACGTCATCTCTTTTATTTTGGCAAATATTTTTGAGACTCATATTGCAATACGGGTAAGCTTCTACTAACACACTGGCATATTTTCTAATCTGCGACAATATAAGTAGTACGGGGTTGCATATATTGATTCAATTCCTTTTTTTTTTTAAATTTGCTTACAAAAGGGGCCAGGATGTTTTATTCTTCAGATCTGCCCGTGAAGATAATTTTGCATAGTGAGAACAGATATTCTTAAACTTCTCTTTATGAGCAATAAATTTAATATTTTAACAGAATTTGCACATGATTGCGAATTATAAATTTCTTTATATTATATACTCCGTACGAAGAACGGGTATGCTGCTAGTCTATATAAATAAAATTGAAAATCTGTCTGTCTGTCTGTCTGTCTGTCTGTCTGTCTGTCTGTCTGTTTGTCCCATCATCACGGGAGAACGGCTGAACCGAATTTGATGAAATTTTGTGGGTAGCCTCGAAATAGCCCTACTTAAAATTTAGTCTGTGTTTGAAATTTCTGCGACCAGTGGTTCTCGAGATATTAGTAAAAAACGAAACTTTCGTTTATCTCATCATCACGAGAGAACGGCTGAACCGAATTGAATGAAATTTTGTGGGTGGCCTTGAAATAGCCCCCCATAAATTTTGCCCAAGTTTCGAGTTTCTAAGGCGAGGGGTTGTCGAGATATTAATGAAAAACGGAACTTTTTTTATAGGGGTTCTACTCTCCAACTCCGTGGTTTATCCAAACGCAAAGGATAAAATCGTTTGTTTAAAACGTCAAAGGGAATTAAAACTTTATTTTTGAGTTTGATGCAGGATTTTTGCATTAAATAGTCACTATCTGAAAGCATGAATTGTTTGAAACATGAATTTAAATGGAAAATCTACCTCCATGTTTTGTATCTCACAAGCATTTACTCAACGATTAGAAGTATAAAGATATTAAAATGGTTATTTAATTTCGCATTTTATGAGGAAGATTATATCTTATATCGTGTTGCTCGACCAAGGAATGAAATTAAATATGTTTGCTAATGATTATTATTATTTTTTCGATTTGAATATTAAATAAATGGGTATTAAAATATGTCTTATAAATGAACGGTTTAATTTTTTTTATTATTATATTAATTGCGAACTGCATACACCACTTTCATTTATTTTAGCAAAGAGGTTTTAAGCTTATATATTGTGTTTAGCTAATAAACTCATATTTTGTTTACCCAATAAATTCATTTATCCAATTGTTTAAACAGAAAAAGAGTAGAATGGGTATATCTTCTAACAATATTTTAGTGTTTTCATTTAGTATATACAAACTGGATCACGATATTTTATTCAGATCTGCGAATTTAGAGCTACGAATTTGGCTGGATTTCGCTAACTTGGCAAATTTCTTAAAAGTTACCAAATTGATTGAAATGTCCCCAAATTGATAAAAATGACGTAAATCAATGAAATTTATTTTGTTTTGTTAAAAGAAAGTACTGAAACGGTGTTTCGTTAGCATTTGTCTGTCAGTCCAACCGCTCTACTTAGTAACACATTTAGCGAATTTTTAAAATGTCACCAAATTGATAAAAATATTTATAAATCCATAAACATATTTTGAAATTGATAAATTGCCCTAAATAAACGAAATTGTGTTTTTTTAGGGGATAATATTTTGATGATGGTTCGTCAATTTATCTCCAAGTGGGACTGTCAGTTCTACAGTCCCACTTGGCGATAAATTTTGCGATTTTTTAAAATGTCACCAAATTGATAAAAAGATTTATAAATCCATAAAAATATTTTGAAAGTGATAAATTGCCCTAAATAAACGAAATTGTGTATATTTAGGGGATAATATTTTGATGATGGTCCGTCAATTTATCGCCAAGTGGGACTGTCAGTTCTACAGTCCCACTTGGCGATAAATTTGGCGATTTTTTAAAATGTCGCCAGACCTTCATTAGAGATATTCAGACGATATTTTGACCACCAATTTATTTGAAGCAAATCATAACATGTCGCTTAACAACGGATTTAAATTTAATGTGTTTATGAGGAAGAAGATTTTTATTAAATCTTTTCCGATGTTAATGATGAAGATATGTATATAAAATAAATTTCATTGCCATCGTATTTTTGACTGGATAATATCAATTACGATCTTCATGTTTAAACATTATTATTATTGATGTTTTCGGGGATTATTGATTCAGAGATTATTGATATGTTCAATTTCTTATGGCATTGTTTTATTGCGGCAAAAATTGTTGAAACTCATATATTGTACGTTGTACGAGTAATCTTCTACAAATGCACGGGTATATCTTCTAATCTAAGAGAATATAAGTAGTACATGTATATTGGCATATATTGGAATCAAGCCTTCCGGTATGAAGATGGCAGGGATTATTGATATTTTTAATTTATTAAGTAATCTGCTATATATTGGTAAAAAAATTTCAGACTACATATTATAATACGGGTAATCTTTTACTGACACTAGGACATATCTTCTAATCTATGACATTATAAGTAGTACGGGTTTATCTTCCCATATAATTTTAGCACTTTCATTTGGGCACATATTGGAATTAATTATTGCCTACTTATTTAAAGATTACGGATTTATTGATATTTTCAATTTATATATGTAATCTACTAATATAGGTTATATCTTCTAATAATCGCGTATATAAGTAGTACGGGTCCCATACAATACGCTATTATTTTGCATATATTGATTCAATTCCATACTTTTTATAAATTTGCTTACAAAAAGGCCAGGATATTTTATTCTTCAGATCTACCCGTGAAGATAATTTTGAATAACGAGAACAGCCATTCCTTAACTTCTTTTATGGAGCATTATGTTAAATATTTTAACAGAATATTTTGATTAGAAATGCCATTTAGTATACTACAGGAATTTGCACATGATTGTGAATTTTAAGTTTATTTATATTATATACTCCGTACGAAGAACGGGTATGCTGCTAGTGGGAATATAAATAAATAATATCACCCAATTAGTTTTGGATTGAATCCGGGTTGAAAAAATGAAATACATTGAACCCTATGGGACCTAATTTTTCAAACATTTTTTTAAGCGGATATGAAATTCACAAATTGCTTCGAAAATTTTAGGTACTATTTAAATTATTCCATAAAATATATAAAAAAATTTGCAGCAAAATTTATTCAGTAGTTTTTAAAATAAAAATTAAAATATTAATTGCACATCTTATATGAAGCGACCACGTGACCATGATATGAAAAGATCACGTGACCCACTTCAAATTGAAATATGGTATCCATCTTGTCTCAAAATCGTGATTTTTTAAGTTCTTTTTAATTCATATTGAGTGTTGTATCCGTCCTAAAACCGCTTTATTTTCGCTTACATTCTGTGCATCTACATACTGAAACAACGCAATTACAATATATTTGAGTTTAAATGATCATCCAAATTTGATTATTTCTACAACGAAGCCTATTTTTCACTTATGTAAAATGTAAACAGCAAAATATGTATGATGAGCTGTACAAGAATTGCTGTATTTCTTTAACGCAAAATTATTTAGCTTATGGAGTTTGCATAACTGATATGAATGAAATATTCATTGATTTTACAGAGAGAAGGACGATTTTTTTCAATGAAGTTTTAAGCATAGAGTTTAATTACTTGTAGCTCGATGGTTTTAAGTTTTTAAATAAAATAAATTATTTTATTACTGTGATGAATGAAATGAATGGGGAAATGTTATGAATAAAATGCTGCTTTTATAGAGGGAGCCAGGCGTGTTATTTTTTCTATGACGTCATTTGAATGAATGTCAGTTGTTTCCGATGAAGTTTTCAAATATAATAAATTATTGTAGTATTATGATAATTTTAAAAATATTACTGAGGAATGTATCGCATTTTAGAGATATGTTTAAACCAGGCAATTTATATTTCAATGCCGTCATTTGAATGAAGTTCATTTTTTTTTTTCGATGAAGGTTTAAGTTTTCAAATAAAATAAATTAATGTAGTATTGTGATAAGTTTTAAAATATTACCGAGGAATGTATTGCAGTTTAGAGATGTTTAAATAAAATTGCATTGAAGTTTGAAAGTGTTTCATAATCAATGCTTTAAGCATGATTGATCTTTCTTGTATTTTTAAATAATGGTTTCATGCTTTCGAGTCTATAGAAATACTATCTCCCGAACACATATTAAGTAATTAAGTAATTCAAATGAAATTAGACGTGCTTATTGAAAAACGGTTTATTAGTTCTCAGTGAAATAAAACAAGGGAAAAATTCTTAAATTTTCGAACGATTTATTTAAAAGAATGAAAAATGATAGCGAAAAGCCGGGCTTTGAATGGACTTGAGCATAGAAAGCATGCAAACTGTGAAAAATGTCAAATTAAAACTTAATGTAACAAATGATTATGAAATTAGAAGTTTAAAAAATGAATTTCAATATTTGAAATTCCTAATACAAAATAGCCTATAAGTTTTTAAAATTTAAATATCAAATTAAACAAATTAGAAAAGAGCAAAACAATGAATTCAAAGCAAAGCATTTAAATCGCAGAAACGTATTTAATATACAGGAGTATGTTTAAATATCAACGCATGTAAGTGCACACGCTCTGATAAATTGTATAAAAGTTGTTGTTTACTTGTCATTTTTAGGAAGATTAGTGCGTAGGCGCCGTATAAAAGTTGGCGTTTCACCCTATTACAGTTCGTATTAATTATTGAAATTGTGATTCTGCACATCGTTGTTGTTGTTGAGACCTAGACCGTCCGACCTACTAGAAAGGTGTAAGGTAACTGTTTGGACGGCAGGGAAGTGCCACCCAATTTAGACCGGAACCCAGTGGGGGAGGCATCCACAGGGACCGTACCCTCCTTCTCTTACCACCAACCTCTCGAGAGGATTTACGGACCCACATGTTTAACGTGATCGTACTCCGCGTGAACACGACGGCAGTTTTGACAGCGGAAGGAATCGAACCCGGGACTGCCGAGTGCAGTTCCCGCACGCTAACCAGTGGGCTACCGGGCCCTCTACACATCTGTGTGCAATTTTAGGTATGTGTGCACATTTTACTATTCATACTTATTGTAGTTTTTGAGTGAAAAGGATACCAAAATTCAGGCAAATGTCTAATGTAAGGCTAATTTGAAAAAAAAAATTACAAATATTTACAGATAAATTTTCACATGTACAAAAAAAAATTACTAATAAATTCACAAATTTACAAATTACAAATTTTTAAATTTGTAATTTGTAAATTTACAAATACTAAATTGCTAAATTAAAAATATTTTGCTACATTTACAAATTTGCTTTGTTAATGGACTTCGCTAATACGCTGGACTGATGGTTGCTTCTCTTGTTCATAATAATTGCGTCTATAATGTTAAAGAAATAGTCACTTATGCTTCCGAATTAACTAATTTGTAAATGGCATTTTGATAAATAAATGACGTAAATTTGAAGATTCAAACGTTACTTATTCCTCTTATATGCGTCTTTTCCATTGAAAACAACAGGAATAGTTAAAAAAATAACCCCAATACTGTTGAATGAGTAGAATTGTTGAACTCTAAGATCAAATAATATTTTATTTTTGGCATCATTCTTTTGGAATTATTACAAATCGTTCTCAAGATATTAGAAATTTCCTTTAGTTAGCACAATATTTCCTAAAAGAAATGAATCATTGGAATGATAATTGTAGAGACTGTGTAAGTTGTAAATGTCAACAAATCTGATGTAGGCAACACCTGACTTTCCCTACATAATGCAATAAATTTACTTCTTTCACAGTAAAAAAAAGATGATGTATAAGATCCACGGCGCAATGTTTTTAACGTTGAATTACACATTTAGCGCTTTTCTGGATGGCAAAGTATAATATAATTCCAAATTCCCAATGTACCTATATTTCGTGTAAATCTGACAATTGCCAATTTTGATCCCCGCAATAAGCAATGTAGACCATATGTTAAAATATTTTAATAATAATTCATGAATTCAGCGTCATGTTCGTTAATTTAGCGCAATTTTTGAATTTTTTGTGATATTTTTAACAAGTTGACATCATTAAAGAAAGCAGTCAAGTTAGCGATGTTCTGCCAAACTAGGCGCCAAGTTCGACAAATTTTTTGTCAAGCGTTACAGACTGACGAGGGCAGGACTCTTTCTACATATTAATAAATAAGTCGAGGCGAATTGTTGGACGTTATAATACAAAACTATTACACAAACTGTATTTACAAAGTTAAAATATTTCACAATAGTTAATACTTTTTTTCGATTTTACGGATTTTTTATTAAATTTATGTGGAAAACATGCAATATCTCAAAAACTGCACTTTCTAGCTTTCTGAAGTCTATATTATTCGTTTACTAGTAGAAAATTACACAAGAAATAATTATTTATCTAACATAAATGAAGGTTTTTATTTTTTAATGACTTTTTCAAAATTTCATTCGAAAATTGAAGTCGGGGTCTTCCGAACATTCGATTGCATCAATCAGTAGAGTTTAATACTCACCAATCAATATGATATTATAGAAATAATATAGTATTTACCGATTTTAATTATCGTACCAAATTACGTTCGAAGTGCCCTATTCGTTCGTGAGATATCGCTTCCACAGACTCGCACACACACACACACATACACTCACAGATATCACTTCAAAAATATTCGATATTCGATTCGAGTTCAGGGATGCTTGAAACGCGTTCTTCCGTCGGAAACTCATTCGAAGTTTCGATCCTGCCATTATTTTATGCTCTTCACAATACTTTCATTGTAGATTATACTATGTATGCAGGGAAGGCAATGATCTAATAATATTACGACATATCGAATAATAGGAAGTATCGAATACATTTTTTACATTCCCTACATACATATTATAATGATTGGGGAAAATATTGATGCGGAACCGAAAATTCGAATTTGAATTTTCAATTTAAGAGAACGTTTTTGGCATCTTTAAACTCGAATCGAATGGTTTTGAGATGATAACAGCTTGTGTGTATGTGTATAAGTGTGTGTATATATGTTAGTGTGTGTATGTATGTTAGTCTGTGTATGTATGTTAGTGTATGTGTATGTATGTGTGCATGTTAGTGTTTGTCCATGAGTCCGTGAACTCGATATCTGTTTAACGAATAAAGTATTTCGACAATAATTTGGTTAGATTGTTGAAATTGGTAAATACTGGATTTTAAACGCAGCCCTATTGTTTTTAAACGCAATCGAATGTTCGAAAGACCCCCCCCCCCCTCCAGTTTTCAAATAGATTTAAAAAAATCATAAAAGATCAAGACCTTTAATAATGATAAATAAATTATCATTTGCGATGCAATTTTTCATTAGAAAAAAATGACATCAATATTAGAACGCTAGCATGAATCATTCACGCGATAGTGCACGTTTTTCTAATAAATGAACAAAAAATTACATAAAATAAAAATAATCGTCTAATATGCTCCCTTTTCACATATAAAATCATGCAATAAGCTATTAACATCATTCTCATGGATTTAGTTTATTTCATTTACAAGAGAAGATACTTTATTCACTAATTTTGTATTTTGACAAGAATGAATTCGCCAATAGTAATTTATTTCACAGGATATTCATAACCAGTTAGTTGTATTTTAATAAATATGTGGCACATGGGTTTGAGTAAGTCACTCTATTTGGAATCATAAGTTTCCAAAAGCGACTAATTTCAATTTACGTGGTATTAATTTTATGCCAAAATTATTGTGCTTTGGATCTTTCACACCATTGTTTGCACTGTGAATATCATTGTATTATGTAGTGAATGTCATGTGTTGCCCACATCAAATTTTTACTTCCTCATATTATGTAATAGAGTATAGAGAAAGTAGTGTTTTCACGAAAATTTTCGAATTCGGATTTGAATGCCAATATAAGTTTTAAAACTCCCTGGACACGTTTCGACTATTTTCAGAATGATATCTGTCTGTCTGTATGTATGTCTGTGGTCGATAACTGTCACGAATATTAATGGATTTTCACGAAACTTTATATCCGGCTTTGCCATCAGAAAATATCTAGAACTAGATTGATTTTTTTTTAAATTTCGAGCAAAAACTTCGAAATTTCTTTAAATTTTTTTTTTTAATAATGGCCTCAATGATCACAAGAGTCGTTATTTAGTTATGCATCTCTCTAGCGCTAAATAAATTTTGGTACGGTTTAAACCATAGACTTAATCATCGCTGTGAAAAATAGTCGCAATAATAAAAAAAAATGTTTGTGACGTCATTGGCCCCCCTTAGGGGGCAAATTACCTCCTAGGGTATATTTCCAAGTATGGTATTAATTGAAAAAATTTTCAACCCCTTTAACCTATCTTTGCTTACGGGTGACACAGCGTCAATCCCAAACGAAGAACCTCTCAAAAGGACAGGTATTTGACATACCCTATCCCAAACAGTTCGATCCCCCTTTGCAGGCATTGGCGTTCATGTACGCCTGCAAAGGGGGATCGAACTGTTTGGGATGGGGTATGTCAAATACCTGTCTTTTTGAGAGGTTCGTCGTTTGAGATTGACGCTGTCCCACCCGTAAGAAAGAGGTTAACGTGATGGGTAATACGCTACATTTGTAATCATTTGGATCCAAGAATCCGGTTTTTCAAAAACATTTTATAAAATATTTGGAAAAAAAAAGGATTCGGGTATGAGAAAATCGAGTTGGGCCACACTCCAGTAATTATTATTGTTTTCACAGAAACTCCAAATTTATAAATTACATAGGAATTAACATGACTGACATATCGATTTTTTAGACTGAAAGGATAAAATTGTGATACATCACACAATGTCACCTTTAGGAGTAGATATTGAACAAAGATTTTTTTGCAAGTAAGAAGCACAAATGGGTCATCATTCAGCGCCTAATTTGGGGAGCTTCGGTTGCTATGGAAACGATAGTGCCACCTAGAAATGGGTGTAGGCTATTAATGTCAACTTTAAAAATAGAAAGTCATTGACTTATTTCCTTTTGTCAAAGAGAGAGGACTTTTATCAAATATTTTATGACACCGCTGAAGGTCATGTCCTCTATAACTCAAAGTGAGGTATATAAGTGTATGCAAGAAAGCCGCACAAAAGAAGATATTTTTAGAGAATAAAAAGTTATCTAGGAGAACTGCGATATTCTGAAATTATTTTTATTTTGTACTGGTAGTACTGTGAAACTGTGTTTTAAAAGCATGCTATATATACATATTTTCGCTGGGTTTTGTAGTGAAAATACTTGAAAGATTGTGTATGGCATGTTAAATGTTGTTTAATGGGTTCGTAAATGGAAGCGTTAAACCTTTTATTTTCCTTTTAATACAAGGTAATGCGTTGGGAAAGTTTGGAATGGAGTTGAATTTTGGTATTGAAGTTTTCGTTTTATTTACAAGTTTTGTGTACACTAGACAACAACAGAAATATTGAGTATGTTTGTTTATGAATATGTGAGTCTGTTTTTGCAATGTATATATCAATCGAATCCCAAAAAATGTATCATGAAATTTTATGAAATTTGGTAGTTAATTTACTTATGTGTCTCTGGTGCTTTACTTATGTGTTGGCCTAGTGCTAAGTAAATTTTGGTGCGGTTTAGAAAATATAAACTGACGTTTTTCGAATATATATATATATAATTATCACTATATAAATTTTAAATTCAATTTATAATTTTGTTAATTATCGCGTTAGTCATATTTTTATTTACTACAATAACATTTTGTGCTTACACATTTTACATTAATATTTTTATAAATATTGTTGTAGTCATTAATCATTGTAATATGCTTTAGATACATCTTCTTCAACAGTAATTATTTGCTAATTAATTTAATTATTATTTCTTCATTTCTTTAATTCCTGGAGTTGTAACACATTTGTATATCAATTATCAATTAATAACTAATCTTCTTCAAGATTATTTACAAAAATTCTCATCAGATGGCGCTTTCTACAATTTTGTCGCGTTTTTTTTGTGTTAGTTCATTGCTATATTCGGCGTCAAGAATGAAGGTGATCAGATGTATGATTTAGTTTTCTAATCGCATCCATATTAATTAATTTGTTAAATATTTTTATATATAGTTTTTTGTACTACTAACCTCCCCTTTCTATTTTTCTCTTATTATTTCCATCATTATTTCTATTTTATGATATTTCAACCACGTGCAGTGGCGCACCCACGGGGGGGACCGAGGGGGCCCTGGCCCCCCCCTTGGGCTGACAAAGCAAAACGCGAAGGGCGCTGTCAGCACAAGGGAGAACTAGGTCTGCCTTCGAGAAAGTATAAAAAAAAAACATTTACAACCATTATTGTAATAAATAATTTTAATCATTGTGAAGAAAACAATTCCAGCATATCCCAACACTTACACTGAATGTAATTATACATATAAAGCTCTTTATCGTACTGTACAAATTATAAATTAATTCGCACTAAAGGCGCCAATTCTGGAAACCCGTTCTTCTTAAGACGTTTCTACCTGTGATTGAATTTAACTAATGGACTCGTCCAAAATCACGTGACCCAAATGCCTTCTCGCTATAGTCGTACTATACCAGTGCTGTGTAGAGTGACGTCACAGGCGCCTCCGTGGCCCTATATAAAGAGTGAACGGCGGGGAAGCGGCTGTTCGCTCGAAAACTCGAGGATTTCGTTTACCCAGTGAGAAAATTGTGGAAGTGAATAAATAGATCGTGCCAACGCTTCGCGAATTAAGTGTTGCTGTGAGTTGAAATAAAGTGCGACGTTACGACACAAGGTGATAACAGTGAATTGGTAGTTTCGGAACGAGGGCCTGCGTGGTGAATAGCTGAATTTAATAATGGTCCTGAACTTTCAACTGATCTTACAGTGAAATGCATCTTTAACGATCAGTGTGTGTGTTTATGTGCGTATTTCGGCTATATAGCAAATTTTGTTCTTGAATAACTGAGGAGCAAGGTAAAAAAAAAGACAATGAGTGAAAAACGAAAAGGGCTAGGCCAACAGACACTGGGAAATTATTTTAAAAAAAAAAGTAAGATTGAAAATAGTGACGTTCCCAACGACGTTTCCCTGAGCTCTTGTTACATTGATGAGGCTGCAGTCGAAGCAAGCAACAGCCGTGACCCCGGGCTGTCTTCAAACGCTTGTGAGGAGGTAAAGGTAGGACAAAACACAATACCAAACACAGTTGAAATAGAAATTCTGGCTGCAGATATTTCTAATTATGTCAAGAAATCTAACCTCACAGATGAAGATAGGATAACAGCGCTAAAAAATCTTTGGGAACCATATGCAAATTACAGTTTTCCTGCTACTGTCACTAGTGCTGTATCAAGTCAAGGAAAACCTCACCACACTCGGAAGTTCTGCTCATCTTGGCTGAGTAAGCATAACTGGCTAGCTTACTCAAAGGCAGAGGACAGTGCCTATTGCAAATTTTGTGTTCTCTTTGCACCCCATGAAGTCGGTTTAAGATCCACACAAGCTACAGGTCAACTTGTTTCAAAAGGATTTAATAATTGGAAGAAGGCCTTGGAGAAGTTCAGTCAACATGAAAAATTTTTCTATCATAAGGATTCAGTTCTCAAAGCCGATGAGTTCTTAAGGGTCACGGAAGGAAAAACGGTTCCTGTGGATCAAGTAATGGACAGAGGAAAGCAAAAACAAGTTTTGCAGAATAGGGCTATTCTTAAACCTATTATCAAAACAGTGATTTTTTGTGGAAGGCAAGGGCTGGCCATGAGAGGGCATAGAGACTGTGGGGATTTGGACGTATTGTCAGAACCATGCCAAGGCGAAGGAAATTTTAGAGCCCTTTTGCGACTCCGAGTTGATGCAGGAGAAGAAATACTGAAAACTCATCTACAAGGTTGTGCAAAAAATGCAACTTACATAAGTTGGAATATACAAAATGAGATTATTTCAGCATGCAATGATTCCATTGTGAAGCACATAGCAACTGAGGTGAATGAGGCCAAATGTTTTGCGGTTTTATGTGACGAAACCACAGATATTGCAACGGTAGAGCAAATGACACTTTGCGTTCGTTATTTGAAACGGTTTGAAACAAATGATAAGTATAAAATTGAATTTAAGATAGTGGAGAACTTCCTTAAGTTTGTGCCCCTGACTGAAACTACAGGTCGAGCAATTGCAGATGCTATTCTTAAAGGCCTTGCAGACTGCAACATTGATACGTCTTTCCTCCGTGGACAAGGGTTCGATGGAGCTTCTGCAATGAGTGGAGAGTACAATGGCGCCCAAGCAATTATATATGAGCAACACCCCAAAGCCCCCTACGTTCATTGTGCATCACACTGTTTGAACTTAGCCATAACTTATTCATCTAGAGTTCCGGATATCCGAAACAGCTTTGGAATAATAGGGAAAATCTCTAGTTTTTTCAACACACCAAAACGAAACCTTGTTCTCACCAGCAAAATTAATGCAGCTAATCAGGAAGAGACAGAAATCAGTGCCAAAAAACTGAAGAAATTATGCCCTACTCGTTGGGTGGAGAGACATGATGCCGTCACAGTTATGGTTTCATTGTTTGATCAAGTAATCGACGCTCTGGAGGAGATTACTACCTGGAATGACAAGGAGACATCAACAGAGGCTCATACCTTGTTATGTTCAATGTTAACATCACAGTTTGTCATAGCACTAGTTTCAGCTGACAGATTACTCAGCTACAGTGTTCGTCTGAGTGAAAAGCTGCAGGAAGTTAACCTTGATCTGGCAACTGCTGTGAGTGACGTAGAAGACGTTTTGAAAGCTATATCTATAATTCGAGAGAACGCAGAGAACGAGTTTCACCATCTGTTTGAACAAGCTGTTAAGAAGCTGGAACAGCATGGAGAAAACATTACTCTACCACGCCGTGCCACCAGACAAATTTATAGATCAAATTTCAACGTACAGACTCCTGAAGAATACTACAGACTTTCTATTTTCATTCCATGGATTGATAATTTCATCACTCACCTCCATGAAAAATTTCTCAAACATAAGGAATTTCTACAAAGTTTTGCATCTGTCATTCCGAATGGAAGGCAGCCGACACTGGAAGAAAACGAGAGATTTGTTGCCTTATCAAGGAAATTTGCAGATGATTTAGGACCCAGATCAGATAATACTCTAAAAGCTGAACTACATCTGTGGTACATGAAGGTCTTTGCATTGAACAAGAAAACTAAAAGCCCAATCGAACTGCTTAACTTTTGTGACCAAAGGACTTTTCCAACTGTGTTTGAACTTTTAAAAGTGTATGCCACCCTCCCAGTATCAACAAGCAGTGCTGAGAGGTCATTCTCCACAATGAAGAGGTTGAAAACTTACTTGAGAAACAGTATGAGTGAAACCAGACTGAATGGACTGGCGTCAATGAACATTCACCGTGAAGTGGAAATTGATCCAGACCAGATAATTAATGCTCTGGCTACAAAGAAAAACAGGAGGCTGGACTTCGTTTTATGAATATGTATAGATCATAATTGAATAATATAACAATATGTAATCATGAGAGAGTGGTTGAAAACAAGTATACAGTATAAGCAGACCAGAACAAATAATTTTATCTTCATCTATTTCTTAATTTGTGTTGTTTTGTATAAATATCTACTACTACTTCTTCTAATCATTCAATTCTCTTGCACTGCACTAAAGAATTGTTAGTAATTTGATAAAAATAAATGTACAAAAAAAGACAACCGCCTTGTTAATTGATATGGCCTCTGATCATTTTTTCTCGGAAAATTTATCGAGGAGTCATCCTCCTTCATAAAAATTTTGTGCACCAATGGCCCCCCCCTTAGGAATATTCTGGGTGCGCCACTGACCACGTGGTTGCATCACAATATGAAACACATTTAGAACCTCTGAAGATACTTGAAAAGTAACACCTACAGAGGTTCTATACAACTCCATCTATTCAAATTCACATCATTTCTTCATTACATATTTGATATTTTGGACCTCTGGCATTTATCACTTCTTTGACGCACGTATTAATATATATATATAATATACAGTGTGTCCTAAAAAGATTGAAACGTGATTTAATTCTTTACCTGTTGGAAATAAGTGTGCAATGTAAATTGCAAAAATGTTGAAAGTAGGGTAGAAAATAAGACTACGTTAATGAAATAGTCATCCCATTAATTTTCAGAAAGTTACACTTTTTAAATTTTTATACGACCCCCTTAGACAAATTTGATCAGAAAATTTTTATTTTTAATGCAACAAGATCATTAAAAAAACAGCATATCTGTATCTTTAAAATCAACTGAATTATGATAAAAGAAAAAAAATTGCCTTATGCCACTTTTCCGTACCATGTGAAAGACTGTTTCATTAGTGAAAATAGGGAACATAAACAAATTGACGATGGAAATTGTTTAGATCAAAAATACGTTAATATGTGTCAAATTTTTTTATCACAAATGTATCTAAATAAAGCATTACACAGACAGAGATCATATAAAGCAGTGGTACTCACTACGCGGTTGGGAATCCTATGTATTATCATCCAGTTACATATTTTTTGTGATATGTCACAAATTTACATTTCTAATTTGATATAGGGTCCCCATTCACAATGTTCAATTTTCAATTAAATATAACTCGCTCGATTTTAAAGGTACAGATATGCGGTTTTTTAATAATCTTGTTGCATTAAAAAAAATCCCGATTGACCAAATTTGCCTCAGGGGGTTGCATAAAAATTAAAAAAGTGTAACTTTCTGAAAATTAATGGGATGACTATTTCATTAACGTATTCTTATTTCCTACCTTACTTTCGACATTTTTGCAATTTACATTGCCCACTTATCTCCATCAGGTAAAGAATTAAAGCGCGTTTCAATCTTTTTGGGACACCCTGTATATATTAATATTTCTCGATGCATATATTCTCGCAAATAATTATTTCTACATTTCCTGATGTCTAACAAGTATTTATGAGAGTGCAACAGAAAGTAGACCATTTGATTTGTACTTCAAGTAATTTAGACAGAATGTTGTTTAACGTAAAATATTTTAGGATTTATCTAAAGTTAAGACATAATATCGCCTTTGATTTTTTTATCCGCGGGATTACTAAAATGTATGTGATCGTATCAAGTCAAACTTAGTTTGAAATTATTTTCCTAATAGACTGTTAAAGTGCGGTTTTCAAGAGTATCAAGTTTCAGAGATATATTAAACGATACAATTGAAATAAAAAAAACATTCTTTAAGAAATAAAACCTTAGAAATAATATATATATATATATATATATATATATATCATATAATAGCCAGTAAACATATTCAAAAAGAATTCCTATGCATATCCACAAAAATCAAAGGCACTACTCAGGAAAAGGCGCCAAGCCGCTCTATACTCCGAAGCAGAATGTAATCCAAGAAAAAGAAGATTTAAAGGAACTTGGGATAACCAAATGCTTTGCATTTAATGGTTGGGGAGGATTGCGACTCCCCCTCCCGTTTAAAGCTGCTTTTCCAGCCTAGGCAAACGCTCACGGTACCAATGCAAAGCAAAAGTTGGTCCCCAATGCGTGCTAATACGAAGGCACTCGGATACGGAAGAACAAGACCAACCAAACAGAAGGAAACTAGACCAAAAGTGAATCCTGCCCAACTCGTTATCATATATATGTTCATTTTACGCATGCGTGCAATCTTAGCAGGTACGCATAAACTTTATTTACTTGCAAATTGAAGAAGTAAACTGTCAAAATCTACATGTTCCTTGAAAATCGATCTATAGCAATCCTTTAAGAAATAAAAAGGATAATGTTTATATAAAGCCTCTGTTATGATTTTAATATTGCTATTATTGCAGTCTTTTTTAAACGTGTTGTAAATTTGATTTCTCTTGAAGTGTCCGAGTATGATATTTCTGAAAGTATTTTTGGTAAGATTTGTTTTCCAATCGATGAGATGATTTATCTTAATTCTTTATAATTCTCTTTTGTCATATAACGTTGTATAATGACCATATAATCCATGTTTTTTTATTGAGATGTCCAGAAAATTTACCGCTTCATTTTCTTCTTTACAATTTTCTATTAATTCCAATTCCGGTGGGTAAAATGTGAAATCGAAATTGGTGGTGGTTTCATAACTCCCCAATAGCACATCGTCAACAAACCGGAAATATGGTATCTCTGACAAAATATGGGTTCCTTTTTCATATGTTGAGAGGTAAATATTGGCCAAGATTGATGAGCAGGCTCTTCCCATTGGGATTCCCCTTATTTGTCGGTAATAATTTTTTCCGTTATATAGAATATTTTCTTTTAATACCAATTCAATAAGATCAAGGTATCTTCGATAAGTAATAAAATCCTTCAAATCAAATTCTTCATGTAATTTTTCCAAGATTGAGTATAAATTAGATAAATCAATGTTGTTAAATAGGTCGCGGAAATCAAAGCTTTTAAAACATATATTTTTATTACAATGTTTTAATCGATCGATAACTTCTACTCCATTTTTGATCATGACATGATTCTGTTTTTTGATGTTTTCCATCACAAACTTGAGGATGTTCAAAAGTCGTTTATTAGCTATTGTCAGATAGGATCCACAGCCAACGGTAACTGTACGGAATTTTACAGGCTCTTTATGCATCTTTGGAATGAGGATTAAATATGGAAATTTAACAGTTTTTATTTCATTACCGATTCGTTTGTACATAGCTTTAATCCTATTGGATAGAACATTCCCATTATTGTGTAAAGGGGTGTACATAGTACTGTCTAGATAGCAGTGAAGAAGTGTATCCATGTAAAACTTTTTGCATGTAAATGCAAAATGTGATACCATCTTGTCAGTATAAGTTATAGCAAAATTTTCTTTTATAGTTTGTATAGCTGCAGATATTGAAAGATTCCTAATTCTGTTATTTTGTTTGATGTAATAAAACTGAAATTCTTTTGAAAAATTATATTTCCATTCTTGAAAGGCTTGAATAGGTAAACTGTGTTTTACTGCTATTTTATAAATAAATTCTTCTAGATCTTGATTGAAATTTTCGATTACTTGGTTATATTCTTGTGATCTGTATTTAGTTCCGAGTTTGAAAATATTTTTTAGAGTTTTATCTGAGATAATATCCAGATCACCTGTAATGATGTGATTGTGATAAGGATCTTTAAGTTTGCTATCAGTGCATTTGCATTCTGTTGTTTTAGTATCCAATTCTTTACATATATTGTTGTAGTTGAAGAATCTTCTACCGTTTGTGCGTACAAAGCGGTAAGTCATTTTTACCTTAAGATCCTGAACATTATGCATTATTATGATTTGCATTATTTCGCGGTTGTACCATGTTTTCTTCTTGGTGCGTAACTTCCATTGTCCGTGTGTCTATATATATGCATATATGTATATATATATATATATATATATATATATATATATATATATATATATATATATAAAATTCTCATAATCTCTCCTTAGTATCTTATTTTAACCGTACTTCTTCATTCTCTTGAAATTATATTTTCATCTTTTTATCTTGAAGCTTTAACTGTTGAATATCTCATTTTATTGCTTTTACGCAGTACAGTTTTTATTACTCTCTTTGGCAACAGCAAATCACATCTTTTCATTTCTGCATATGGCAACATTGGTCTAATCATATTTTGCTCGTCATGGTTGTACTAATGAAGTGTATTTTAAGGTATTTATGTTTTCTTTATTTTTCCAATCTCTATGCTTGTCGTCCATATAACACAAGTTTATAGATAAAATCAATCTTGTGTTTCAGAAACAAGCATTTTTGTGTTCATTTCGAAGGGATATATGGACTTGACGAGAAATTTTTCGAAATGAACTTATCTTAAGCCTAAAGCTCTTCCATGTGCAAGCTTTTTCGCTTGATTTTTTTGTTTTCCTATTTTCATTCCTCATCTTTGAAATTTGTTGATTGTCTTTGTCTTTATGACCTGCATTACGCTTTATAATTTCCTCTTTATATTTTAATTTCTTTTATTTCTTTGTATTTTGTAGAAAATCTTGGAATAGTGTACTATGAGTTACTTCTTACATTCTAACATTGGATTTACTAATTTATATTATATATATATATATATATATATATATATATATATATATATATATATATATATATATATACAGGGTGTCCAGAAAGTTCTGGCACGGCGCAATATCTCGAGAAATACACTTCGGATCAAAAAATAAATAAACACGTTTTCAATATTTTTAGAAACACTATCCAATGATACCAAAATTGACCTCCCTCCCCCCCTCCTTTGAGGAGGGGTTCGGGCAAATTTGAAATCTTCAATAGGAACCCCCATTTTTTACTGCAGATTTGAATTCTCCAGAAAAAATTACATATATTTGATCTACGATTTTTGATTTTTCTCCCACAAACGGCGCTTTAATCGAGAAAAACGGAGGTGGGGCACAGACGTTTAAAAATGGGAATGTCTCGGGAAATACACTTCGGATAGAAAAATAAAAAATTACGTGTGCAATACTTTAAAAAACCTATCCAATGATGCTAAATTTGATCCCCTCCCCCCGTTAACCGTTCACTTCAGCGACAACTGTTGACTTCAATTTAGAAAATGGTTCAAAACTACTTTTAGCACTACCCAAGAACAACAATGTGGACGCAGTAGTTTTCAGTTCCCTTCAGGGTGCTTGATTAACATGAGTCCCCATTGCCTCTCATGATCAGGGTGCTTTTTTCTGTAATTCCCCTTCTCTCTCATGATCGGGGTGCTTGAGTCAAAATCGTAGGTCAAATGTATGTAATTATTTTCCAAATAAGAAATCCAAATCTGCAATAAAAAATGAAGGATCTTATTGAAGATTTCAAAGTTGACCTGCCCCCTTCCACCCAGGAGGGGAGAGGGGGGGGGTCAATTTTGGTATCATTAGGTAGCCTTTCTAAAAATATTGAATACGTGTTTTTTTATTTTTTGATCCGAAGTGTATTTCTCGAGATATTGCGCCGTTCCGGAACTTTCTGGACATCCTGTATATATATATATATATATATATATATATATATATATATATATATATATATATATATATATATATATATATATACATATATGCATATATATATATATATATATATATATATATTTTCAAAATGAAAAGAGGTATGGATGGAAGCAATGTACCAAAAGAAGGCCGGGGGGGGGTTGTGACCCCCTCACCCCGGTTAAGCATACTTTGCGTCGCGACAACACTCCCGGAGAGCCGGTACATTGCAAAAAAAGAATACGAATGTATCAAGTTTTAAGATGAAAACCATACACAAAACAAATATAAGAGAAAATTGTTGAGATCCAGCCATATCAAATATCATTAACATTAAATGTTTGAAATAAGTTCACGAGTATAAATGAGCAAAATTACATAGCTTCTATTTAAAGAAGACTTTAAATATTGACCCTTAATAGGACAATAATAACAAATTCTATCTCTAAACCCATTTTACCTTAATGACAGTTATCACTATCATACATGTAGATGTACATGTATGATACAAAAACGCCTCCTTTACAATGTGATAGAGGCTTGAAATTTAGTATATGGGGTAACCATTTGACAAAAAAAACCAAAGATGAGTACAGTTTGACAAAAATGTTCTTTAATGGAGTGCTACACAGAAAAACGTTCGAAAGATGAAATGATAGAAAAATATGCTTCTCGACAGGATAGTGATTTCAAATTTGGTGTAAGTGTAGATAGTTTGAAAGTAAGAAAGTGTGAAATTTCAGATTTCCAATATTGACTACTTTAAAGGATGCGCACAAAAATATGTTCGATTTTCCAAATGAATGAGGCACGCTTCCTTTTAAATGTGATAAAGGCTTGATATTTGGTATATGGGCCAATCATCTGATAAAAAACACAAGACAATCAGTTTTTCAAAAATGTTCATTTATGAGTGTGCTTTACAGAAAAAAGTTCCAAAGGAGAAATGATAATATTGGGGTGCCGCGTGATGAGATAGACTTTAATGTGGTGTACGGGTAGATAATTCGAAAGGAAGAAATGCGTAAATTTAGTTTCCCAATATTTTCTTCTTTAGGGGGTTCTGCACAGCAAAATATTCGATTTGTTGAATAAATGTGAAACGCGAATTATTAAAAACTTTACATTATTCAGCGGTTGTTTATTGCGAGACCGTTGATTTTCAACGGGTATTCGGCTAGTGTATTATAATTTTTTTAGTATGGTTGAATATCATATTATTTCATTTTATTTGTAGGCAAATTTTAAGATAGTGTATTATAAGTTACTACTTACATTCTACCATAGGATTTACAATTTTAATATTATATATACATATATATATATATATATATATATATATATATATCTGTATATATATATATATATATCTATATATATCTATATATATATATATATATATATATATCTATATATATCTATATATATATATATATATATATATATATATATATATATATATATATATATATATATATATATATATATATATATATATAGATATAGATATATATATATATATATATATATATATATATATATATATATATATATATATCTATATATATATATATCTATATATATATATATATATATATCTATATATATCTATATATATCTCATATATATCTCATATACATATATATATATATATATGAGTCAGTAGAAAAGTGCAGTACAAATCTTAATACCTATTTAAAGTATAATATCAAGTCAAAAAGGCCCAGTGTTGCACTAAAATGCCTTGTAAATATATAAATGTCAAAAAGAACAAGACGTGAAATAAGGCCAACAGGAAAATATAAAAAGGCCAAGGAGGAGTGTGACTCTTTGTTGCCGGTTATAGTCGACTCTTACTCCTTAGAAAACACTCCCGGAGCCGATAAATGCCTGTGGCGAAATTTTCATGAAACATCCAAGCAGAAGACGTAATCCAGAAAATGAAACACAGACCGTGTGGACATAGAAAGTGATGGAAAGGGCTAAAACCCGGCGAATCCCAATGAAAGAGAAGACGTAATAGTCACTTAAAAGGACGGAGTTGAACAATGCAGTGAAATGGGAGAGAAGCGCAAAATACGAGTAAATGCGTTGCCAAATGTATTATTTAATAAAGATGTTTCCAAAATCTGTATAAAAAGCATCACCTTCTTTACAATGAAGTGCATTATAATAGTGTTTGATAAAGCCTACTGGATAGTGCTGTCGTAATGCCTCGAGGATAAATGTTTTATCACATTTGATACGATCGCACTTATAAGTATGCATTCTAGAGTTTCGAATAAAATGATTCTTAACGATATTGCGAAAAATGGTTGAGCTCAAATTCAATTTCAATCGATGATGTCGTTAATGTTGATATCAAAGTAATTTCTTTTGTCATAATGTTTTGTATACAATTTTTCATTTTCAGTGAAATTGATACAGATGTTAAGGTAATTGATCTCGTTATCTTTAAGCGTATTAGTTTCTATTAGTTCCAAATTGGAAGGATAAAATCTGAAGTCGAAAATATTGGTGTTTTATATTTTACCAATCAGGATGTCATCCAGAAATCTGAAGTATGGCATTTCGTTCAGAATATGGGTACCTTCTTCGTATTTGTTAAGGTAGAGATCCACTAACATAGAGGAGCAACCTCCCCTCATAGGAATACCTCTCTTCTGTTGATAGAAATCAATACCGTTATGTAGAATATTCTCATGCAAGGCAATATTCAATATTGCCTTAAATTTGTGCAGTGCCATGTATTTATGCATATTATAGGTGCTATGGATTTCAATCATAATATCGAAAAGGTCGTCCAGTTTTATGTTATTAAACAGATCTTTGAAGTCAAAAATTTTGTAGATCATATTTAAGGGCTGATTACGCAATCTATTTATCACATCCATACTATTTTTTATCATCCATACAATTGCATATACGAAGCTACTTTTAATATTAAAACCAATAATGTCACAGATAATGAAAAAAGAATCAATAATGATAAAAAATAGTATATGTGTTTCATTTTCTGGATTACGTCTTCTGTTTGGATGTTTCATGGAAATTTGGCCACAGGCATTTATCGGCTCCGGGAGTGTTTCCTTAGGTGTAAAAGTCGACTATAACCGGGAACAAGGAGTCACAATCCTCCTTGGCCTTTCTATATTTCCCTGTTAGCCTTATTTCACGTCTTGTTCTTTTTGACATTTATATATATATATATATACATATATATATATATATATATATATATATATATATATATATACATATATATATATATATATATATATATATATATATATATATATATATATATATATATATATATATATATATATATATATATATATATACAGGATCTTGCCTTGAAGTGGCGACAAATTCAGAGGGGTGATATTAGACATCAAGAGGAACAAAAATTGTTATAGAGCATGGTATCGCAAACCACGTTTAGTCGGTGAAAATCACAAACATACTTATGAAGGATGTGAAGTTGAGTGAGTCAAAAAGGCCAATAATAAGTAGAAAAACCATTTGCTTGATAGCATGATTACAACACAGAATGTGCTGTACAAAATAAAGTACAATAATAAGTACAAAATAAATACAAAAAAAGTAAAATAAATAAGTGCAAAAACCATTTAATTGACAGAGTGATTACAATTCAGCCCGTGCAGCACAGTTCAATGTCAGAAAGGAGAAGAAGAGAAATGATTACAGGAGTTGCTCGAAGTTGCGGTCGCGAAGGTCATAGCACAGCCGACAGCGAAGGAGTAACGATTGTCAGACGCGCTCAAAGATATCGGGTATGCTGGCGATGTCTGCCGCAGCGACGACGATCTACGCTATGAAATCGTCCAGTGTCTCCACAGACGTCTGATACACGAGTGATTTAAGGTGTTTCCAAAAAAAGAAGTCTAAGAGATTGAGGTCCGGGGAGCGTGGAGGCCAAGCAACAGGTTCGGCGGGTCCAATCCACCTTCCAAGATATGAAGCAAGGAGGTGGTTATGTACCACAATGGAAAAATGTACATCATACAATGTACCATCATACATGAACTACATGTTCTGCCGTACTGTGGCCGATACACCCTGTAGCAAATCCGGGAGGATGTGCTGCAGGAAAACAAGGTACGTTGCGCCATTGATGCTTTCAGGCAGAAGGTACGGTCCCAACAGATTTTCTCCGTGGATCCCTGTCCAGATGTTAACACTGGACTTGTGTTAAACTTTCGAGGGATCAGTGGTGTGGGGATGATGTCCATTTTTGCGATTTTCACCGACTAAACGCGATTTGCGATAACATGTTCTATAGCAATTTTTGTTCCTCTTGATGTATAATATCACCCCTCTGAGTTTGTCGCCAATTCAAGGCAACACCCTGTACATATATATATATATATATATATATATATATATATATATGCATATATATATATATATATATATCATACACACACACACACACACACACACATACATATATATATATATATATATATATATATATATACAGTATGAAACATTCAAACGTTTAAATTACATGTAAAAGTTTGAAATAGTTTAAACTAATTTTATTAATATACTCATGTTATGTCATGGTTGATATTTATATGCCGTTCCGTAGATTAAAATAATTTGCAGTTCTTGCATACCACAGGCAGCTATTTGTCATGTCCATATATAGTAGTGAATATAAAATTAGACCATTTAATTTAGATTTATTAAATTTGAACATGACTTAAAATTTTTTAAAGCTCAACAATTTATTTTAATGACCAATTGCATTTTGCAGCTGAAATTTCACTACGACAAAATATTATATTTCAGATACTACCTGAATTTTTCAATAACGAAATCGAGATTCCACCCAGTAAAAGTTTCCACTCTCAGTCTCGTAAAAAATCAATACGTCGCGGGGGTTGTGCCCTTTAAAATTCAAATGTGAAAGCATATTCTCAAAAACTGCAACAAGAAATATGTTTTTGAAGAACAGATCTGGAGATGCAAGACTACGAAAATATCTTTAGAAAGTAGTAGTATTTTTTACGGGATTTTCAAAAGCATGCACTATTGCTGATTCATCTGACAATAATTACAAAATGAGAAAGAGCATTTCGAAAGGAACTAAAAGCATTAGATAGTCATTTTAAAGCTTGAGTTGATATATAAAAATAAAATAGGTTTTTATTATTGTACTAGAAAGAATTACCCTACCTTTTCGGCTCACACAAACACCCGTTACTTAAATAATGCATATACTACTAAAGCTTACTCAATTTTCTTTTAATTCCCACGCTCGTTATCTACAAAGACAAATAAATCCGCTCTCTGCAAAGGAGAAAAACGTAATAAAAGATAGAAATCTCCTAGTAGACCCATCCCCCACAACAGAAGTTTTTCTGGAATGCCAAGAACCCATACATTATGTGCCTGCGCCAATGGACCTGATAAGCGAGAAGGTTGAAACGATGGGACAGGAAAAAAGAAACAGTTTTTCTGCGATTTTTTAACAATAAATATTATAATAAATGAAAGGATGGATCATGAAATTATTTTTTGTTTAGGAGCAATTTGAATATTACCTAAAATTTTCGAAGCAATTTTTGAATTTTAAATCCGCTTAAAAAATGTTTGAAAAATTAGTTCCCATAGGGCTCAATGTATTTCATTTTTTCAACCCGAGTTCAATCCAAAAATAATTGGGTGATATTATTCATTTATATTCCCATAGGTCCAACAGACCGTCTGAACAACATACTAAAATTTCATTTTGATTAAGTCATTTTAACGTCAGTTATCGTGCTAACGGACAGACAGACAGACAGGCAGACAGACAGAATGAACAAAGTCATAAACACTTTTCAACTTTGTTGTAAAGTGTTAAAAATTGAATTAAAAGTGCGAATTTGTGTTGTTTTGTGCAATTAAACTCAATTTAATGAATTTCATTAAAGACAAAGAAACAAGAAAAATCAATTATTCATAAAACATTGATTATGAAACACTTTCCAACTTCAATGCAATTTTATTTAAACATCTCTAAAATAAGATATATTCCTCGCTAATATTTTTAAAATTATCACAATACTACATTAATTTATTATATTTGAAAACTTAAACCTTCATCGAAAAAAATGAACTTCATTCAAATGACGGCATTGAAATATAAATTGCCTGGTTTACACATCTCTAAAATGCGATACATTCCTCGGTAATATTTTTAAATCTATTATAATGCTACAATAATTTATTATATTTGAAAACTTCATCGAAAACAAAAGAACTTTATTCAAATGACGTCATCGAAATACATATCGCCTGGTTCTCTCTATAAAAGCAGCATTTCATTCATAAACTTTTTTTCATTCCTTTTATTCATCACAATATTATAATAATTTATTTTATTTAAAAACTTAAAACCATGGAGGAACAAGTAATTAAACTCTATGCTTAAAACTTCATCGAAAAAAAATCGTCATTCTCTCAAAAGGACAATTCTAGTTACGCAAAATGAACTTTATTCAAATGACGTCATCGAAATATAAATCGTCTAGCTCTCTAAGGCATAAGTTGAATCTTTTCTATAATTTTCGAAGCAATTTGTGAATTTTAACTTCGCTCGAAACCATGGAGGTACAAGTAGTTTAGTTCTATGCTTAAAACTTCATCGAAGAACCGTATGTTTCTCTATGTAAAATCAATGAATGATCCATTCATATCAGCCATATTGCAGACTCCATGAGCTAAATAATTTTGCGTTGAAGAAATGCAGTAATTCTTTTACAACTCATTCTACATCTTTTGGTGTGTACATTCTCCATAAGTGAAAATTAGGCTTTCTTGTAGAGATAATAAAAGTTTGATGATCACTTAAATATATTTTAATTGCGTTGTTTCAGTATGTAGATGCACAGAATTTAAGCAAAAATAATGCGGTTTTATGACGGATGCAACAATAATATGAATGAAAAAGAACTTTAAAAATCACGATTTTAACACAAGATGGATGCCAAATTTTATTTTGAAGTAGGTCACGTGATTTCTTCATATAATGGTCACGCGATCTCTTCATATAAAGGGTGTAATTATTATTTTAATTTTTATTTAAAAAAGACTACTGAATATATTTTGCTAAATTTGTTTTTATATATTTTATGAGATAGTTTGAATATTTCCTAAAGCGTTCGAAGCAATTTATGAATTTTAAATTTGCTTAAAAAAATATTTGAAACATTAGGTTCCAAAGGTTCAATGTATTTCATTTCTTCAACCCGGGTGCAATCCAAAACTAATCGGGTGATATCATTCATTTATATTTCCATAGGTCCTACAGACAGTCTGAACAACATACTAAAATTTCATTTTGATTAAGTCGTTTTTACGGCAGTTTTCGCGCTAACGGACAGACAGACAGACAGACAGACAGAATGAACAAAGTCATAAACACTTTTCAGCTTTGTTGTAAAGTGTTTTTCGATCTTTCCAATAGTGTAAGTATGGAAACTCTGTGATAACATTTTGGTCACTAAGGAACCGATATGCTTGACTCTATCTCAAAAAAGTTGTAAATCGGGTTAAAATATAAAACAAGAAAGATCAATCATGCTTAAAGCATTGATTATGAAACACTTTCCAACTTCAATGCAATTTTATTTAAAAAAGTCGAAATTGCAATATATTCCTCGGTAATATTTTAAAACTTATCACAATACTACATTGATTTATTATATTTGAAACCTTAAACCTTCATCGAAAAAAATTAACTTCATTCAAATGACGGCATTAAAGTATAAATTGCCTGGTTTAAACATCTCTGAAATGTAATACATTCCTTGGTAATAATTTTAGAATTATCATAATACTACGATAATTTATTATATTTGAAAACTTCATCGAAAACAACTGAAATTCATTCAAATGACGTCATAAAAAAATAACACGCCTGGCTCTCTCTATAAAAGCAACATTTCATTCATAAATAATTTCCCCATTCATGTCTTTCATCACAATACTATAATAATTTATTTTATTTAAAAATTAAGACCATTGAGCTACAAGTAAGTAAGCTCTATTCGTTAAACTTCATCGAAAAATATCGTCCTTCTCTTTCTAAAATCAATGAATATTTCATTCATATCAGCTAAGCAGACTCCATGGACTATTTGATTTTGTGTTAAAGAATTACAGCGATTCTAATACAACTCATTCTACATATTTTGTTCTTTACATTTTACATAGGTGAAAAATAGGCTTAATAGTAGAAATAATCAAATTTAGATGAGCATTTAAACTGGAATATATTGTCATTGCGTTGTTTCCGTATGTAGATGCACAGAATTTAGGCAAAAATAAAGTAGTTTTAGGACGGATACAACACTCAATATGAATTAAAAAGAACTTTAAAAATCACGATTTTGACACAAGATGGATGCCATATATCATTTTGAAGTGGGTCATGTGATCGTTTCATATCATGGACACGTGATCGCTTCATATAAGAGGTGTTATTATTATTTGAATTTTTATTTAAAAAACTACTGAATATATTACGCTGAATTTTTTTTTATATATTTTACGGAACCATTTGAATATTGCCTAAAATTTTCGAAGCAATTTGTGAATTTTAAATCCGCTTAAAAAATACTTGAAAAATTAGGTCCCATAGGGCTCAATGTATTCCATTTTTTCAACCCGGGTTCAATCCAAAACTCATTGGGTGATATTATTCATTTATATTCCCATAGGTCCTATAGACCGTCTGAACAACATACTAAAATTTCATTTTGATTAAGTCATTTTTACGGCATTTACAGGCTAACGGACAGACAGACAGACAGACAGACAGACAGACAGACAGAATGAACAAAGTCATAAACACTTTTCAACTTTGTTGTAAAGTGTTAATAACTAAATATCTAATTCAAAATTTGAAAAAAAATACCGCCAAGATGCAACTTTTTGGGTTTTGATGCACCTGAGTACCAAATTCAATGGTCGCACATAGCTTCAATTTCCCGCCACATACTACACAAACACATAGGCACACACATCGACATCTTTCTTTGTTAGGTAAGCTAATGATTACGACACAAAATCTACTATAAATCTCAGATGTAGGAGAAATAATGTCTAACATAAAATTTTACATGCCGCACGAGAAAAATTAATTTAAGCATATCAGTTACATTTTTACTTTCCTTATATACATAATGTAGAAGGAAAGTATTGTGATGGGGCCGAAAATTCGAATTCGAGTTTTCGACGAAAGAGCACGTTTCAAGCATCCCTGATCACGGATCAAACATTTTTGAAGTGATGTCTGTGTGTGTGTGTGTGTGTGTGTGTGTGTGTGTGTGTGTGTGTGTGTGTGTGTGTGTGAAAGTATGTGTGTGTGTAAGTGTGTGTGTGTGAAAGTATGTGTGTGTGTAAGTGTGTGTGTGTGTCAGTGAGTCTTTGGAGACGATAACTGACGAACGAATGGACCAATTCAAGCGAAATTTGATACAAAAATCACAATCCGTAAACACTGGAAGCCTATTGTTTTTATACGCAATCGAATGTTCAGAACCCCCCTAAATTTTCGAGTGAAATTTTGAAAAAATCGTCAAAAAATCAAAACCGCTAATAAAGTTACGCAAATAGACATTTCTTATGTAATTTTTGATTAGAAAACAATTGAATAAAAAATATTTCCCATTGAGAAACATGTTCACTTTTCATATGTAATACCATACGATAAATTTAATGACATCATTCTCGTGGATCTAGCTCGATCCATTCATGAAAAAGGATACTTTGAGTAATACTTTTGTATTTGAACGCCAATAGTCATTTATCTGCAGTAAGAATAACTTATTTCTCCGTCCATAACGCGTGGCGAGATTTTGGCGACGAATTTGACGGAATGCCGCCAACTTGGCGATTTTTTTAAATGTTGCCAAATTAACCAAAATCTCGCCAAATGGATAAAAATGACGCTAAAACAATGAAAATGACAACTGATTGACGAAAATTCAATATCTTGGAAAGGATAGAAGTATCTACTATAACAAAAACCTATTTTTTACTGTAAAAGTAGTAAATTCATTGCATTATATAAGGAAAGTCATGTGTTGCCCACATCAGATTTTTTTCCCCAATGGCCAGGCACTAGACTCTACGTCGACTTACGTCGTTTGCCCTATGTACGGCGGAAATCGTGAACCATTTTGCCGTCCTAGGACGTTGCCCCAGGCGCACTAAAGGAGGGCGCCCACAACACACAACATCCATGCCTTACGTGGGACTCGAACCCACAACATGGCGGCCGATCGATCGCTGGAAACTCTCATCTTGACCGTTCGGCCACGACGTCGACTTAAATGGGCCAACAGCACACGGAGTTCCCAGGTGGTCACCCACCCAAGTAATATCCGCGACCGATGCTGCTTAACTTCGGTGATCTAACGCGAACCAGTACATCAGTTACATAATTAAACCTAATTTAATATACGCATAGCTTGTAAAATATAGAATTAAGCAAAAAATTAAAAAAATCATAATAGCAATATAAAAAAATCTGATGTGGGCAACACATGACTTTCCTAATATAATCCAATGAATTTACTACTTTTACAGTTAAAAAAATGGTATTCTTATAGTAGATACTTATATTCTTTCTAAGATATTGAATTTCCTTCAATTAGGCGTCATTTTCTTTGATTTAGCGTCATTTTTATCCATTTGGCGAGATTTTTGGTAATTTTGTAACAATTACAAATGTCGCCAAGTTAGCGACATTCCTCCAAATTTTCCGCCAAAATATCGCAAAGAGTTGTGGAAGGAGAAATAGGTTATTCTTACAGCAGATAATGACTATTGGCGTTCAAATACAAAATTATTACTCAAAATATCTTTTTTCATGAATGGAATGAGCTAGATCCACGAGAATGATGTCCCCAAATTTGCCGCATGGTATTACATATGAAAAGCGAACATGTTACTCAATAGGAAATATTTTTTTTCATTTTATATAAATTTTTAATAATTTTTTTTTTAAATGTGCAATATCTCGAGAAGGGTTCATGTTAGCGTTCTAAAACTTATTTCAATCGTTTTCTAATGAAAAATCGTTCTAATGAAAAATTACATAAGACATGTCTATTTGCGTAACTTTATAGCGGTTTTTATTTTTTGATGATTTTTTCAAAATTTCACTCGAAAATTTAGGGTGGTTCTGTACATTCGATTGCGTATAAAAACAATAAGCTTTCAGTGTTTACGGATTGTGATTTTTGTACCAAATTTCATTCGAATCGGTCCATTCGTTCGTCAGTTATCGTCTCCATAGACTCACTGACACACACACACACACACACACACACACATGCGCGCGCATACTTTCACACACACACACAGACATCACCTCAAAAGTGTTTGATTCGTGATCAGGGATGCTTGAAACGTGCTCTCCGTCGAAAACTCGAATTCGAATTTTCGACCCCGTCACAATACTTTCCTTATACATTATGTATATATGAAAAGTAAAAAAAAATCTTCTGGTTAAAATGTATAACATTTTTAAATCATATGTAAATAGTTCTGCACACAGAGTAATTAGATTTATAAATTTAAATCAAGTTGCGAAATTAATACTAAAAAACATCTGATGTGGGCAATACATGATTTTCCTTATATAATGCAATGAATTTACTACTTTTACAGTAAAAAAAATCTGGTGTGGGCAACACATGACTCTCCTTATATAATGCAATGAATTTACTACTTTTATAGTTAAAAAAAAATCTGATGTGGGCAGCACATGACTTTCCTTATATAATTCAATGAATTTACTACTTTTACAGTTAAAAAATATTATTCTTGTAGTAGATACTTATATTCTTTCCAAGATATTGAATTTCCATCAATGAGTCGTCATTTTCATTGATTTAGCCTCATTTTTATCCATTTGGCGAGTTTTTCGTTAATCTGGCAGCATTTTAAAAAGTCGCCAAGTTGGCGATATTCCACCAAATTCGTCGCCAAAATTTCGCCAAGCGTTATGGACTTTAAAATAAGTTTTTCTTTAAGCTTTTCGATTGCTTATAAAAGCAGTAGGCTTCCATTGTTTACAGATTATAATTTGTGTACCAAATTTCGTTGGAATCGGTACATTCATTCGTCAGTTATCGTCTCCACAGACTCACTGACACACACACACACACACACATACTTTCACACACACACACATACAGACATCACTTTAAAAATATTTGATTCGTGATCAGGAATGCTTGAAACATGCTCTCCCGTCGAAAACTCGAATTCGAATTTTAGACCTCGTCACAATACTTTCCTTATACATTGTGCATATAAGGAAAGTAAAAAAAAAAATTATTATTCTTATAGTAGATACTTATATTCTTTCGAAGATATTGAATTTTCGTCAATTAGTTGTCATTTTTATTGATTTAACGTCATTTTTATTCATTTGGCGAGTTTTTTTTAATTTGGCAACATTTAAAAAAAGTCGCCAAGTTGGCGACATTCCGCCAAAAATTGTCGTCAAATTTTCGCCAAGCATTATGGAAGGAGAAATAAGTTATTCTTATATCAGATGAATGACTGTTGGCGTTCAAATACAACATTATTACTGAAAGTATCTTTTCACATGAATGGAACGAGCTAGATCCACAAGAATGAAGTCACCAAATTTATCGCAATATATTATATATGAAAAGTGAACTTTTTTCTCAACAGTTAATATTGTATTTAATTTATGGGATTTTTTGATAAATTTATTTGAAAAATGTTCAATATGTTGAGAACAGTTCATGCTAGCGTTCTAAAGTTTACATCAATCGTTTTTTAAGAAAAAATTACATAAGAAATGTCTCTTTGCGTAACTTTATTAAAGGTTTTATTTTTTTGAAGATTTTTCAAAATTTCACTCGAAAATTTAGGGGAGTTCTGAACATTCGATTGTGTTTAAAAGCAATAGGCTTCCAGTATTCACGCATTTTAATTTCTGTACCAAATTTCATTCGAATTCGTTCATGAGATATCGTCTCCACACACGCACTAACATACACACACACACACAGACATCACCTCAAAAATGTTCGATTCGCGATCAGGGATGCTTGAAACGTGCTCTCCCGTCGCAAACTCAAATACGAATTTTGACCTTGTCGCAATACTTTGCTTATACATTATACTATGTATATGTTACCGTTAAAGTATGAAATCCGTTATTTCATGGAATACCTAGTTATTCCATGAAATAACTGATCGTGTCCGTTAAAGTGTAAAACTCTCTTGTATTTCATGGTTTAACTAGTTATTTCATAGAATAACGATCTGCAGCCCGTTAAAGTGTCAAATAATCTATATCATATATCTCGCTTTCTAGTATAAGGTACATTTACGTTTCGTTTAACAATATGGAAAGTAGCGGGAAAAAAAACGTTAATTTCGAATTCAAATAAAAATAATTTTTGAAGGACGGCAAAAATACCAAAGCATAAAACAACGAGAATACTTTTTCGCCATACTCTCAAAATGTCAACGACAAATACATTTACCTTCCACCCCTACTGCATTTATGAACTATTCCAGGCCATAGGGAGAGAATTTGTTTAGCGTGTTGGCGCCAGTTCATTCCGGTTAATTGATTGCTTGCACGTACAGTACCGGCTGCTGTTCGTCAAATACTGTTTGTTCTCACGTATCAGGTATTGAGATACATTTATTTTTTTAAGTTTTATAATTTAGTCATTTGTTATTACGTTAATTTAGTTTGCTTACGTTAAAGTGCAATTATTTTTAAGACCTTAAATTGCCTTGAACCATGAATTCTTTAAGTGATAACGAAACAAAAGCTGCCATGAAAGAAAAGTTTGAATATTTACTAAATAAGCGTGATGTGAAAGAGAACAGTTCTTTGCTCACCCGTGAAAAATTATTAAGTTTGATAGCTGATGTAAAGAAATCTAAAACATCAGATAAGAAAGTGCCACGTGATTATTGGTTACTTCAACATTACGATGTCCTTGAAGTTCAAGGAGTAGAAAAATTAATAGTCCCAGTAACAAATGCAACACCAGATGTAATGTTTTATTGCTCAAGTGATTCTTTGTTTGACATTTTGTACGAAACTCATTTATCTATTGGGCACGGTGGTAGAGACCGAATGATAAAATAACTTAATCGTCGTTACAAAAATATTACGCAAAATGATATTAAGATTTTCCTGAATTTTTGTGAATCTTGTCAACAAAAGCGCAAAGCGGGCAGAAAAGGTGTTGTTGTTAAGCCCATGATTTTTTCACATATGAATTCAAGATGTCAGGTTGACCTCATAGATTTTGAATCACAACCTGATGGAAACTATAAATTTATTTTAGTTTATCAGGATCACCTTACAAAGTTTGTGGTTTTAAGACCTCTTCAAACAAAGAGAGCAGAAGAAGTTGCAGGACAGTTGCTTGATATATTCCTGTTGTTTGGAGCCCCATGTATATTGCAGTCGGACAATGGAAGAGAATTTTGTAACAAACTTATTGATGACTTAAAAGTAACTTGGCCAGAGCTTAAGATCGTGCATGGCAAACCAAGACATAGCCAAAGCCAAGGTAGTGTTGAGAGAGCCAATCAGGACATAGAAAATATGTTGACGACTTGGATGCAAGACAACCAGTCAACTTCGTGGAGTAACCGGTTAAAATTTATCCAGTTTATGAAGAACAGAGCGTTCCATTCTGGTATTAAAAGGTCCCCCTACGAGGCTATGTTTGGTTGCGCAGCTAGAGTTGGACTGTCAACAACTGTCATTCCGAAGGAAGCACTTAATTCGTTGGTCGACGAAGATCAATTACAAAATACTTGCTGAAGACTGCAATGAATGTTTCTTCTCAACCTGATAACGAAAAAGTAGTTGAACAAACAGTATTAAATAATCCCATTACGAAAGTAGGTGTTGTCTGTTTAAAAGAATGCAGTGAAGATATAGTTTGCTTCAAATGTATGGAGCATGTCCATATATCAGGTTCGGAAGATTATGTTTCAGAAGATGAAGTTGAGCAGAAAATCTGCAAATTGTGTTTTAATGAACTTAATGTTCAAAGAGAAAGAGGAAAGTCTAAAAAATGTTTATAAATTCAAGCGAAAAAGATGAAATTAATGTCGGATAAATCTCATTGTGAAGCCTCTGTGGGGTTTACCGTCCGTATCCCAGTGCCTGAAGTTGACAGAGGAAAAGGTGATGCCAAATCTATTTTAGCTATCATCATAAAAATAACCGAAGAAGGATTTTTCCAATTGGGCACAAGAAACGGCCGCATAAAACAATTATATTCCCGATCCCAGCTCAGTGTCTGCGAACAAAAATTAATTAAAATCGAAGAAGTACCGGATGTAGAAATATCGCTCCGGTCGGTTGCTACAGCTCAAAGTTTAGGTGCTGGTCAGGGATTTAAAATATGTTCGTGTAAAACCCAGTGTGTCAACAAAAAATGTTTTTGTTTTAGAAATAATGTTCTTTGTAATTCCAAGTGTCATTTTAGTAATCCTTGTTGTAACAAATGATTTTATGGTACGTTTCCATAAATACCATTTATACGCTGCATAAATTAGATAAATTGCTTCTTTTTCATTTTAATTGTCTATCATTAGTTTATTTATAGAATACCTAGTTATTTCATTTTAGATAAATTGTTTATTTTACACTTTAACTGTCTCTCATTAGTTAATTTATAGAATACCTAGTTATTTCATAGAATAACTAGTTAAAGTGTCAAATTATTAACATATTACACACTTTAACGGACACTTAACGGACACAGCCCAATTTGCTGCTCAAGTCTTCGGACGAGCCGGTCGTTCTGGGTTTTCGACACTTTAACGGACACGATCAGTTATTTCATGAAATAACTAGGTATTCTATGAAATAGCTGCATTATATATTTTAACGGTAACATATATAAGGAAAGTAATATTGGCGGTTTCTCCTTTTTCAGTAATTCAGAGACTTTAAAACATGTTTCTAAATTGACCTAAATATTAATAACTCCCGAAGAGATAAAAAAAAAAGAATGCAATTATCGCTTCGTCCTCGTAATCACGTTTTAATTTATTAACAGCACGTAATTTGGCCCCGAGAAGTATTTCAAGGGATATAAATACTCATTTTCCTCGTTGAACAGCTATGATTGCTGATAAAAAAATCTGATGTGGGCAGCACATGACTTTCCTTATGTAATGCAATGAATGTACTACTTTTACAGAAAAAAAAATAGATTATTTTTATAGTAGTTATTTATATTCTTTCCAAGATATTGAATTTTCGTCAATGAGTCGTCATTTTCCATGTCGTCATCATCAATGAGTCGTCATTAATTTAGCGCCATTTTTATCCATTTGGCGAGTTTTTCGCTAATTTAGCAACATTTCAAAAGTCGCCAAGTTGGCGACATCCCACCAAATTCGTCGCCAAAATATCGCCAATCGTTATGGAAGAAGAAATAATTTATTCTTACAGCAGATAATGACTATTGGCGTTCAAATACAAAAGTATTACTCAAAGTTCCTTTTTTCATGAATGTCCACGAGAATGATGTCACCCAATTTATCGCATGGTATTATATATGAAAAGTGAACACGTTTCTGAATACAATTTTTTTTTTTATTTTATATAACTTTTTGATAATTTTTTTGAAAAATGTGCAATATCTCGAGAACGATTCATGTTAGCGTTCTAAAATTTATGTCAATCGTTTTCTAATGAAGAATTACACAAGAAATGTCTATTTGCGTAACTTCATTAGCGGTTTTTTTTTTTTGACAATTTTTTCAAACTTTCACTCGAAAATTTAGGGGAGTTCTGAACATTCGATTGCGTATAAAAAGAATACACTTCCAGTGTTTACGGATTGTGATTTTTGTACCAAATTTCGTTCAAATCGGTCCATTCGTTCGTCAGTTACGGTCTTCACAGGCTCACTGACACATACTTTCACACACACACACACACACACATACACAGACATCACTTCAAAAATGTTTGATTCGGGATCAGGGATGCTTGAAACGTGCTCTCCCGTCGAATACTCGAATTCGAATTTTCGACACTGTCACAATACTTTCCTTATACATTATGTATATAAGGAAAGTAAAAATGTTGCGGCAAAATGAATTATAAGTGAATTTGGTGTAATTGGAATTTTAAGTGTGAAAGTTCGTTCAATCTGCTGTTTAAATTAATCTACAATAAAAAAATACTTGGTTAAGAACTTAACTGATATTTTTACAGTTTTCGTTGTATACTATCTGACACAGAACATGCTACCCCATGAAAGAGCGAATATAGTGTGATGATAAACGACACACAGACAGAGATGGCATCCATAAAAAAGTATGTTAATTCCAGAAGGATAATGCTATAAAGTAATTATGTATCCATTATATGCGTTATGATCATGGAAGAGATATAATTTCATTGTGCAGATTGGAATGTTGAATTCTCAATTGAGTAGCAGAGTAAACTTTAAAAATAAATGTCTATTGTTGAAAAGAAAAACCGTGTCTTATTAGAAAATCAAATCACTTTTATTAGTGAATGAAGAATCCATTACCAAAAAAAATCTGATGTGGGCAACACATGACTTTCCTTATATAATGCAATGAATTTACTACTTTTACAGTTAAAAAAAATGTTATCCTTAAAATAGATACTTATATTCTTTCCAAGATATTGAATTTTCTTCAATTAGTCGTCATTTTCATTGGTTTAGCGACATTTTTATCAATTTGGCGAGATTTTTGTAAATTTGGCAACAATTAAAAATGTCGCCAAGTTGGCGATATTCCGCAAAACTCGTCGCCAAAATATCGCCAAGTGTTATGGACGGAGAAATAAGTTATTCTTACAGCAGATAAATGAGTATTGGCGTTCAAATACAAAAGTATTACTCAAAGTATCTTTTTTCATGAATGGAACGAGCTAGATCCACGAGAATGATGTCACGCAATTTATCGCATGGTATTACATATGAAAAGTGAACATGTTTCTCAATAGGAAATATTTTTTTTTATTTTATACTATAACATTTTGATAACTTTTTTGAAAAATGTGTAATATCTTGAGAACGGTTCATGTTAGCGTTCTAAAATTTATGTCAATCGTTTTCTAATGGAAAATTACATAAGAAATGCCTATTTGCGTAACTTTATTGGCGGTTTTGATTTTTTGACGATTTTTTTCGAAATTTCACTCGAAAATTTAGGGGGGGGGGGTCTGAACAGTCGATTGCGTATAAAAACAATAGCCTTCCAGTGTTTACGGATTGTGATTTTTGTACCAAATTTCATTCGAATCGGTCCATTCGTTCGCCAGTTATCGTCTCCACAGACTCATTGACACACACACACACACACACATACTGTGTTTGATTCGTGATCAGGGATGCTTGAAACGTGCTCTCCCGTCGAAAACTCGATTTCGAATTTTCGACCACGTCACAATACTTTCCTTATACGTTATGTATATAGGGAAAGTAATAGTATTACATATTTTGGTAACATTTTTATGGTAAAGCAGTAATATGTTCAGCTTGAGCGAACATGCTCAAAAGATTTTCGTTCATTAATTTCCGGATCATCTCAAAGGCATTTCAGATTATCAAGGTAATAAAATTAACTACATTGCCTAATCTTTATACTTTCATTTGCTAAGCCCCTTGACTGGTGTCACACTTAGCTTAAACGGTTCATTTGGAAAAACATTTTCCAAATAAAACTGATACCGTAAAAGCACTTTACGCGACTTCACAAACTATCGAAAAGTAAGTTTAATTACATGGCCTTTCAGACATAATTCGTCTACTAAATACGATTTAAGTCCACATCGATCAGCATCCTGCTAGTTTTGATCATCTCTCTGTATAACAGCATTCGACTACGTCGTAGATCGATCTGCTACTAAGTCTGTCTGTCTGTCTGTCTGTTCGAACTCGTCGAACTAACTCTGGTTTACTTCTGAAGTGCCTTTGAATGAATCCGCTATTTATGTACGAAGACGGGATTGTTCTGCAACAAGTTTGTTTCCGGAAACGCCCGCCAAATATGCAAATTACTTGCATACGCGCGGGCACTCGATTTGCATGATTTTGGAAAAAACTTCGCGATTGACTTCCGAGAACGAAGTGAGCCTTCACAAGAAAAATTAAAATAGGAACACGTTCATGGGAAATGTGAATTGCGATGTTTACATCCGTGTTTCCAACAAGTAATGGCATAGACAGGGTGATTAGTAGGCAGTAGGGTCACCTCTTGCGGAGATACAAGCAACGACCTTCGAGGAACAGATGCAATGGACGTGCGGATAGTCTCTTGAGGGATTTATGACCATATGCCTTCAACCACTATCCACATGTCGTTCCCTGTTTGAGACGGGCAGGACACTCAAACGACTGCCAATCACGTCCCATACATGCTCGATGGGTGAGTGATCTGGAGACAGCGGAAGCCAAGGAAGAATCTGGATACATTGCAAGGCTTGTCTGCTGATGATTGACGTGTGCGGTCGCTCGTTATCTTGTTGGAAAATATCTTTTTTTAACCGTTAAAGTAGTGCAACCGACAGCAGCACCTCATCCTCATGCCGTTGTGCCATCATTGTGCCTCTGATACGAACCAGAGGTGACCGGCTATCGAAGCCGATGTCACCCCAAGCCATGATGTCGCGTTGTCGAACAGTATGGCGTTCAACAGCCGCAGCAGGATTGGATCTGTTTCCACATCGCCTCCAGACTCTCACACGGCGACTGTTGTTCGACAAACAGAACCGAGACGTGTCACTGAACACTACCCAGTCCCATTCATTCATACCAGATGCTCCTGCTCGACGCTATTGCAATCTCGCACATCGGTGTCTTGTCGTTAGTGTCAGTCTTCGTAAAGGACTGTTTGAGTGCAAGCCGCTTTCGGCCAATCGTCGAGAAATGTTATCGCTGATATTGGAACATACAATGTACCCTGTGTCATAAGGTAAACTTGTCCTTATCAAATTATTACTATGGGACTTACCTATGATGCCGACACTAAGGGTGGAGCATGTAAGCTCTCGGTTCTCAAACCGGAGAGACCAACACACAAATTATAAATAAATACACTTGACTTAATTGATCAATTTATTTTAATATTTTAAGTTATAGATATCCATTGTATCTTGATTAATGATACTATTATTAAATCTATTATTATAAGACATATAACACTGACAATATTTCATTAATACATATTTACACACATAATAAAATTGACATATATTTTTAAAACAGTTTCTTTTAAGCAATCGACACTCAAAATAGTTCTTTTAGTTCAATATCTAAGAACTCGTTAATATAATCTACTCTTACGAACTGATTGTTCATTATTTGAATAATCGATAAAAGTGTGCCTTCCGTGCTAATTAGTGACAAATTGAAAGTTGATTTACCTCTACTCTTTTGTGTTAAGTACTTATTCGTGCAATCTCAATGATGCACGAAACTGTTGCACATCTCATAACTGCAACAAGCTTCCATTTTATCGCTCACATTCGATATACTTTTTTCACAAAACCAAGAAACATGATGTTAGCTCGTTCGAAAATTTGAAGTAGACTGAACTTTTTGGAATACGGCTTTGGGGCGCTTTTTTCTTTCCCCCACTGCTTTCCTACCACATCTACCATTCGTTGTTGATGCAGAAGGGGATGACCACTGTTTATGTATGCATGTGTTGTCATTGGTTCCCTCTGCAGCATTTAGATAGTTCATTATCTTTCCTGGCATTTGTAATTGGGGTGGAAACATGTAATACAAATATTGTGTTACACCCTGCAAATTCTGCAGAATGTCGACAGTAGCCGATTGTGGGGCCGCCACCGCATGCCTTCGAATGTGTTGATGAACGCGTGCCGACGTACGTCTGGATAGACTTCAGCTACTGCGACGATTCGAATGAACTTCTTCAATCCATCTTCTCCAACTCTTTTCGGGAGTTGAAGCATCTATGTGTATTTCAGTGGCAATACGCTGGTACGACCATCGAGCCGTGCGTAGGCCTAAAATGAATGCCCTCGTTCGTACTATTGTTCAAATGCTGAAATGGACTTCGGTGTCGTCGTCCAGGTATCTCTTAAAAAACACGTGCCTCCTGAATCGAAAAATAGTTCAGAAATATTGTTTCCATAGGCGACAGACAGTAACAACTGTTGGCTCATCTTTCGTATACATCCCTTTTTATCCGCGCTCTAATCATGTGACCTACTTGCATTTCAGATCATTTGCATACATCGGCCAGCTGCGTTTGTGTCGAAATTTGCATAATTATACGGCCAAAGCTTTACGGAGTTGCATTTTCGATGTCCGGTAGTAATTAAAATATTTAATATTTTTACTTCCCTTGCAATACATGGTAATGTATAGGAAAAGTATTGGAATCACCTCGAGTTTTCGACGGAGCTACACGTTTTGGGACCTCCACAACACGAAAATGTAGTTTTTAGCATGTCGTCTGCGTGTATGTTTGTGTGTGTGTGTGTGTGTGTGTGTCCGTTTGTGCAATGCATGTATCCATTCTAACTAGAAAAATTAATTGCTCAAATTTCACAAAATTTGGTAGATAAGTCGCTTGTAGGATACCCTGGTGCTGATTATATTTTGGTACGATTTGGGAAAGAACTTGTCTTTTTTACTAAATGACCCGCAAACTTGCCAAAATCTAAAATAAAAGACTACGTATGCTCAAATGTATCAGTTAAATGTTTGTTTTACTCGTAATTTTTGACGAGGAAAAAAATAAGACCAACCCCGTTACTCTAGGACTAACCGTATAGATTTTTCGCATTTTTTGACGCCGCCTTTGGAAAGATGTTCAGCTATCAAAGAAAAACAAAAATAGAATTAAAATTGCAAATTCAGTGTCATTTTGGGCAATTAAATTCAATTTAATAAATTATTAAAGAAATAAAGAGAAAATGAAATTGATTCTGCAGGCAATCGCTATCAGATATTATTAGTTTTCTATTGGAAGCAAAGGCAAAACTTTTGTCATCTATATTTTTATATTCCTCTTTCTAACATTTATTCTTCAAAATGGGATATAGATCTTAGATGATAACTAATATGGATTCAGTTTGTACATTCTGGAGGGAGTATGGTTTCGTTAAAGATTTTCATTTCCGGTTCTGGCGATGTCAAACGACTATATGTTTATATACCGCAGGAGAATACCGTTTCCTGCCTGTAAAACTGAGTGATTCTTTTAATCAACTTTTTATGCTATTATTAATGAAGCATTTTGATTGAAAACGGGGTAGAGGTTTAAAAGTGAATTTTAAAGTAAATATAAGTATTTAGAGTCCAATTTAAAAGTAGAAAATATTCTGGCAAACTCTCCGTGTTTGTGGTGATTCTAAACAGATGACGGTCAAGGATTCGTATCACGCCTGAGATATTTTTTACGCTAGAGCCTGAGAGCCTTCAGCTATAAATAATTGATCGCTAAGATTTCAATATTTTATAGCAATTTCCTTTTCATGAATGTTACGATGAACAGAATGTAATCCCGTATAATAAGGAAAAGAGAATGGGAAGGTTTTACAGAAGGTTTCTATCTTGTACATGGAATATTAAACAGGATATATATTGTCGTGCTGATAATAAAAAAAATCTGATTTGAGCAGCACATGACTTTCCCTGCAGATTCAAATTCATTTTGTAATTTTCTATTTCATTATGCATTAAATTGAGTTTAATTGCAGAACATAATATGGATAGGTTTCTGATATGATATCGAATTCGTTTTTTTATTGCATCTTCGTTTCGTTCGGCAACTTAATTCACTTTAAATTCTTCAGGTCCTTAAAATTCCAAAAACTACAATATCTCGAGAACGATTTATCTTACAGTCATGGGGTCAGATTTATTTGCTCAGTTGTCAAACTTTACATGTAGAACAAGTACTTAATTAATATATTTCATCAATTTTAGTTATTTATTTCAGAGTTTCACTATCTTGCATATGTAGTATTTTATTTTAGATCGAATATATTAAATTTGCGGGTCATTTCGCAAAAAAAGGCAGATTTTTTTTTCCGAATCATATTAAAATCTAACCAGCATCACAGTATCCTACAAGCGATTTATCTACCGAATTTTGTGTAAATTGATCAATTAGTTTGTCAGCTAGAGTGGATACATACAATTTTTGCGGGCCTAAAGGCAGGTTTATTTATCCCGAATCGTACCAAAATCTAATCAGCACCAGGGACGCCCACAAGTGCCTTATCTACAAAATTTTATGAAATTTAGTCGATTAGTTGAGTTAAAGAGGATATATACAATTTTTGGGGCCATTTCATAAAAAAATGCAGGTTTTTCTTTTTTGAATCGTATCAAAATCGAATGAGCACCAGAGTGACCCACAATCTACCAAATTTTGCAAAATTTGATCAATTAGTTTTTCGGTTACAGTGGATACAGGCAATTTTTGCGGGCCATTTCGCAAAACAAAAAGGCGAGTTTTTTTATCCAGAATCGTGCCAAAAATAAATCAGCATTAAGGTCATACACAAGTGACTTACCTACCAAACTTTATGAAATTTGGTCAATTATTTTTTAAGTTAGAGCGAATACAAAATCTAAACAGACAGACAGGCAGCCATACAGACAGACAGACACACACAGACGTCATGCTAAAATAATATTTTACGTATTCTAGTGGTCTCGAAACGTGTAGACCCACCGAAAATTCGAATTACGATTTTCGGCACGAGTTGCGATTTTTGCCAACTTCGGTGGGTCATTTCGCAAAAATAAAAAGCTAGTTCTTTTATCCCGAATTTTAAAACCCAACTAGCACCAGAGAAATCTACAAGTGACTTACATATAAAATTTTATGAAATTTGGTCCTTTAGTTTTGGAGTTATATTGGATGCCTACATTGTACACACACACACACACACACATACGTCACGCTAAAAATCATTGTTTCGTATTCTAAAGGTCCCAAAACGTGTAGATCTGTAGAAAACTCAAGTTGAGATTTTCTACACGATTCCAATAATTTCCCTATATATTACCATAGTGAAAATCTGATGTGGACAGCACATGACTTTCCCTGCAGACTCATTCACATTATCTTTATTTTCTCAATAAATTATTAAATTGAGTTTAATTGCCCAAAATAATAGCCATAATTATCTTAAATTACACTGAATTTGTATTTTCTATTATTCAAATGTGACGTAGAGAAAATGCAAAAAAAAAAAAAAAAGAAATCTTGAGAATGGTTAGTCCTAGAGTAATGGCATTGGTCTTATTCTTCTTATCGTTAAAAATTACGTATAAAATAAGCATTTAATTGATATATTTGAGTATATATAGTCTTATATTTCTTAGATTTATCGATTTTTGCTGGCCATTTTGCAAAAAGGGTCAGGTTCGATCTTTCTAAATCGTATCAAAATTTAATTACCACAAGGGTCTCTATGAAATTCAGTTAATTAGTTTTTGACTCAGAATGGATACAAATAAATCTGCACAGACACACACACACACACACAGACGTCACACTAAAAATGGTTTTTCGTGTTCTCGAGGTCCCAAAACGTGTAATCCGTCGAAAACTCGAGTTGTGATTTTAGTCACGAATTCTATACTTTCCCTTATATGAGTACATTACCATGTATTGTATTTAAAGTAAAAAATAATCTAAATTTTTATACGACCCCTCTAGCAAAAATATGTCCGATTAGCGAAATCTATGAATGCTTCTCACTAATTAGTCAAAAGGTAATAACGACCTCTTACTTGGCTGCAAAATTCAATGAGACATGTCAATATGTTTATTGTGAAATAGTCTTAGAATCGTTACGGGGTGTAATGATAAATATGCTCGATTCTAGAATGATGAATTTTGAGATACTATAGAACAGTTCATAGCAAAAATATATCAAAAAGCCAGAAGTACAAGCAGTAAAATCTACAATGCTTCGAGCAATTTGCCCAGTAAGCTTTGCAACAGAGTCGACGTTTAAACTCAGCTTAATGCATTTGGACATCATAAAAGTTGTTAGACGCCATGAACAAAAATCGGCCACTCAAACTGCTACTCTAAGCCCTCGGGTCAGTAGAGTGGTCTAAGTTTTTGACACCACGAATAAGCACTAAATCCTAGCTGACCAGACTAATCGCAACCAGTTACATCTTAACGTTTTTCCAGTCAATGAGGGCAGAGTTATGAGGGTAACGCTAACCAATGGGTCAAAAGCCTTCAAGGAAAGACAATGAAGTAAGAGCAACAAAAGTGACGTAAAAGTTACACGGTGTTGACTCTCAAAACGTTCTTAAGATGACGAGTAGTTGCAATATATAGCAGACAATGGAAACTGTATGTTTAGTGTTGCCGAAGGAACTGAATCTGTGCGCACATTGAGCCTAGTGCTCGGCCAAGTATGCCCACTGCAGTCATATGAGTGCAACCGTGATGTTAACAGGTATGACATATTTATCCCATGTGAGAACTATTTTAATCAATGGTAAAGAATGATTGATAAAAATAGATCACGTTATCTCACTAAACTCCGAATAAGATTAAAACTCAAGAATAGCTTTAGTAATTGTCAAAGATAAGTTGAAAATTAAGGATAAGAGTTTTAATAAATAAATAAATAAGCAAAAGTTACAACGTGTTACCTTACACCTTTCTGGTAGGTCGGACGGTCTGGGTTTCAACAACAACAACGTGTTATCATTTAAGTATCCAGCATGTTATTGTTTTTCGTTTAAGAAATATAGCTTTTTCTGAGTAAAGTTGGACTGCAGAAAAGGTGGGTTTGGGCGGTAAATTTTTTTTTTACAAACCACAAACTTTGTAATTAAAGTGCCAATATATTTAAAGTTAATAAAATATATTTTAAGGCAGGAGGGGTTCACTCATTGTTATGTGGAAGAAAATGAGGGAATCTATATGTATTTCATAATTGGACCTTTCAAAATATCGCCAGTAGGGTTAAAATGGAAAATTTATTTTGCCCAAATAATTCCGCCTTAATGTATAACCTGATCTTATTTCTTCCTCTTAAAAGAGAATTGCACAGTCAACAAGCAATTTGCTATCTGAGCTATTACTGTTGAAGACAAAATGAATGTTTGAAAATTTTTGAAACGGAGACAAACAAGGAATTAATTCCGTGTTATTAGGTAAGCTTATTTACTTCTTTTCTGAATGAGAATATTCGGTGTTATCAGAATTATAATAATTTAAATATTTTGAATATTTCAATTTATTCAGGATATTTTTGTTGTCATCAACAGTCTGAAATTCGATGTTTTATAAAACACACATGCAGCAATCTGAGTGAGACTTAATGTATAGAATGCCTGGTTAACCAGGCTGTAGTCAACTGAGTCTGACCACTATGCAAACAAATACATATCAATAAATCTAAAAAATATCAATGAAAGCAAATAAAAACTCCATGCAGAGAAAACGCATGCTAGATTTCTTTCTTTTCGCATTAAAATACCGCAATCCGCAAAGGAATCTCTACCTTGGTCTACACTTCCCTCATAAGCTTACCTACTTTTAAGGAAATCGTATGATTATTTCTAAAATAATATGCTCTGCCCATGGAAAGTCAGCGAATAAAACTGTTACTCGTTATAGATTGATGTGTAACCTCACATTTTCAAATGGAAAAAAGATTGATGTGTTGTACGTGACAATGGTACAAGCTACCTAAGGAAAGGTTTCGATATTTTTAATTTAAAATTTGCTTTTCCTTACACTTTTCTACCAGAATTATTTTATTACCTTAAAGAGAATATGAAATCAAAAGATACAATGCATTGGATTCTACATTAGGGGTCGGCAGATGTTTCTATTCATATCACGACAACAAACCAACTGAACGCTGACGAGCTTACATGCAGTCTGTGGAAAGCTCTGGAAAAAGCAAGTAATTCGTGAGATTAATAATAGATTCAACGAAATTCGATAAGTTTCAAAGACTCGCTAAAAGTTGACGATAATTTGGCAATTCGATGCTAAGGACAGCGTTGTTGACGCTAAGATCATGTAACTTAGATCTTCAAATTAGAAAAATTGTTTTCTGTTACATATTCTTTTTTTTTCTTAATAACTTTTATTCTTTTCTTTTCTTCTCGTATTCTATAGCCATACTTAAAAATATGGTTGATTCGTTCAGGAGTTTTTGTGTTTATAAAAAGATGTACTTAAAAATATGTTTGATTCGTTTAGGAGTTTTTGTGTTCATAAAAGATGAACTTGAAAATATGGTTGATTCGTTCAGGAGTTTTTGTGTTCATAAAAAATGTACTTGCAAATATGGTTGATTCGTTCAGAAGTTTTGTGTTCATAAAAAGATGTACTTGAAAATATGGTTGATTCGTTCAGGAGTTTTTGTGTTCATAAAAGATGTACTTGCAAATATGGTTGATTCGTTCAGAAGTTTTGTGTTCATAAAAAGATGTACTTGAAAATATGGTTGATTCGTTCAGGAGTTTTTGTGTTCATAAAAGATGTACTTGAAAATATGGTTGATTCGTTCAGAAGTTCTGTGTTCATAAAAAGATGTACTTGAAAATATGGTTGATTTGATCAAGAGTTTTTGTGTTCTACTTTCCTTTAAATTTGAATTCATGCCATGAAACTTTAAAAAAAGAAGCTTTTTTAGTGATGCAAATTATGCATTATAGCAATTATATACATAATACAATTTATACATTCTTTATCGTATGTACCATTTCAAGTGCCTTAAATGATAGGTATAATAAGATATACAAACAGTGAGTTTTCTTAATTGTTTAGCTGTACCAAATTGCGTAAAACAGTATTTCACAGTACGAACGTTAATTCGAGCATTAGATTTAAGAGGATACTTTTCTTTCAACCGCATGTTTCATTTTTCTCATCTTTACCTATGCAACATAGTCCTTAACCTCTAATCAGGCCCGGCTCTGGGTTTTTAGCCGCCCCAAGCAGAAAGCAATTTGGCCGCCCCCTCCCTGTCACTCATTTTACTGTTAACTTTTATAAATGCAGTAGAATGGAGAAACACTGCTAACCGACATATTTTAGTTAATTTTGTTCCAAATGTTTCTCAAGTGAATGCATTTTTCGGGGAATTAAATCTTTTGATTCTTACCGTTTTAAATTTAAAAAATGTGCAATACCTCAAGAACGAAATATGATAGCATCATATAAATGATGCCATTAAATTTTAGAAAAAAAATCTGCGGTCTAATACATGCTTTTTCATGCATATTAATAAATTTTGCTATTAAAAAATTTTATTTAACTCGTCATGAATGGTATGTGCGTATGTGTGTCTGTCTGTTCCGACTTCCTTGATGGTATTTTAACATACTTTCCTACGTTCTAAAGAGCTAAAATTTGGTACACAGTGCAGTCTAGTAGAACATTTTAATTTATTAACGTTTGTTACATCATCAAAAATCGAAATAAGAAAATCGAAATAAGAAAATTTGAAGATCTTGGCCTTCGAGAAAATTAAGAGGCCCTCTGACAGTTATTGGTTTCCACACCAAATATATTTTGATTTGACTAATTTTTTTTTATACATATACCTCCGCATTTGGCAAAGTAAAATGCTCAATGAGAACTTTTAAACAATGGTATTCATTCATTTTCTGTTAAAAGTAATTGCAAAATGTGTACTAACTTAATAAGATTGAGTATATTTACTTTTTTTATGATTTTTTTTCTGTTTCAAATATAAAATGCTAATTATCTCGAAACGTCCTATATAAATGATGATATTCGCTTTTAAATGAAAATTCAATTAAAATATCTAATTTTGTAACATTTTTAAACTGTATACTTTTCATGCTCATCCTAGTTTTGATTTTAAATGTTTAAAAATTGATGGCTTTCTTCTATCCCATTTACCCTTAAATTAACGAGTCTCTGATATTTAGTGATTGAATTAGTATTATCGAATTGTATTCTATTTTATTGATTTGTTATAGAGATATCATTGCCAAAGACAAAGGTGATCCTTTCAAGAATATATCTGGTGGGGGGGGGGGGGGTTTGAGACCCAGACCGTCCGACCTACCAGAAAGGTGTAAGGTAACTGTTTGGACGGCCGGTGGGGGGGTGAAGTTCCTTCTGGAAACATCCTCCCATCCATACCCCAGAGAGATTTTATGTCACAGTACCAAATGCTAATAAATTCAGAAACTCACAAAATACTTTTTGTGGAAAAATTTGCCGCATTTTAACCTAGTTTCCACTTATGTAGCAGCATTTAGATCATTATAATTTTATTTTGTGATTGATTATTTTCAGAATGAAAGTTTGTAGCTATAATTCAATTTACATTATTTTAAAGTTTTTCATCTTTTTGTTTAGCCGGAGCAAGTTTTTCTTGCAATATTTAATAAGTATTTGCTATATATATAGTAATTACTTCTATAGTATATGTGTATATATAATAATTACTACTATGTAGTAGTTAGTGAAAATTATATTCGATAACTTGTTCCCTTTGAGGTTCCATTTCTCTCTCTCTCTCCCCCCCACAGACAAAAATTCCCGAAAAAAAAAACACTGCGTAGATAGCCAGACATCATTTAAAAATGATTGATTATTATTCAAGGACGCTCAACATTGGTAAATTTATCAAAATCCGAGCGTCCAGTTGCTAACTCCATCACAATACTTCTCCTTCCCTATGTGTTGCAGGAAAAGAAACTATATATGAAAAGGATATTTTTGTAATTCTTGTTGTCATATTTATTTTATTTCCCTCGATAAATAGAAGTAAGTATTCGAACATATCTTTTTCAAAGATATATACGTTTTTGATGGGACTGGTTACAAAACACAAAATAAATACTCTTTAGTTTTTTGTTTTTAATCGGTCTTTCAGTCAGAAAATTCTTTGAGAGTTTATCATTTTTTTTTCGATGATTTAAAACGGAAAAATAAAAATTAGAAAGATTAGAGCTCTATATGTGAGACAGTTGGTTTAGAAAATAAATTTTGATTGATTTCCAATTAATTTTAAAAACTGAATAATTTCCTATTAACTTTTGTTGTAAGTACTCAAATACCAAACAATGTTATATTCTATAAGATTCTTACTCCATAACTTAAACGCAAAATATAATATATGTAATAATGATATTTTTATGATCCGATATAATTCGTTTATAGTTTTCGAATTTATAAGATAAGAAAGGTTTTAAAGCGGCAAGATGTGAATCTGTTGAATATGGTCATTGCTTAAAAAATTACCTCATTCAAATCACAATAGTTACTTTTCAAATTAAACGAAGCTTTAGTTGAAATCCTGATAACTAAATATTTGAATAATTCGAAAAAGTAGAAATTTCCCGTAAATAGCATAATTAATATTAATACATACTTTTATTTTAAGAAAAAATACAGTATTAGGTAGGGAAAAAGTACACAGAAAAAGATATCTAAACATTGAGCAAAACGAGGAAACAATTTCTAAGAACTTTCAAGGAGCTAAATTTAGTATAACATCCTAAGAGCAAACAAACAGTATTATACTGATCCATCTGAAAAATTTAAAATACCTTTTAGCTAAAAGGTGACTGAACTAGATGCTGTATATAAATTGTTATAATGAAAACTATTACGATCTTTAAATTAAAGACCATACCGATTTTACACCTGGAATTTAGAATAATCTGGATCCCCTTGATGAGGACTAAATATGTTATACTTTAATAGAAACAAATTTAAACAATCATAAAATAATTATATCTTACTTACCTTACATTTTATAATTACATAAAATGCTAGATGAATATTTTAGATAATGTCAAGTTCAACTGTATAACATTTAGAAAGAAATACCAATGCGGCAAGAAAAATGATAAAGCAAAAAAAAAAAAATAAGGAAATTACATGTACTTTCCTTATGCTTAAAATGCAAAATTTTAAAGTTCCAATTAAATAGTAACATAATTTCAATTATACTCAAAACTTGATATAATTCAGAAAGTTTAAGAAATTTACAGTATTCTTTTTTTACTTTTTATTTACCAGAAAGAACAAAAATTCTTTGAGATTCATCATATGTTTTCTGATGACTTAATAAAAAAATAAAATTAAGAAAGTTTGGAGGTCTACATGTGAGACAGTTGGTTTAGAAAAAATTTTGATGGATTTCCAATTAATTATAAAAACTAAATTCTTTCCTATTAACTTTCGTTATAAATACTCAAATGCCAAAGAATGTTATATTTTATTGAAGACTTACTCCATAACTTAAACGCAGAATATAATATATGTAAATGACATTTTTATGATCCGATATAATTCGTTTAAAGAATTCAAGTTTATAAAATAACAGGGGTTTTAAAGCGGCGTGATGTGAATATGTTGAATATTGTCTTCGTTTTAAAATTACCTCATTCAAATTACAGTAGTTACTTTCAAATTAAATGCAGCTTTAGCTGAAATCCTGATAACCAAAAATTTGAAAAATTCGAAAAAGTAAAAATTGCCCGTAAGTAATATTAATACATACTTTTAATTTAAGGAAAAAATAAATACAATATTAAGAAGAAAAAACGCACACAGAATTACAGAAAAGAAATCTAAAAATTGAGCAAAACGAGAAACAATTTTTAAGAACTTTTAAGGAGCTAAATTTAATATAACATCCTAGGAGCAAACAAACACTGATCCGTGCGTAAAATTTAAAATATTTTTTAGCTAAAAAGTGACTCAACAGATGCTGTGTATATTTAAGTCGTTGTAACGGAAACTATCATTATCTTTAAATTAAAGAATATACCGATGTTACACCTGGAATTTAGAATAATCTAAATCCTCTTGATGGGATGGGGGGAGGGGGGGGGTCTAATACTTTATATGTTAATAGAAACAATTTTAAGCAATCATAAAATAATTATATCTTGCTTACCTTAAATTTTATGCACAATGCTAGGTGAATATTTTAGATAATATCAAGTTCAACTGTATAACATTTAGAAAGAAAAACGATGAACTATTATTTGCGGCAAGAACATTTCTCACTAAATTGTACATTTCTCACTAAAACACACTAGACTGATTCACCCCAGAACAGATCTCGCTCTGAACAAAATGATTGATAAACACATGCTTTACTCACAGCCGATGGGGTTGTGTATGACCCTTCGAGGAGCAATCAAGATTGATTGATCAAGTGATTCTAACTCTTTGGCATGACCATAAATTCTACAATGGTCCACGGATGTCTTTTGAGACCTGTCCTCGTCTAGTTTTCTAATTACTTTCAATGCGGACACCTGTTTCGGTATAGATGTGAAAGAAGTCTTTTATTTATGAGTTTGGGTGATTGGGGGAGATGATTTCCGGGTTTAGAGCGTAGGAGAATAATTAACAAAGGATGGGTAGTCCTGGTACGACAATTCAGTGTGGAACCCCGTCGTTTTAAGCAAAGTGCCCTCTCTCATCGGATTTTTTCATGGAATAGTTAACCAGTCTCACATAAAAGCTTTTTCAGTTCACAGATAATGGTTAACATGCCGCCCAAGACGTGCTGTTGATAGCTGTACTGGACTCCTGGTGCTCTAAAGTAATTAGCGGTTACTTGCGTTGCAAGATAAACGATTGGGGCGACATATTGGAAGCCATCACATTTTGGCCCTCTGGTCCTCTTTTTCCAAGGGGAGAATGAATGATAGCCGTTTTCACTCTTTTATCTGGAAACAAATTTTTAACATTTATTCAGTGTTTCGATTTACTTTTTAGCTGATACAACTGCATTTGTAAATGCGGTTGCACGTGCCCCAGAATTTTTATTTTATGTAATATCTTGTTGACTATAATGCCGCCCTTAAAATGTGCCGCCCCAAGCAAGTGCTTGTTTTGCTGGTGCCTTAAGCCGGCCCTGCCTCTAATTAGTTTACTTTTGCCAAATTTTGCTTGCTGTTTTTTGCCAAACTTAAATGCTGATAATAGGTAGGTCAGTGCTATTATAAAACTTTGATAAAGTAATTAGAGTTTCTAATATCTTCGTTAAACAAACGAGGTACATTTCGATAAATACAAAAAATACTTCAAACTGCTTTACCTATTTTTTTAAAATGTATAAACATTTCCTTAGCATCTATGTTTGGAATATATATATATATATATATATGTATATATATATATATCCCAAACAGTAAGCGAGCTAGATTTTAGGGACAATTTTTCATGGGGGGGGGGGGGGGGTTAACATGAGAAAAATGCAACGGGCGACTGGAGGGGAAATATTGTTACGAAGGTATAACATGTTCTAGAGTATTTTTTTTTACCTTTCACTGGAGTATATTTTGAAAATCAGACGGAGAAAGCACCCGCACAGGCATCCTTCCTCATGATGTGAATCTAGAGTTTGTCATATGATGAAGTTAAAAGAAATGTTTCGAGATTTGGTGATGTATCGTCAATTTGGCGACATTTGAGAACTTTCCAAATGTTCGAGAAGCACCTCAAAATAACGACTATTCTACGAGATATGAGATATTTCTAGAAGTTTCTACAGAGATTCTATAAAAAAAAGTCATCTCTCAATTATCTCACAATCCTTTAACGTGATACGAGCTACATTGAACTGTAATTTTCGTCAATGTTTTGAGAATAGTGGCAGCTGTTTTGTGAAATGAAATACACCAAGGTTCCGAGAATAGTATCAGTTTTATTTTGTGAAATTAGTGGAGCATTTAAGGGCTGTTATTACTGTATGTTGTTCCTGTTTACGCTGTGCTTGTGAATAAACGTGTTAGTTATCCAGAAATTTGGACTCATCCTTGTATCCTGAGTGCACACCCACGATTCCAGAGATTACGTCGTAATAATACACTTCTAAGATTTCCTTTCCGTAGGTGAGGAAACGACAGGATGTACTCATGAATGATGGAATTCTGAGAACAAATATTTCTAAAAAATCTCATTTAAATAATACATACGTCCGTTGAAGTATAATTATGATCATAAAACCAAGGTTTTACTTATACTAACGATGCAATTTAACCAGGAAATGGATTGGATATTATGGTAGTAATAATTACCTTATCAAAGCGCAAACTGTATAATATAAGACGGAGTCGAAATTTGGAAGTTTTCATAGGATTTGAATTTTGAGCATCATTGAACGATAATCGAACGTTTCTGAAGTTATGTCAATTTTCTCTTCCACTTAGATCATCTGACTTACCCGAAAGTGTTGAAGACCCAGATCAATCGACAGGCCCAAGGGTTTTCAGTAGCCGTTTCAGTGGCATCTGTTTGGACGGTCGGAACAGTTACACCCAATTTAGACCGGAACCCAATGGATCCCTATTCTACGAATCCTTCCCCTATTGCATAAGCTCTCGGATGAATTTTCGGACCTACGAATTTATCGTATCCATACTAGAAATCTAGCGATTTTCATCGAGATCGTGCATTCAAAAGAGCCTAATTTTTCAAAAGAAATTAAAATTTTGAAAAATGCTTAAAAATTGTGTTAAACACATAATCCATTTATAATATTAACATCGGAGTAATAAACAAATGGCAATAACATTAGTAGAATATTGGCATGATCTATGCTTTCGAATCAAACTCACCTATAACTAAAATTTTTGTAAATGAGCATAAATAAGCTTTATATATGAGCCTTATTTTGGTTATTGATTGTACTTTAGAATGTAATATGTAAAAGGGCCGTCATAGTTTTCTTAAATTTGATGTTAAGTTTATTGTAAGTTTATATTTACTGAGCATGAACAGTAAACAACCTTCGGTGTTTTAAGAACCTAAATTTTCAAAACTCCAGTTCTTGATTAGAAATTCCCGTAGTCTTCGTTTCGAATCCAAGATTATGTTACTTAATAATTTGGTGAGATCTAAATTATGAATATGCATCATTAAACTTTGATCCTGGTTATGTCTTTTACAGTCAATTTACTAAAAAGACCAATTTTTAGAATATTTATATTTTACGGTCATTAAATGATCAACCAGTAGTGGGCTAAGGAAAGCGTTTCGTAATCTGGAATTATATTTAGGAATATTATTATTACTTTCCTTATATACATACTGTATAAGGAAAGCATTGTGACGGGGTCATAAATTCGAGTTTTCGACGGGAGAGCATGTTTCAAGCATCCCTGATCACAAATCGAACATTTCTGAGGTGATGTCTGTGTGTGTGAAAGTGTGTGTGTGCGTGAAAGTATGTGTGTGTGTGAAAGTATGTGTGCGTGTGTATGTCAGTGAGTCTGTGGAGACGATATCTCACGAACGAATGGAGCGATTCGAATGAAATTTGGTGCAAAAACCACAACCCGTGAATACTGGAAGCCTATTGTTTTTAAACACAATCGAATGTTCAGAACCCCCCTTAAATTTTCGAGTGAAATTTTGAAAAAATGATAACAAAATCCAAACCTTTAATAAAGCTAACCAAATAGATATTTCTTATGTAATTTTTCCTTAGAATACGATTGATACAAACTGTAGGACGCTAGCATTAACCGTTCTCGGTATATTGCACATTTTTCAAATAAATTTATCAAAAAATCAAGTAAAATAAAAAAATATTAACTCTTAAGTAACATGTTCAATTTTCATATGTAATATCATGCGATAAATTTGGTGATATCATTCTCGTGGATCTAACTCGTTTCATTCACGAGAAAATATACTTTGAGTAATACTTTTGTATTTGAACTCCAATAGTCATTTATCTGCTCTAAGAATAACTTATTTCTCCGTCCATAATGTTTGATGAGATTTTGACGACAAATTTGGCTGAAAGTCGCCAACTTGGCGACTTTTTTAAATGTTGACAAATTAGCGAAAATCTCACCAAAAATCTCTCGCGGTTTTTCCCAGAATTCTGGATAGTTTATTACGGCTGGCGACTAGTTTAAATTTGAAACCTCCGCTATTAAAGATTAATAAATAACTAAGTGGAATATATCTATAAAATAATTATCTAAAAAGTTACTGTTTTTCCAGACCTTTCAAAAGATCCCTTGTGATGATTTGCAAGATTAATTTTTGTACACTTATAGTGTCGACAGACGGAAGTAAAGGAGTATAGTAATTCAGCCGAAATTTTATTTATTTTTTCACCGGAGGGGAAGGAAAATGGCGATGTTTGAAAATCCTTTACCATCCAGGCATCCCTCTTTGGCCTAAAAGACTGAATCTTTGTACACTTATATTATCAACTACGGTACAGAACCTAAAAGAGTTTAATTTCTGATTCCATCTCCCGGGGCGGAAAAAAATTGATTTTCATGAAAAGCGTTTACAAGTTTTCCAGAATTCCATCGTTCAGCGGTATCGACTTCTTGGGTTCGAGACACTTCTTGAACCTACAATAATTTGGTTGTGGGTTCCTCGAACCCCTTAATATTTTTGGCCTATTTAATGGGTAAAATATACGCTTACGCATATATGCGGAAATTTTGCTTTCTGCTATTAATTCTTCTTGGTTTTCATTATTCATTCCTTGTTTACTATACATGAAGTGACGTGTATAAAAATTTCACCCTCAGACTGTTTATTGTAGTCTGAATACAATATTTTAACTCAGAAATAATTTAACGAGAAATACATTGGTAAAAATACCTAAAAATAAATGTTACATTTTTTGTTATTTTTATAAAAATGTTTGAGACGAAAATTCCCACAATATTTGTATATCATATATAATGATTTTGCGCCTAAAAAAGTAAAATAAATGAAATAAATAATTACCTAGACAAAAACATGTATCTGTACTTAACTATAATTTGCTTCATTTTAGCCTTTCTGACGTCTTATTGTGCCTTAATTTGGCTGAATGAAATTTAAATTAGAATTAAAATTTTTGAAAAATGCATGGTCATCCTATTTAAACTTTTCGCCCCCCCTCCTCAATATTTTTTAAGTCGGCGCCTGTGTGCCACCTTTGACTTAGAATAGGCTAAATATTTGCAAAATAATGGTACCTTTTACTTAACAGAACCCAATAAAGTTAGGTTTTCAACTTCGCTCCATGAATTAGGCAAAAATGGGATAGGGGGTAAGAAAGTATTTTCAGACGCCTCTGTGAACTAGAAGGCTAAACTGTTGCATACTTTTATCGACCAGTGAACAGAATTTAACTAAGCCAAATTTTATTATGATACTTTCGATGCAAAGTGCCATTTATTGTTAAAGAAAATACAAGAAAAACCCATCATGCATAAAGCATTGATTATGAAACGCTTTCCTACTGAAATTGAATTTTATTGAAACATCTCGAAAATGCGATACATTCAGCGGTGATATTTTTTTATTTATCACCGAACTGCAATAATTTATTTTACTTGAAAACTTCAAACTTCATAAAAAAAATGAAATTAATTCAAATGACGTCATCGAAATATAAATCATATGGTTCTCTATGTAAAAGCAGTGAATATTTCATTCATACACTTTTATTACAGACTCCAGAATTAAATAGTTGTCCATAAGAAAAATTCAGCAATTCTTATACAACTCATATTACAATCAATTGCTTAAATTCAGCATCCATTAATAATTAGGCTTCGTTTTAGAAATAAGCAAAGTTTTATGATCATTTAAACTCAAAAATATTGTAATTGCGTTGGCGCAAAATATAGATGCACAGAAAATACGCAAAAATAAAGCGGTTTTAGGACGGATGCAATACAAAATATAAATTTAAAAGAACTTTAAAAATTACAATTTTTACTCTGGGAAAAAAAGGTGGATACCATATTTCATTTTGTAGAGGGTCACGCTATCTCTTGATATTGTATGGATGTAATTACTATTTTAATTTTTATTTAAAAAACTACCAAACATATTTTGCTGAAATTTTTTTAATATATTTTATGGGATAATTTGAATATTTTCTAAAACTTTCGAAGCAATTTGTGAATTTTAAATTCACTTAAAAATTATGAAGAATAAAGTCCCATAGGTTTAAATGTATTTCCCTTTTTCAACCCGGGTTCAATCCAAAACTAATTGGGTGATATTATTCATTTACATCCCCATAAGCCCCACAGTCCGTCTCAAAAACATACTAAAATCTCATTTTGATAAAGTCATTATTACGGCCGCTATAGTGCGAACGGATAGATGTACAAACAAACAGGCAGTATGAACAATGCCATAAACACTTTTCAACTATGTTGTAAAGTGTTAAAATCGTATGAAAAAAAGTTGAAATCTATTTCTTTATAAATGTAAATTTCTATGTCTTAGACAGGCTTAATATTACTCTATATAATAATTGTCTAATGTGTTATCTTTCCAGCTCCTCTAGAAACCCCCATTGATTTAGAAGGCGGCTGGATTTCTGCACACTTAATGTATCACACCTTTCTGGTAGGTCGGACGGTCTGGGTCTCAACAACAAAACTTAATGTGTCGACTATGGGACAAGAGCTAACGGAACTAAAATTTTAAATTCTTCTCAGGGAGCAAACAAATGGGCGGGAGAGTGTCAAAAATTCCAATAATTAAAAAGATTGAAATTTTGCATACTTATAGTTTATAGACTATGGGAAAGAGACTAACGTGGCCAATTTTGGATTAAAATGTCAATTTTTATGCCAACCGCTATACATTGTTAAACAAAATAATACTTTTTAAAATAAAGTTGCAAGTTAATTTTTTGGAGTATTAGTTTCTCTGTCTTTGACAGGCTTAAATACTAGTTCGGATATATTTCTTTAAAAGAAACTGGAAAATTGAAAAAAATTACTTCGGATGGATTTTTCATTAAATTAATAAAACCCCAAGAACAATATATTTTTCTGATAGTGTCACTTGGAATTATGTCTGTGTCTCTTCTCCGTCAACGTTATTGATTTCAAATAACTGATTTTGCACCGGATGTCAGAATCGCTCTGTCAAAACTTTAATTAACGCATCAAGGATAAATAAATAAACCTCTGTATCAAGAAATTGATTTTTGTGGATATGTTATTTTTGTATAATCTTTTCAACTGTGCCTCTGGGATCTCGGAAATACTCAACCCATACGGTTTCTTACATAATAAAAAAAGACGTATATATGTGTGTGCGTTTGTGTGCATGTGTGTGTATGTGTGTTTGTGTGTGTTTGTGTGTGTGTGTGTGTATGTGTTTGTGTGTGTATGTGTTTGTGTGTGTATGTTTGTGTATGTTTGTGTGTGTTTGTGTTTGTGTGTTTGTGTGTGTGTGTGTGTGTTTGTGTGTGTGTGTGAGTGTTTGTGTTTGTGTGTGTGCGTGAGTGTGTTGTTGTTGAGACCCAGACCGTCCGACCTACCAGAAAGGTGTAAGGTAACCGCTTGGACGGCCGGGAAGTGCCACCCAATTTTGACCGGAACCTAGTGGGGGAGGCATGCACAGGGACCGTACCCTCCTTCCCCTACCACCAACTTCTCGGAAGGACTTATGGACCCACATGTTTAACGTGAACGTACTCCGCATGAACACGGCGGCAGTTGTGATAGCGTTCATATTCAGAGCGCAAACCACTGGACTACAGCGCCAGAAATGTACCAATAGCACGCGGTGTTCCCAATTGGTCACCCACCCAAGTACTAACCGCCCCCGATGCTGCTTGACTTCGGTGATCTAACGAGAACCGGTAATTTCAGCACGGTAGGGCCGTTGGTCTGCGTGAATGTGTGTACGTCATCTGTGGTAGAAAATTTGAGCTTCTTATAGTCACGAATACTGGGTTTGCTGAGCTCCCGGTATGACAGATTTTTTAAAAATTCGAATGAGTATTTTAGTTATTTTATGTTGAAATACGATTTTGAGAGAATTTTACACGAATCGTTATCTCAGCGATCTAAAACATTATAACAGAAATTTCCATTGGACATCGTCGGAAAGACTGAAGATGGGTCTATCTAACGAGCTTTGAACTAAATCCGTAACCCAATTCCTTCATATTTATTTATTTTATTTTTAATGAATTAAAATATGTATATTATAGTGTAGTATTTATTCTCGTAGTATGCATATTTTATTTTTTTATTTTCTCATTTTACCAAATTCGAATGCAAAACTGGCAAATATACAAATTAGAGAACTGTAATATATAATTTTAAGCAATAAGGGTCGCTATTACTCAGAACGCCCCCCCCCTTCTGGATCCGTCCCTAATACGAGCACCCTTATGGTGAATAAAAATGCGGGGAATATATATTATTTTCATTTTTCATTTTAAACGTCGTTGTATCTAATCCGAAGGCTCCGTATTAGAATAGCGAAATAATGTGTTTTGTTCTAAATGAGCGTCTTAGTAAAGTAATATTCATATAATGATAACATTAATGTATTCATTATTGTGTAATGCAAAAATACGAGTTTGAATCTTGAATTAATTTTCTTTTTTTCTGTAATTATCAAACTTAGGGTAAAATGACAAAAGAAAATATCCTTAAAAATACAAAAGAAATTTACTTGGTGTGCCCTCACATATCAACTCACGTACTTTCTGGGGTGCGTATACTCTACTTTGAATATTTCTGACGCAACCAACGAAATTTAGTGGTCTTCACTCGACAATTATTTTGTTGATAATTACCTAAAGTGATTTGTTCTTGAACATAAACTGATTGGACGTATAAAATGGACGTATAAAATACTTCCTCTAAAAAGTTTTTTTTTTTTTAAATATGACCGTCTAACAAATTATTTATACTTTGTTGTAAGCGGTCATATCGTAAAATATTATTTTGGTTTTCGAGAATTCAGTATATATGTTCGGGTGTTATTTCAATCAGAGGTTTGTATTTTAAATCCAGCGCAACACCAAGTAGTTTTTAATAAGCGCGTAACCGGTACACCTATGATGTTACCTGCAATTGAAGCGCCATCCCATCAAAATTAAATTTCATCATCATACTCTACTGGTGGACCACAAAACCTACACCGGCCGAATTTGCAGGTTTTGTCGTCCGCAGACCGCGAATGAATTTTGTCAGCAGACTGTGAATGCATTTGGTCCGCAGGCGTTTTAGTCGTTACTTTATAATTTATACATCACATCATGAAAACAAAATTGGTCTACTGCATTCTTAACGCTCCAACTCTTTTAAAATAAATTGAAAAAAATCTGATGTGGGCAACACATGACTCTCTTTATATAATGTAATGAATTTACTACTTTTACAGTAAAAAAAAATAGGTTTTTCTTATAGTGGATACTAATATTCTTTCCAAAATATTGAATTTTCGACAATTAGTCGTCGTTCTCATTGATTTAGAGTCATTTTTATCCATTTGGCGAGATTTTCGTTAATTTGGCAACATTTAAAAAGTCGCCAAGTTGGCGACATTCCGCCAAATTCGTTACCAAAATCTCGCCAACCGTTATGCACTAAGAAATAAGTTATTCTTACAGCAGATAAATGACTATTGGCGTTCAAATACAAAAGTATTACTCAAAGTATCTTTTTTCATGAATGGAACGAGCTAGATCCACGAGAATGATGTCACCCAATTTATCGCATGGTATTACATATGAAAAGTGAACATGTTTCTCAATAGCAAATATTTTTTTTTATTTTATATGATTTTTTGATAATTTTTTTTGAAAATGCACAATATCTCGAGAACGGTTCATGTTAGCGTTCTAAAATTTATGCCAATCGTTTTCCAATGAAAAATTACATAAGAAATGTCTATTTGCGTAACTTTATTAGTGGTTTTGATTTTTTGACGATTTTTTCAAAATTTCATTCGAAATTTAGGGGGGTTCTGAACTTTCGATTGCGTATAAAAACAATAGGCTTCCAGTGTTTACGGATTGTTATTTTTGTACCAAATTTGGTTCGAATCGGTCCATTTGTTCGTCAGTTATCGTCTCCACAGGCTCACTGGCACACACACACAAACACACACACACACACACAGACATCACTTCAAAAATGTTTTATTCGTGATCAGGGATGCTTGAAACGTGCTCTCCCGTCGAAAACTCGAATTCGAATTTTCGACCCTGTTACAATACTTTCCTTATACATTATGTATATAAGGAAAGTAATTAAATTCTCTTCTTCTAGCGAAAGAATCGCAAAACCATTCATAAGCTACAACTATTTTTTAGAAGTAGCTCAGAATAACTTTAGTGTATATACAGGAAGTGACATCTAAGAAACAGTTATTTAGGAGATAAATGCAAATTTCCCCTTTTCTAAAAATAGCACAAAGTGTTATCGTGGTTCATATTTTCATCCTATCTTTCACATGAATCATATGCTATATATAACTGTAAGTATTGAAACACGTCAATTTTGTTGCGGAATAGAGCGGCTAAATAAAGCTTTCTGTATTGTTATTGTTAGTTTCCCTATCATATAAAGTATAGTGAAAATATAAATAGGGCCGAAAATTAGAATTTTAGTTTTCGAAGGTTCTTTATGTTTTGGGCACACTGGAAAATAAATAGACTATTTTTCGTGTGGAGTGTGTGTGTGTAAATATGAATCCAGTCTGGCTCAATATATGTGGAACAAAATATTGTTTAATAGTTAGCGTTTACTTATAATACAACATCACTATATTTTATTATCTAACGTGTCTCGTGGATTTGTCTTTTCAGATCCCTTAGACCCCCCCCCCCCCCTCATGGTTAGAAGACTGAAGAATTGCAAACTTATAGCATCGATACAGAATAGAACGGAGTTGGATTTTCGATTTACATCTCCGGAGGTGGAGAGTTTGGTTGGTTTCGAACTGCATTTGCAAACCCTCTTGAAGCCACCTGCTGATCTAGAAAGCCTGAATCTATGTCCACTTACAACATCGACCATAGAACTTAAAGCAATTGGATTTTTTATTTACTCCCGGAGGCACATAATATATGCTTTTTCGAAATGTCTTTCTAGACCCTCAAGCAGACTTTCAGTGGTTCAGAGCGATAGTTCTTTACATACTTATACCGGATCGAGTCACACTTTTGTGATCACCTCCTACTTTTGTTGTCAGCGCGTAGCCAATGAAAGTAGGCATGCGTCATGAGCTGGTTTGGTGGGTATATAAGGTGTGGTGTAGGCATTCTGAAAACATATCACTCGTTGCTGTCGTACCTAAAAGGAGCGATTTATCAGATTTAAGGAAAGGGATGATTTTCGGGTTTCGAGTCAATGGTGGTAGTATTTCCGAAACAGCACAGTTTGTGAACTATTCGCGTGCTGCTGCGGTTAATGTGTATATTTAATGGGGAAATGGCACCATTGGAATAAACGGCGTGGAATATGCGGAGCACAACGCGCTATTGATGTGACAGGTGAACGTCGGCTCCGAAGGTTCATGAAGGCCGATCGCCGCGATGCATTGGAGCAACTCACTAGTCGAATGAACCAGGGACTACCGAAAGTGTGTCTCAAACGACAGTTCATCTAACCCTCCTGCGTATGGGCCTTTGAATCAAACGGACATTTACTGCATCTGTGCTAACAAAGATGCATCAGCAAAAAAGGCCTACATTTGCACTTCAGTATCGGAATTGGACCTCCGTTGATTAGCAAAAGATTACCTTTTACGATGAGTCATGTTATCTGCTTCATCCAAGAGATGGACGTTGGCATTTTAAGGCATGAAAGATCGGAGAACAACACTCATCAACCTTTGCTGGAAAAACGCAAGGCGGTGGGGGCAGCGTTATGGTCTGGGAAAAGTTTTTGTGGCATTCTCTGAGTCCACTCATATCTGTGGATGGCACTATGAACCACATTCGTTATGAATCCAACTTTTCAGACCACGTACACCCATACATGCTGTTTGTCTTCCCTGGGGTGTATGGGATCTATCAGCACAACAATGCGACGTGTCACACAGCTAGAACTGTCCGAGAGTGGTTGGATTAGGACGATGGGGACTTCAAAGTATTTCCTTGAACCCCTAATTTAACAGATTTTAACCCAATTGAGCATCTGTGGGGCCACCTCGATCGAGCTGTTTGTTCTATGGATTCTCCACCACGCACCCCTCCAGCAGCTATCAGATCCACTGCAGTCAGCACGGCTCCACATACATGTGAACATCTTCCAGCACTTACTGAGTCACTCCAAGCCCAATTAGCTGCTGTACGCGATGCACATGGCGGTTACTCCGGATATTAGCTGGTGGTCACAATAATGTGACTGGACTGTGTAGTATGGACCACCGAACATAATTTAATATAATTGGATTTTTAAGTTACTCCAGGAAGCACAGGAAATATGTTTTTTCGAAACGTCTTTCTAGATCCTCAAGCAGTCCTCTAATGGCTTAGAAAGCTGGATCATTGCACAGATTACGTATAAAAGTTATACTAATTTTTTAGATTTCAATGTTTCAGTGATTTTTGAAATCCCAAATTTTCTAATTGCCTTTTTAACACTTTACAACAAAGATGAAAAGTGTTTATAAAATTGCTCATTCTGTCTGTCTGTCCGTTAGCATGATAACTGTCGTAATAATGACTTAATCAAAATGAAATTTTAGTATGTTGTTCAGACGGTCTGTAGGACCTATGGGAATATAAATAAATAATATCACCCAATTAGTTTCGGATTGAACCCGGGTTGAAAAAATAAAATACATTGAACCCTATGGGACCTAATTTTTCAAAGATTTTTTAAGCGGATTTAAAATTCACAAATTGCTTCAAAAATTTTAGGTAATATTCAAATTATTCCATAAAATATATAAAAAAAAATTCCAGCAAATTATATTCAGTAGTTTTTTAAATAAAAATTAAAATAATAATTACACTTCTTATATGAAGCGATCACGTGACCATGATATGAAAAGATCACGTGACCCACTTCAAAATATAATACGGCATCCATCTTGTCTCAAAATCGTGATTTTTAAAGTTCTTTTTAATTCATATTAAGTGTTGTATTCGTCTTAAAACCTCTTTATTTTTGCTTAAATTCTGTGCATCTACATACTGAAACAACGCAATGACAATATATTTGAGATTAAATGATTATCCAAATTTGATTATTTCTACAACGAAGCCTATTTTTCACTTATGTTAAATGAAGACAGCAAAATACGTAGGATGCGTTGTATAAGAATTGCTGTATTTTTTTAACACAAAAGTATTTAGATCATGGAGTCTGCATAGCTGATATGAATGAAATATTCATTGATTTTACACAGAGAAGGACGATTTTTTTGGATGAAGTTTTAAGCATGGAGTTTAATTACTTGTAGCTCCATGGTCTTAAGTTTTTAAATAACATAAATAATTTTAGTACTATGATGAATGAAATAATTGGGAAAATGTTATGAATGAAATGCTGCTTTTATAGAGAGAGCCAGGCGTGTTATTTTTTCTGTCACGTCATTTGAATGAATGTCAGTTGTTTTCGATGAAGTTTTCAAATATAATAAATTTTTGTAGTATTATGATGATTTTAAAAATATTACTGAGAAATGTATCGCATTTTAGAGATGTTTAAACCAGGCAATTTATATTTCAATGCCGTCATTTGAATGAAGTTCATTTTTTTCGATGAAGGTTTAAGTTTTCAAATATAATGCATTAATGTATTATTGTGATAAGTTTTAAAATATTACTTAGGAATGTATTGTATTTTAGAGATGTTTAAATAAAACTGCATTGGAGTTGGAAAGTGTTTCATAATCAATGCTTTAAGCTTGATTTATCTTTCTTGTTTCTAATTGTCTTTCTGTCAGTGCATGATACTGTATTGGAAAATGAGTGAGTCGAAAACTTAGATTAAAGTTTTCGATAAATTTACACGGGTATCCAGAACATGAAACCACGAATATCTACGTGATGTCTGCATATGTGTGTGTGTGTGTTTCAGTATAATGTTGGCATCCACTTCAGCTTTAAAACTGTCTGACGAAGTTAAAAAAAAATGATAATTTTGCATTTCCTTAGAGCGCGTAATATTTTGATATGATTACGAAAAATATAACATACCTTTTATTTTTAAAATGATTTTTTAAATTGCAAAAGTCCATAAAATCCGAAATTAAAAATGTAAATGTATAAATTAAAATATTGGTTATTATGTAATTTTGATGACTAAACAAAATTAATGGAAATTATTTAAAATAAATTTTTGAGGCATTTATATTATAAGAAAACACGTGCTCATTGTAGTAATTTATCTGCTACCTATCTGCGAAATGTGTTATGGCTTACAGAACACAAAATATTAGACTGTTTTCTTTTTTCAATAATAAGTTCAATAATATGTTCAACTGTATCCTTGTCTTTAATGAGATCGGATTTCATGTTCCTCAGAGCTATTTATTTGCTTTAATGAATTCACTTTCCATTAAAAGCTTTTGTAAACTTTACAATAGCTTTCTTGAAGGATCTTGACATTTTTTTTATTCATCTGTTACTGCTTTTAAAAATGACTTGTTGCAAATATTTTGTATTTTATTTTTTCTTATATTTTATTGTATTTTATCTTACAAGCTGTTACTGGTATTTGGTCCTGTAGTTTTCATTTTTTAAAATAAATAAATAAAATAAAAAATAACCAACCAAATTGTTCTAGAATATACCGTTATCAATACATTCTTAGATTTTTGGAACTTTATGTGACATGGATCCATTTCAAAGTGAACTAAGTGATCGACTAAAAAGGAAAATTATTTTATAAATACAAATTGGATATAATTTCAAATAAATTTATATTTAATGTGTTATTTGGTACGGAAAATTTAAATCGATGTATTATGGAATACATGAAATTAAAACAAGACAAGAAAGATACATCATGCATAAAGCATTGATTATGAAACACTTCCACACTTCCACTTAAATGCGATACATTCAACGGTGATATTTTTTATATTTTTACAGTACTGCAGTAACTAATTTTACTTAAAAACTTAAAAAAAGGCAATGCATAAAATCGTCTGCTTCTGTATGTAAAATCAATGAATATTTCATTCATCTTATTTATATTCTGGACTCCAGAGCTAAATAGTTTTGCTTTAAAAAAATTCAGCAATTCTTACACAACTCAGCTTACAACCATTTGATTTGGTTATGTTCTGCATACGTTAAAATTAGGGTTCGCTGTAGAAATAATCATAATTTAGCGATCATTTAAAATAAAAAATATTATAATTGCGTAGGCACAGAATTTAGATGCACTGATAATAGGAAAAAATAAGGTGGTTTTAGGATGGAAGCAACACTAAATATAAATATAGGCGTTACCTAAAACCCACGATTTTCACTAAGCGGGAAAAAAGATGGATGCCATATTTTATTTTGCAATGAGTCACGTGATCTCTTCATATAATATGGGTGTAATTATAATTTCAAATTTTATTTAAAAAACTACTTAACATATTTTGATGAAATTTTTTTACACACTTTACTTGATAACGCGAATATTTCCTAAAGTTTTCAAAGCAATTTGTGAATTTTAACTGAGCTTAATTTTTTTTTTTTTTGAAAAATTAGGTCCCAAAGGTATTATGCATTTCACTGTTTTTGTATTTTACTGTTTTTGTATTTCCTCCCCTCATTTATATATTTCACTGTTTCAACCCGGGTTCAATCCAAAACTAATTGGGTGATATTATTTCTTTACATCCCCATATGTCCCACATACTGTCTCAAAAATGTACTGAAATTTCATTTTTGTAAAGTCATTTTTACGGCAGTTATCATGCAAACGGACAGACAGACAGACAGAATGCACAAAGTCATAAACGCTTTACAACTATGTTGAAAAATGTTAAAAATAGTCTGTACTTGTGCTGCCCGCATAAGGTTTTTATACAAACAAAAATCACTGCAGATATTTCCACATTTATTTATGAGTTTCTCCTAATTGACTGGAATATCTTCCTAAAAGCACTCAGTTAGGGATTTGCACGCCTTTAGATAACCGAGAGCACTACTAGAGGTGACCAAGCGGGATGCGGTCGGTGCGACTGGTGTTCCCGGATCGATGTTTTATTCGGCGGCCCTGCATCGTCTGACATTAACCAGTGGCACCCCTTCTCCCTCGATCGATGATCTTACAGTGCTCTCACACTGCTCGTATTTGATTTATACATACAGTCCAGGAAATACGCAATTTCAATATAATTATAATAAATACCTCATCCCCCTTTCTCCAAAAATATACCTATATATATCGTTTCTTATTTTGCTATCACATATAGTAATGCACAGGAAAGGTGTTAGAACAAAGTCGAAAATTAGAGTTCGAGTTTTCGATGAATATGCACGTTTCGAGTACGAGCGATGCTCATTACCTATTTTAGTGAGAACTCTGTGTTTGTCTGTCGGTCTATCTGTGTATAACATGTACAGAGATAGTGAAAGAGAACTGTAGGACATATATTCTTAAATTTTTGTAGTTAGGTTACTTCTGCATTATCGGTACTGATTGGATTTCAGTATAATTCGGGAAAAGGAATTGACCTTTTCGAAATGACCTGCAATAAGTGGCAAAATCTGAAGGATAAATAAGGTTGAATGAATCAAATTCCTTTTTAACACTTTGCAACAAAGTTGAAAAGTGTTTATGTCTTTGTTCATTCTGTCTGTCTGTCTGTCCGTTAGCACGATACCTTAAGCAAAAATGACTTAATCAAAATGAAAATTTAGTATACTGTTCAGACGGTCTGTAGGACCTATGGGAATATAAATGAATAATATCACCCAATTATTTTTGGATTGAACCCGGGATGAAAAAATGAAATACAATGAGCCCTATGGGACATAATTTTTCAAATATTTTTTAAGCAGACTTAAAATGCACAAATTGCTTCGAAAATTTTAGGTAATATTCAAATTGTTCCATAAAATATATGAAAAAAAAATTCAGCGAAATATATTCAGTAGTTTTTTAAATAAAAATTAAAATAATAATAACACCCCTTATATGAAACGATCACGTGACCATGATATGAAAAGACTACGTGATCCACTTCAAAATGATGTATGGCATCCATCTTGTCTCAAAATCGTGATTTTTAAAGTTCTTTTTAATTCATATTGAGTGCTGTATCCGTCCTAAAACCACATTATTTTTGGTTAAATTCTGTGCATCTACATACTGAAACAACGCAATTACAATAAATTTGAGTTTAAATGCTCATCTAAATTTGATTATTTCTACAACGAAGCCTATTTTTCACCTATGTAAAATGTAAACAGCGAAATATGTACAATGAGTTGCATTAGAATTGCTGTATTTCTTTAACACAAAATCATTTAGTACATGGAGTCTGCATAGCTGATATGAATGAAATATTCATTGATTTTACAAAGAGAAGGACAATTTTTAACACTTTACAACAAAGTTGAAAAGTGTTTATGACTTTGTTCATTCTGTCTGTCTGTCTGTCCGTTAGCACGATAACTGCCGTAAAAATGACTTAATCAAAATGAAATTTTAGTATATTGTTCAGAAGGTCTGTAGGACCTATGGGAATATAAATCAATAATATCACCCAATTAGTTTTGGATTGAACCCGGGTTGAAAAAATGAAATACATTGAGCCCTATGGGACCTAATTTTTCAAACATTTTTTAAGCGGATTTAAAATTCACAAATTGCTTCGAAAATTTCAGGTGATATTCAAATTGTTCCATAAAATATATAAAAAAAATTCAGCGAAATATATTCAGTAGTTTTTTAAATAAAAATTAAAATAATAATTACACCTCTTATATGAAACGATCACGTGACCATGATATGAAACGATCACATGACCCACTTCTAAATGATATATGGCATCCATCTTGTTTCTAAATCGTGATCTTTTTAAGTTCTTTTTAATTCATATTGAGTGTTGTATCCGTCCTGAAACTACTTTATTTTTGCTTAAATTCTGTGCATCTACATACTGAAACAACGCAATGACAATATATTTGAGTTTAAATGTTCATCTAAATTTGAGTATTTCTACAACTAAGCCTATTTTTCACCTATGTAAAATGTAAACAGCAAAATATGTAGAATGAGTTGTATTAGAATTCCGGCATTTTTTTAACACAAAATAATTTAGTCCATGGAGTCTGCATGGCTGATATGAATGAAATATTAATTGATTTTATAAAGAGACGGACGATTTTTTTCGATGAAGTTTTAAGCATAGAGTTTAATTATTTGTAGCTCCATGGTCTTAAATAAAATGTTTAAATAAAATAAATTATTATAGTATTGTGATGAATGAAATGAATGGGAGAAAGTTATGAATGAAATCCTGTTTTTATAGAGAGATCCAGGCGTGTTATTTTTTCTATGACGTCATTTGAATTAATTTCAGTTGTTTTCGATGAAGTTTTCAAATATAATAAATTATCGTAGTATTATGATAATTCTAAAACTATTGCCGGGGAATGTATAACATTTTAGAGATGTTTAAACCAGGCAATTTATATTTCAATGCCGTCATTTGAATGAAGTTCATTTTTTTCGATGAAGGTTTAAGTTTTCAAATATAATAAATTAATGCAGTATTGTGATAAGTTTCAAAATATTACCGAAGAATGTATTGCATTTTAGACTTGTCTAAATAAAATTGCATTGAAGTTGGAAAGTGTTTCATAATCAATGCTTTAAGCATGATTGATCTTTCTTGTTTTCGATGAAGTTTTCAAATATAATAATTTATCGTAGTATTATGATAATTCTAAAATTATTACCGAGGAATGTATCACATTTTAGAGATGTTTAAGCCAGGCAATTTATATTTCAATGCCGTCATTTGAATGAAATTCATTTTTTTCGATGAAGGTTTAAGTTTTCAAATATAATAAATTAATGTAGTATTGTGATAAGTTTTAAAATATTACCGAGGAATGTATTGCATTTTAAACATGTTTAAATAAAATTGCATTTAGTTGGAAATTGTTTCATAATCAATGCTTTAAGCATTATTGATCTTTCTTGTTTATACTTAATTTTTTTTGCAACAAAATGAATGAAAACCCCTCCATTACTCTATGTTACAAACTATCTTCGGAAAATCTCTTTCTTCTTTTTTTTGAAGAGGGGGAGGGGTATTCAAGACTTGCTGCTTTTTTAAATGCTCCAAATGAAAGAAGACAACTTTTGAAAAGACAACGTTTAAAATTTGATGGAATTAGTAATTTAAGTTACAATTTTATGTGTTTTCTGTCATACCACTCGAACTAATATATATAAAAAGAAAGAAAAAATACATTTTTTGAATGTCGTTTGCAACCCAGAGCAGATTTTTATTATAACCTGCTATTCATGTCTTAATAAAATGGTAAAATATCTATATTGCTTACCTTGATCTATTTCTCCGTTAATATTAGAGTTTAGCACAGATCGGTTAGGGCCAAGTTTCTCTTTAAAAAATTCGGTTCTGGCCAGACCTGACCATGCTCAGTTTGGATATTGTTTTTGATCTAAGCCGGATGAGGTTTATGCTTAAATACGTTATAAATGAATATTAATACACATTAACTTAAAATGTATTACTAATTTCAGCTTTGGGCTTAGTAAATGCGTTTTAACATAAATCTTAGAACGCACGGTTCTAATTTAAAGATATATCTGGAAAAAAACACTTGGGATGAAACTCAGATTTTCGTATGAGGCCGAATAAAAGTGTAAAATTTCGACCCGTGTAGACGCCTAATTTATCTAAATAATCTTATAAGAATTGAATTTCAGAAAAGTTTATAAAAATATTTATTTGAAAATTGTTTACACGACATTGTTAAAGCTCTGTACAAATTGAACTTTTTACAACAATTTTCCATAAAAAATTTTAAATTCTTTTCTCCTCAGCTTATCCGTCACTTCCATCATTTATATTTCTCCTACAAAATCCATATAGAACTTTGTAAGAGCTCTGATACAAGCAACACATGACTTTCTATACATAATATTTTTCAAATCCATTTTTTCTCCATTTTCTAAATACAATGGTTATTTCAACATAATTAATAATAAATTTCTAAATTTGTACTTCTCTGAGTTTTACTGTCGATCTGATCATCTACATTTCTTCTACAGAATACTCCATCAGCTTCCATGTAAAACTAATTGATGTGACCAACACATGGATTTTTTAACAAACTCAAGTTCATCTGATGTTTCTTACTTTCATTCTATAAATATATCAGTTATTTTTTTCTCTACTCAGTGTTACTAGGAAATCCATAAAAAACCCAACAACTCTGTAAGGAAATGTCCTCAAGTATACACGTTAAGTCTGTTAATAGTAAAGTGTAGTAAGTGTAGTATAGTGTAATGAAATGTATTCTATCTATAGTAATTCCCTATCTGATAATTTAAAAAGTTACAACGAGCTTTACAACAAAACAACATAGATATAGAACGCCAATTGCAAAGCTGTAAAACATTATCTAGTGAGTAGAAATGGACAATAAAACTATTTCAGAAGGTATTTTTTTAACACAATAGGACTATTGGCGTCCTACGCAGAAATGCTAAAATAATCTGATGTGGGCAACACATGACTTTCCTTATATAATGCAATGAATTTATTGCTTTTACAATAAAAGAATAGGTTTTCTTCTAGTATAGATACTTATATTATTTCCAATATATTGAATTTTCGTCAATCAGTCGTCATTTTCATCGATTTAGCGTCATTTTTATCCATTTGGCGAGATTTTCGTTAATTTGGCAACATTTAAAAAATGGCCAAGTTGGTGACATTCCGCCAAATTCGTTGCCATAATCTCGCCAAGCGTTATAGACGGAGAAATATGTTATTCTTATAGCATCTAAATGATTATTGGCGTTCAAATGCAAAAGCATTACTCAAAGTACCTTTTCTCATGAATGGAACGAGCTAGATGCACGAGAATGATGTCACCCAATATATCGCATGATGTTACATATAAAAATTGAACATGTTTCTCAACAGTTAATAGATTTTATTTAATTTACGAGATTTTTTGATAAATTTATTTTTAAAATGTGCAATATCTCGAGAACGGTTCATGCTAGCGATCTAAAATTTATGTCAATCGTTTTTTAAGGAAAAGTTACATACGAAATGTCTATTTGCGTAACCTTATTAAAGGTATTGATCTTTTGATGATTCTTTCAAAATTTTACTCGAAAATTTAGGGGGTTCTGAACATTCGATTAAGTATAAAAACAATAGGTTTCCAGTATTCACGGATTGTGATTTTTGTACCAAATTGCATTTGAATCGCTCCATTCGTTCTTGAGATATCGTCTCCACAGCCTCACTGAATGTACCGACACCCCCCCCCCCACACACACACAGACATCACCTCAAAAATGTTTGATTCGAGATTAGGGATGCTTGAAACGTGCTCTCCCGTCGAAAAATTCATTCGAATTTTCAACCCCGTCACAATACTTTCCTTATACATTATGTATATAAGGAAAGTAATAATACTGACATCCACGGGAATCTAAAGTACAGTGAGTTTGTTCAAAGTGAGCTTAGTTAGCAACAATTCATATTTGAATTCAAGAAAGAATATTACAGCGTGCTTTGACAATCATTGCAGGTGGCACCGTGCAGTTCCTGATGATACGGCGTTTTGGCAAGCGACTGGTTCCCTACGAACATGACATGACTTTCCATACAAACTTAAATTCATTTTCTTTTTCTTCCTCTCATAATTCATTAAATCAAGTTTATTGCGCAGAATAAAACCGATAATTATGTAAAATTACACTGTATTTGTATTTTTAATTTAAATTTCGTTTTCATTTGACGACTATCAAAGTGACGTATTATCAAAGATGGCGTTGCAAAAACATGCAAATAAACATTGAAATATCTTGAGAACGGTTAAACCTAGACAAATGGGGATGGTCTTATTATTTTCATCGTGAGAAAGCAAGAATTTATTTAATATATTTGAAAATATGTAGGCATTTATTTTAGATTTTTGACAAATTTACGAGCCATTTCGAAAAAAGACTGTTCTTCATGTACGCTATTAGTGCGTCTCTGGTGTCAATTTCTGTTAATTAAACCATGCTATAAAATTTTGTAATTGATATTTTTCTTCGATCTCACCTTGTTACCGCTATTTTACTTCCCCTATAATGCATGGTACTGTATAAGAACAGACAGTATTGGAATCGCTTCGAAAATCGCAATTCGAGTCTTCAACGGATTTACTCGTTTAGAGCACACTAAAACCTATGAAAAACTAGATTCGAGGTAATATCTGCGTATGTGTCTGTCTGTGCAATCTATGTATCTTCTTGAGCTCTAAAAGTGAATGACCAAAGTTTCCAGAACGGGATAGATACTTCACGTGTGGGTTTTCATGGTACTGATTAGATTTTGGTTTGATTCGAAAAAATGAATATGCCTATTTTGCGAAATGACCCGCAAAAATTGTCAAAATCTAAAATAAAAAGACTGCATATATTCAAATGTATCAATTAAATGCTCCAACATGCTTTAATTTCATTAATCTTGGTCTAACCGTTTTCGAGATATTTCAGTTTCTTTTTTTTTTTTGCACTTTTTGCATTGTCGCTTTCCAAAATGAGTCTATTCTTTAAATAGAAACGAAATTTAAATTAAAACTGCAAATTCAGTGCCATTTTAAATAATTATCCGTTTTATTTTGTGCAATTAAACTCAATTTAATGAATTAGGAAAGAAATAGAAAGAAAATGAATTTAAGTTTCTAGGGAAAGTCATATGCTGCCCACATTAAATTTCCCGCTAATGGAACTGCAATCATTTTTATTCGATTGGACATGATTACTTTATTTTTACGTTTAAGGCTAACGTTTTAAGCTAACTTTAAAGCTAACGTTTACACTTATGAACTTTTTCTTACCAACTTATTAGGGTACTTACTCACAGACTTTCGTAGGAAGCCTATATAAACAATCTACTCTTCTCTGTACACTTTTGCATTTTTTACTGAAACATAATCTTAACATGGCACGACAAGAATATATCTGCATTCTAGCTACGAAATTCTGATATTTCATTCACTTAACCTTACAATTTAAAAATTTCTTCGCTGCCCATCTGTGGGATGTAAACTCCACTTTGAGAAAGACTGCATTAAACAATCGAGAGCACTACTAGACTACCGGGTGGGACATATCTGCCCCCCGGTGCTGCGGACCGAAGTTCCACCCGGCTCTCCTTGCGGTGCATGACATTGGCCATGACATGAGGCCTCCGTATATAACTGGAATCGCAAACATACTTTTGCTATAAAGTAATAAATTGACTGTACTTCAACGCGCTGTAAACCCGTTTTGTTAATGTAATTGATGGCTTTATTAAGACAATACAAATTGATTTATGGATTCATAATGGAGTTTACAGATTCAAGCTAATGCCTTAACTTACTACTCTATCTAATTCGATGAATTTCACATACAAATTGGAAAATGCGTCTATTGTGAGTTGCTCTGGCGATGATTAGATTTTGGTACGATCCGGAAAAATAGACCCTGCTTTTGTTTTTTCAAAATAGCCCGCAAAAATCGTCAGAATCTAAAATATAAAACTAACATGGAAGATTAATCATGCATAAAGCATTGATTATGAAACACGTTCCAACTGAAATGCAATTTTATTTAAACATCTCTAAAATGCGGTACATTCAGCTGTGATATTTTTTAAATTATCACAGTGCAATAATTTATTTTACTTGAAAACTTAAAACTTCATTGAAAAAAAATGAACTTTATTAAAATGACGTCATCGAAATATAAATCATATGGCTCTCTACGTAAAATGTAATATCAATGAATATTTCATTCGTATAAATTTTATTTCAGACTCCAGAGCTACATAATTTTGCATGAAAAAAAATTTAGCAATTCTTATACAATTCATCTTACAATCACTTGTTTACATTCTGTATCCATTAAAATTAGGTTTCGTTTTAGAAACCGTAGTTTCGTTTTAGTTTTCGTTAAGCAAAGTTTTATGATCATTTAAACTCAAAAATATTTTAATTGCGTTGGGGCAAAATATAGATGCACAGAAAATATGCAAACATAAAGCGGTTTTAGGATGGATGCAACACTAAATATAATTGTAAAAAAACTGTAAAAGTCACGATTTTGAAACTGGGAAAAAATATGGATGCCATATTTTATTTTGAAGTGGGTCACGTGATCTCGTCATATACTATGTAATTATTATTTTAATTTTTATTTAAAAACTACCGAACATATTTTCCTGAATTTTTTTATATATTTTATGGGACAATTCAAACATTTCTTAAAATTTTTGAAGCAATTTCTGAATTTTAACTTTGATAAAAAATGTTTGAAAAATTAGGTCCCATAGGGTTCAATGTATTTCACTGTTTCAACCCGGGTTCAGTCCAAAACTAATTGGGTGATATTATTCATTTACATTCCCATACGTCCCATAGACCGTCTCAACAACATACTAAAATTTAATTTTGATAAAGTCATTTTTACGGCAGTTATTGTGCGAACGGACAGACAGATAGACAAACAGACAGTTTAGACAGAATGAACGAAGTCATAAACACTTTTCAACTATGTTGAAAGTGTTAAAAATGCTTAAATGTATTAATTGAATGCTTATTTTGTACGTAATTTTAACGATTAAATGCATAAGATCAATCTCATTACTCCAGTATTGATCAGTCTCGATATTTTAATGTTTCTAAAATTTTGATTAACCTGGTGCCAACTAGAATTTGGTACGATTCAAAGCAATAGAACTAGGCTTTGTTTCGCAAAATAGCCCGAAATTCCGTCAAAATATGAAATAACTAAGAAAGTATAATTAAAAGTACTTATTAAATGCTTAATTTATACTTAAGCATTTAATAAGTATCAATAAGTATTTAATAAGTATAATTTATATTATAAGAAAATATAATTAAAAGTACTTATTAAGTGCTTAATTTATACTTAATTTTTAGCCAAAACTAAATCTATTACTCTTGGCCAAGCCGTTTACAAAATATTTCATTTCTTTGGAATTTTAAGGACATGAAAACGTATTAAAATGCAATCGTTAAAAGTTGTTCACAGAAAAGAAAGCCGCATTAAAACTGCAAACCGGATATAATATCAAATATGTATACATGCCAATTTGTATACATGCCAATTTAATGGATCATGGATAGGAATCTGTAGAGAACCCACATCGGATTTTTACTTTCCCTACATACACAGTAAAGTGTACAAAAGTATTATGACGGGGTCGAAAATTCAAATTTGAGTTTTCGACGGAAGAGCATATTTCAAGCATACGTGAAATCGAACGATTTTAATGTTATTCTGAATGTATCTGTACATTACAGCATACAAAATGTTGTATATATGCATGTAAAATTATTGCAAACAAAAATATGAAATTTAGAACATTTATAAAAAAAAATTATGGAGAAAGAAGCTGAAATACACCGTTTTTCGATTTAAACTTTCATTTCTTTGAAACAGCTCGCGAAGCGACTTAGCGAGCGTCAGCATATAAGAGACGGAAATCGGTACGTCCCTAGAGTTTCTCTGTCTTATACCGCAAAAAACTGTAGGATACAAAAATATGAAATGTGGTACACTTATAGAGGAAAAGCAGGGGAACGCGGTGAAATAATCCGTTTTTCGATTTAAATTTTAGTTTGGCTTGAAATAGCTCTCGAGGCTAGCTCTGCCAGTGCCAACGATGTGGTAGCGAAGTGAGATATGGTCTTTGGCGACGCGTGGCGAACAGAAGGCGGAACTCCAGTGCCCTTAAAAATTCTAAAATAAAATTTGTGTACAGAAAAAGTTAAATATGTCTTCATTTCATGTGTATGAAATAATACGTTGTGTCCACGACATGTATGTCCCTACAAATACATTTAGATATTTTGGAAGGTGGTGGGAATAATCGAAATTTTCTCTCGGCTTGGTGTCATATAAAATAATATTATGGTTGTTTATCCAATGGAATAAACAAACCAATTAAAATCCGCCTGATTATTTTTAGAGATATATCATATTTTGAAACAGCAAAAAAAATATATTATTTCGAAAACGGAACTTTACGACTCCTGAACAAATATGTCCCTTTATTTCTGGCAAAATTACACACAGAGTATTCCACTCGTTAAATGATGGGCATGTTTATATTTATTAATAATTTTTATGTTAAATTTACAGCTTCATCCGATACCCCAAGAACAACGCACATTAAATAATAAAAATGATGATTCGCTTTTAAATGAAAATTAGCAAATAGAATGATAATTTCCCTAATTGCTATTAACATGATATTTTATCAATAAGTAAAAGAAAACTATGTGCAAGGGGTAAGGAAAACTTGAGAAAGCACAAACAAGAAAGATCAATCATGCATGAAGCATTGATTATGAAACACTTCCCAACTTCAATGCAATTTTATTTAAACATCTTTAAAATACGATACAATCCTCGGTAATATTTTTAGAATTATCACAATACTACATTAATTTATTATATTTGAAAACTTAAACCTTCATCGAAAAAAATGAACTTCATTCAAATGACGGAATTGAAATATAAATTGCCTGCTGTAAACATCTCTAAATTGCGAAACATGTCTCAGTAATATTTTTAAAATTATCATAGTACTATAATAATTTATTATATTTAAAAATTTCATCGAAAACAAATGAACTTTATTCAAATGACGTCATCGAAATATAAATCGCCTCTATATAAAAGCAGCAATGCATTCATAAACATTTTTCCATTCATCACAATACTATAATAATTTATTTTATTTAAAAACTTAAAACCATGGAGGTACAAGTAATTTAATTCTATGCTTAAAACTTCATCGAAAAAATCGTCTGGTTGGTTCTCTGTATAAAATCAATGAATCTTTCATTCATATCAGCAATATTGCAGACTCCATGAGCTAAATAATTTTGCTTTAAAAAATGCATCAATTCTTATACAACTTATTCTACACTTTTTGGTGTTTATATTATCCATAAGTGAAAATGAGGCTTCGTTGTAGAAATAATCAAAGTTTGATGATCATTTAATCTCAAATATATTGTAATTACGTTGTTTCAGTATGTAGATGCATAGAATTTAAGCTAAAATAAAGCTGTTTTAGGACGGATACAACACTAAATATGAATTAAAAAGAACTTTAAAACCCACGATTTTGACGCAAGATGAATGCCACATATTATTTTGAAGTGGATCACGTGATCTCTTCATATAAAGGGTGTAATTATTATTTTAATTTTTATTTAATAAACTACTGAATATATTTTGCTGAATTTTTTTTACATAATTTATGGGGCAATTTAAATATTTCCTAAAACTTTTGAAGCAATTTGTGAATTTCAAATTCACTTAAAAATGTTTTAAGAATTGGGTTCCATAGGGTTCAATCTATTTCATTTCTTCAACTAGGAATCAATCCAAAACTAATTGGGTGATATTATTCATTTATATTCCCATAGGTCCCACAGACCGTCTGAAAAACATACTAAAATTTCAGATTGATAAAGTCAATTTTACGGCAGTTATTGTGCAAACAGACAGACAGAATGAACGAAGTCATAAACACTTTTCAACTATGTTGTAAAGTGTTAATAAAATGAAAATATTGAAGCACAAATAAAATCATAATGCAGTTTCTTCGAGCATAATTGTTCCATTTCCCAACACTTGGGTCTCTTGTGTATAATTTGTACTTATATTGCTTTGTCTTGTTGGAACTCATTAACACTTTACAACAAAGTTGAAAAGTGTTTATGACTTTGTCCATTCTGTCTGTCTGTCTGTCTGTCTGTCCGTTAGCACGATAACTGCCGTAAAAATGACTTAATCAAAATGAAATTTTAGTATGTTGTTCAGACGGTCTGTAGGACCTATGGGAATATAAATGAATAATATCACCCAATTAGTTTTGGATTGAACCCGGGTTGAAAAAATGAAATACATTGAGCCCTATGGGACCTCATTTTTCAAACATTTTTTAGGCGGATTTAAAATTCACAAATTGCTTCAAAAATTTTAGGTAAAAGTCAAATTGTTCCATAAAATATATAAAAAAAATTCAGCGAAATATATTCAGTAGTTTTTTAAATAAAAATTAAAATAATAATTACACATATTATATGAAACGATCACGTGACCATGATATGAAACGATCACATGACCCACTTCAAAATGATATATGGCATCCATCTTGTTTCAAAATCGTGATTTTTTAAAGTTCTTTTTAATTCATATTGAGTGTTGTACCGTCCTAAAACTACTTTATTTTTACTTAAATTCTGTGCATCTACATACTAAAACAACACAATGACAATATATTTGAGTTTAAATTCTCATTCAAATTTGATTATTTCTACAATTAAGCCTATTTTTCACCTATGTAAAATGTAAACAGCAAAATATGTAGAATGAGTTGTATTAGAATTACTGTATTTCTTTAACACAAAATAATTCAGTCCATGGAGTCTGCATGGCTGATATGAATGAAATAATTATTGATTTTATAAACAGAAGGACGATTTTTTTCGATGAAGTTTTAAGCATAAAGTTTATGAATTGTAGCTCCATGGTCTTAATTTTTAAACAAAATAAATTATTATAGTATTGTGATGAATGAAATGGAGAAAGTTATGAATAAAATCCTGCTTTTATAGAGAGATCCAGGCGTGTTATTTTTTCTATGACGTCATTTGAATTTATTTCTGTTGTTTTCGATGAAGTTTTCTAACATAATAAATTATCCTAGTATTATGAAAGTTTTAAAAATATTACCGTGGAATGTATTGCATTTTAGAGATATATAAACCAGGCAATTTATATTTCAATGCCGTCATTTGAATGAAGTTCATTTTTTTTTTCAATGATGGTTTAAGTTTTCAAATATAATAAATCAATGTAGTATTGTGATAAGTTTTAAAATATTACCGAGGAATGTATTGCATTTTCGACTTTTTTAAATAAAATTGCATTGAAGTTGGAAAGTGTTTCATAATCAATGCTTTAAGCATGATTGATCTTTCTTGTTTAATCTTATACCGACTTAGTTCCTTGTTGGGACATTTCTGTTGTGTTTCGGCGTATTTCCAATCTTGCGGTAGCTCTTGTTACTTTCCTTATATACATAATGTTTAAGGAAAATATTGTGACGGGGTCGAAAATTCGAATTCGAGTTTTCGACGGGAGAGCACGTTTCAAGCATCCCTGATCACGAATCAAACATTTTTGAAGGGATGTCTGTGTGTGTGTGTGTGAAAGTATGTGTGTGTGTGTGAAAGTATGTTTGTGTGTGTGAATGTGTGTGCGTCAGTGAGTCTGTGGAGACGACAACTGACGAACGAATGGACCGATTCGAACGAAATTTGGTACAAAAATCACGATCCGTAACCACTGGAAGCCTATTGTTTTTATACGCAATCGAATGTTGAGAACCCCCCCTAGATTTTTGAGTGAAATTTTGAAAAAATCGTCAAAAAATCAAAACCTCTAATAAAGTAACGCAAATAGACATTTCTTATGAAATTTTTCATTGGAAAGCGATTGACATAAATTTTAGAACGCTAAGATGAACCGTTTTCGAGATATTGTATATTTTTCAGGAAAATTATCAAAAAGTCATATAAAATAAAAAAAAATATTTCCTATTGAGAAACATGTTCACTTTTCATTTGTAATACCATGCAATAAATTGGGTGACATCATTTTCGTGTATCTAGCTCGTTCCATTCATGAAAAAAGATACTTTGAGTAATACTATTGTATTTGAACGCCAATAGTCATTTATCTGCTGTAAGAATAACGTATTTCTTCGTCCATAACGCTTGGCGAGATTTTGGCGACAAAGTTGGTGGAATGTCGCCAACTTGGCGACATTTTTATTTGTTTCTAAATTAACAAATATCTCGCCAAATTGATAAAATTGACGCTAAATCAATGAAAATGACGACTCATTGAAGAAAATTCAATATCTTGGAAAGAATATAAGTATCTACAATAGGAATAACATATTTTTAACTGTAAAAGTAGTAAATTCATTGCATTATATAAGGAAAGTCATGTGTTGCCCACATCAGATTTTTTTTAGATTATCTGGTCAATAAAGCAGATTGGATCTACAATCTGCTTTTAAAAGAGTGTTCCCCTGTTCAAAAGCACCAAATAACAATTGGCCTGATCGATTAAAATAATCCTAGGACATTTCATTCAAATCTCGTCCTCTGTTTCAGAGGTATCTTGCCACAGTTAGCAGACACACAATTATTGGAATTTTGATGTGGACAGCATATGACTTTCACAACAGAAAGCAATAATTTTATTTCTTTGACAGCGAAATAATGCCATTTAAGATCCACAGCACACGCTGGCATTAAACTCTCACACACCACAAAAATTGAACTTGGGAGTTTTGGGCAACTTATGAATCCAAAGAGAATACTTGCGCGCAAAATTCTTCTCGAAATGCAATTAACTGTAAATGAATAGCTCGTAAAATAAATGACAGCAATTTTTTGGTGTTGAAATAAGAACAGAAATACCACATAAAGTATCTTCGCTTTTAAATGGAACGAAGTAGTTCCACGAAGATGACGTAACGATTTGTCGTACAATATTGGATGGGGAAAGTGAACGTATTGGACATTTACTACTTTTTGTAATTTTTTCTTAAAAAGTTTTCTTGTGCAATACCTCGAGAACAGTTTATAGTAGCGTTCTAAAATTGATGTCATTCTGTTTCTAATGAAAAATTTCTTCGGAAATGATTATTAATATATGATTATTGACGACCTTGATTTTTTTCAAAAGTTCTTTTAAAAATTGTGGGTTTTCTAAACATTCGACCACGTTTTAAACCAATACAATTCTGGTATTAACTGATTCTAATAATCGTATCAAACTATTATCGAAACGCCTGATTTGTTCGTGAGATACACTTCCACACACAACCACTTATATATATATATATATATATATATATATATATATATATATATATATGCACTTACATACATACACACGCACAGACATTATCTCAAAAACGTTCGATTCGAATTTAAAGATGTTTACAATGTGCTTTTCTGTCGAAAATTCGAATTCAAATTTTCGACCGCGTCACAATACTTTACCTATACATTACACAATGCATATAAGGTAAGCAAAAATGGTTAATTCGGATTCGGGAACGGTGAAAATGCACAGACCCATCAAAATCCAGTGTCAAACTGTTTGATGGCATCACAATAATTTTCCCCTTATACTAAAGTAGGAAAATTATAGGCAAATATATAATCAAAACCACTCACAAGATCTAAACCATTCTCTCGATTATTAATGAATTATTTTAATATCATTTGCCGCTTAATGCTCTATCATTTCCTTCTCCGAGCACTCCATCGGTCTTGCGTGTCCTTATATAACCGATTGCACTATTAAAGGTGACCGGGTGCGACAAATCTGTCCGGTCGGTGCGTCCCGGTGTACTTGGATCGATGTTTCATTCGGCGCCCCTGCGGCGTCTGACATTGACCGGAGACATCTCCGGCGATCGATGGTGTCATCGAGCTTGCGAATTACATACTTTTGTCACAAAAATATTGCATTTAAAAATAAATTCATATTTTAGCGAGTTGGAAAATAATGTATGTTTATTTGGAACTGCGCAAGGAAAGTCATGCAGATACCTATAATAGATATCTTTGTGCAGACTAAGTTAAACACGATGTTGGTTGTCTATAATGGACTACACGAAATTGTGTAAAAATCTGCTTGGTAGTTCTTTTGCTTCTGATATCCCATGCCGCATGCGGACCATGAACCTCTTATCAATATTAATTGTTATACAATACCATTACTATAAATAATTATCTAATGTGTTTTTTTGGCCTTACGGAAAACCCCGGAAACCTAAAAGGTTGAGTCTTCATACATTTATAGTATCAGGGGCGCGGTAGCCCAGAGGTTAGCGAGCGGGAATTGCACTCGGTTGGCCCGGGTTCGATTCCCTCCGCTGCCCAAACTTCCGCCGTGTTCACTCGGAGTACGATCACGTTAAAAATGTGGGTCCATAAGCCCTTCCGAGAGGTTGGTGGTAGGGGAAAGAGGGTACGGTCCCTGAGGATGCCTCCCCTACTGGGTTCCGTTCTAAATTGTGTGGCTCTTCCGGGATGTCCAAACAGTCACCTTACACCTTTCTGGTAGGTCGGAAGCTCTGGGTCTCAACAACAACACTTATAGTACCGACAATGGTATAGGAAACGGAGCCGGATTTACGATTCTCCTTCTTCGGGGCAGAGATAGTTTTATAGTCAGGCAAAATACCAAGCATAAATTCATAAAATCAAATATAAAAAAATCTGAAGTGGGCAACACATGGCTTTCCTTATATAATGTAATGTATTTACTACTTTTACAGTAAAAAAATAGGTTTTTCTTATAGTAGATACTAATATTCTTTCCAAGATATTGAATTTTCGACAATTAGATGTAATTTTCATTGATTTAGCGTCATTTTTATCCATTTGGCGAGATTTTCGTTAATTTGGCAACATTTCAAAAAGTCGCCAAGTTGGCGACATTCCTCCAAATTTGTAGCCAAAATCTCGCCAAGCGTTATGGTCGAAGAAATAAGTTGGTCTTACAGCAGATAAATGACTATTGGCGTTCAAATACAAAAGTATTACTCAAAATATCTTTTTTCATGAATGGAACGAGCTAGATCCACAAGAATGATGTCACCCAATTTATCGCATGGTATTACATGTGAAAAGTGAACATGTTTCTCAGTAGGAAATATTTTTTCTTCATTTTATATGACTTTTTAATAATTTTATTGAAAAATGTGCAATATCTCGAGAACGATTTATGTTAGAGTTCTAAAATTTATGTCAATCGTTTTCTAATGAAAAATTACATAAGAAATGTCTATTTGCGTAACTTTATTAGTATTTTTGATTTTTTGACGATTTTTTAAAAATTTTATTCGAAAATTTAGGGGGGTTCTGAACATTCGATTACATATAAAAACAATAGGCTTCCAGTGTTTACGGATTGTGATTTATGTACCAAATTTGGTTTGAATCGGTCCATTCGTTCGTCAGTTATCGTCTCCACAGGCTCACTGACACACACACACACACACATACTTTCACACACACACACACACACACACACACAGACAGACATCACTTCAAAAATGTTTGATTCGTGATCAGGGATGCTTGAAACGTGCTCTCCCGTCGAAAACTCGATTTCGAATTTTCGACCCCGTCACAATACTTTCCTTATACATTATGTATATAAGGAAAGTAATACCAAAAGCCATACAGGAAAACATATTTAAAAAGACACTTAAATACAAAACACTTAAATAACAAAACACATAACACTGCGTACATGCATTTTTCAAATATTTATGTATGAAGATAATGGTTTAACCTTCATGGCATCCAGGATAAGATGCCCAATAAGTTCATGAACAAGGTCAACATAGCAAATGAAATCCCGAAAGGGATACCTAAACAAGGATTTATGGAGTAAACTGTTCAGAGGGTTATTATAACGCATTAAAACGCGTTACAGTAACTCCTAGAACATTCTAGTTTATATATTGAATTTCCATCGATTTGACATGATTTTCAATATTTTACCTAATTAGTCGCCATTTTGTCACCAAAATTGTATTTGAACTTTACACCTTACGGATAGACAAACGGAGTTCAAAACGTTCTTTTCAAATAGAATAATGTTCAGTGTGAGTACAAAATAATTTCAGAGGTCTGTGGAATTAGTCTCCTTCGGATGAGAAATAATCTCCATTGGGCGGAGACTTGTCCTGTGGTCAGTGTGATTAATGTATAATCCTTACTCCCTGGGGAAAATTAATTTTCTTTTGTTTGAGGGAGGGGATACACACTAGTATTTAAATAATAAACCTATACTAAAATCTTATTTGAATTAAGTAACATCACTTTAATTGGAATTTGGCGCTTTCAAGAACTTTATTCGTTAAAACAGAATGACTTATTCACACTCATGTGCAAAATCCACATAAAGCTCAATTGATATTTGACTAATAGCCGACGTGGTTGTCGAGTGGTCAAATCAAGCGTTTCGGTAGCAATCGCTCAACCGCCACGTTGTGGGTTCGAGCTCCACGTAAGGCATGGATGTTTGTGTTGTGGGCGCAATGTGATCCGCTGTAATAAAGGCGAATGACGAAGGTCAAAGTGCCTGGCCATTTGAAAAAAATCTGATGTGGGCAACACATGACATTCCTTATATAATGTAATGAATTTACCACTTGTAAAGTAAAAAAAATAGGTTTTTTCTTATAGGAGATACTAATATTATTTCCAAGATATTGAATTTTCGACACTTAGTCGTCATTTTCACTGATTTAGCGTCATTTTTATCCATTTGGCGAGATTTTCGCTAATTTGGCAATATTTCAAAAAGTCGCCAAGTTGGCGATATTCCGCCAAAGGCGTCGCCAAAATCTCGCCAAGCTATATGCACTAGCAGATAAATGACTATTGGCATTCAAATACAAAAGCATTATTCAAAGTATCTTTTTTCATGAATGGAACGAACTAGATCCACGAGAATGATGTCACCCAATTTATCGCATGGTATTACATATGAAAAATTAACATGTTTCTCAATAGGATTTTTTTTTATTATTTTATATGACCTTTTGATATTTTTTTTTTAAAATGTACAATATATCGAGAACGGTTCATGTTAGCGTTCTAAAATTTATGTCAATCGTTTTCTAATGAAAAATTATATAAGAAATGTCCATTTGCGTAACTTTATTAGTGATTTTGATTTTTTGACGATTTTTTCAAAATTTCATTCGAAAATTTAGGGGGTTTTGAACATTCGATTGCGTATAAAAACAATAGGCTTCCAGGGTTTACGGATTGTGATTTTTGTACGAAATTTGGTTTAAATCCGTCCATTCGTTCGTCAGTTATTGTCTCCACAAACTCACTGACACACACACACACACACACACACACACACATACACACTCACACAGACATCACTTCAAAAATGTTTGATTCGTGATCAAGTATACTTGAAACGTGACGTGCCCTCCCATCGAAAACTCGAATTCGAATTTTCGACCCCGTCACAATACTTTCCTTATACATTATGTATATAAGGAAAGTAAAAAAAGTATATATTTGACTAATATTCCACTAAATAAATGACTTTTGGAGAGTTGTTTGACGTCAAAATTCAAATCTGCTGTAAAATGTGTCTCCTCTCATGAAGGGAGCGAAAATGATCCTCAAGAATGATAATTTTTTGTTATATAAGGTAAGTGTACACATACTTGTCAATGCTTAAAAATTCTTCACTCATGCTGAATTACGAGGAAAGATTAGAATGACAAGATGGCCAAGTGTAAAGTATGTAGAGAGAAGGAGGTTCGCTTCATAACTAGTCAGCCACACATTACAACATGTTGGTGAGCAATAACCCTTTTTGTTGTAAACAACTTGGTCGCTCTCACTTCTGCTCGATCAGTGCGTCTTATAATTCATAAAATACATATTTTAACATTAACATGTCACTAAATTCTATGTCATCTGCTGCATATACAATCTTAGTTAATGTATTACTTTCCTTATATACAATAATGTATAAGGAAAGTATTGTGACGGGGTCGAAAATGCGAATTCGAATTCTCGACGGGAGAGCACGTTTCAAGCATCACTGATCACGAATCGAACATTTTTAAGTGATGTTTCTCTCTCTCTCTCTCTCTCTCTCTCTCTGTGTGTGTGTGTGTGTGTGTGTGTCAGTGAGCCTGTGGAGACGATAACTGACGAATGAATGGACCGATTCGAACGAAATTTAGTACGAAAATTACAATCCGTAAACACTGGAAGCCTATTGTTTTTGTACGCAATCGAATGCTCAGAACCCGCCTAAATTTTCGAGTGAAATTTTGAAAAAATCGTCAGAGAATCAAAACCCTTATAAAGTTACGCAAATAGACATTTATTATGTCATTTTTCATTAGAAAACGATTGACATAAGTTTTAGAACGCTGACACGAACCGTTCTTGAGACATTGCACATTTAAAAAAAATCAAAGAATCATATAAAAAAAATATTTTCTATTAAGAAATATGGTCACTTTTCATATGTAATACCATGCGATAAATTTGGTGACATCATTCTCGTGTATCTAGCTCGTGCCATTCATGAGAAAAGATTTTTTGTTGAAGACCCAGACCGTTCTACTCATCCTGAGGACTTCAGCAACTGTTTGGACTAAAAGATTCTTTGTGTAATACTTTTGTATTTGAACACCAATAGTCATTTATCTGCTGTAAGAGTAACTTATATCTTCGTCCATAACGCTTGGCGACGAATTTGGCGGAATGTCGCCAACTTGGCGACTTTTTTAATGTTGCTGAATTAACGAAAAACTCGCCAAATGGATAAAAATGACGCTAAATCAATGTAAAATGACGACTCATTGAAGAAAATTCAATATCTTGGAAAAAATATAAATATCTACTATAAAAATTATCTATTTTTTCTTTCCTTATATGCATAATGTATAAGGAAAATATTGTGACGGGGTCGAAAATTCGAATTCGAGTTTTCGACGGGAGAGCAGGTTTCAAGCATCCTTGATCACGAATCAAACATTTTTGAAGTGATGTCTTTGTGTGTGTGTGTGTGTGTGTGTCAAAGTATGTGTGTGTGTGTGAGTGTGTGTGTGTGTGTGTGTGTGTGTGTGTGTCAGTGAGACTTTGGAGACGATAACTGAGGAATGAATGGACCGATTCGAATGAAATTTGGCACAAAAATCATAATCCGTAAACACTGGAAGCTTATTGTTTTTAAACGTAATCAAATGTTCAGAACCCCTCTAAATTTTCGAGTGAAATACTGAAAAAATCGTCAAAAAATCAAAACCGCTAATAAAGTTACGCAAATAGACATTTCTTATGCAATTTTTCATTAGAAAACGATTAACATTAATTTTAGAACACTAACATGAACCGTTCTCGAGATATTGCGCATTTTCAAAAAAATTATCAAAAAGTCATATAAAATAAAAAATATATATTTCCTATTGAAAAACATGTTCACTTTTCATATGTATTACTATGCGATAAATTTGGTGACATCGTTCTCGTGGATCTAGCTCGTTCCATTCATGAGAAAAGATACTTTGAGTAATACTTTTGTATTTGAACGCCAATAGTCATTTATCTGCTATAAGAATAACTTATTTCTCCATCAGTAAAGCTTGGCGAGATTTTGGCGACGAATTTGGCGGACTGTCGCCAACTTGGCGACTTTTTGAAATGCTGTCAAATTAACGAAAATCTCACCAAATGGATTAAAATGACGCTAAATCAATGAACATAACGACTAATTGTCGAAAATGCAATATCTTGGAAAGAATATATGTATCTACTATAAGAAAAACCTATTTTTTACTGTAAAAGTAGTAAAGTTATTGCATTATATAAGGAAAGTCATGTGTTGTCCACATCATATATTTTTTTATTTAATTACTATGTGGTTAGTTATTTGCTAATAAACGGGCTTGACTTACAATTTCGCAACTGGGAAGAAATATGCAACTGGCTGTTGTTGGTTTTCTAATAATGCTAAAGAAAGAAAAATGCAATGCATAGATACTCCTGCTACTGTTAACACCAAAGTAAAGAATTTTAAGGATCTGTTTAATACTGCTCCTAAGACTCAACCAGCTAGACAAACTCAAACAGCCATCAACAACAGGGCTATTGTTGTTAAAGAAATATTTTTTCCTCTGTTCCCTTCAATTGCGAAGATAATAAAACAAATATTTCATCTTTCTTGTAGTATATAATTTGGTTGCGCGTTTGCAGTGAACCTTACATACAATTTTGCCACATCATGACGTAGTTGTATACACAGTGTATAACGATTTCAACAGTTATTACATTTGCTACTTTTTGTCCCAAATTAGTTGAAACAATCCTTTTTAGGCAGAAACTTATTCCAGGCGTCAGGTACTAGCTAAAATTATATGAGATATTTGAAAATCTTACTAAATGAATATTAATAAAATTATAATAAAAATTGCGAATGTTATACTGGTTTAGTACATTACCTTAATTGCATATGGATTATTAACCTATTTCATATTATTTACAACTTATTTTCCTGTTTTGTCACTTTCCGATAAGTTTATCTGAAAGCGTGTCACATCTAAACATAATGTTACCCAAAGTAATGGAATGTGATCCTCACTACAAACATTTCTAAACCAACAAATACAACGTTCCTGATACAGACAATATTTGATTATAGGCATCAACATCTTTCAAAGATAGAAAACAGACTCAGTCTTTAAGATGAAAAGACAGATCAGTAACCTCAACCAAAGTCATCCTGTCTCTAGAATTTCATACGTGACCCAAGAAAGATGGCGTTGTAATGCAGAAAAATTTTAAAAGATAGAAGCCAAGGAGTTATATTTTATTCTTAAACGGAAGGGAATCGTATTTAGTATTCCAAAGTAGTTGGTAACGTCATTCCTTACTGGGTCAAGGCTGTAAATCTCTGCCGACAAAGACTTGCTTTGGCAGACCCAGTGGCTGCCCTGCCTTATATTTACGGTTACCCGGCGTAGATACTGATTAAAAATATGCAAATTCTAGTAGTATTAAAAATGAATGTGTTCTTAAACAATTTAATTAAATACATATTTTAATTCTCCTAAACAAATGAATAAAACTCTGCTATAGTTATAAAAAAATCTGATGAGGGCAACACATGACTTTCCTTATATAATGCAATGAATTTACTACTTTTACAGTAAAAAAAATCTGATGTGGGCAACACATGATTTTCCTTATATAATGCAATGAATTTACTACTTTTACAATTAAAAAAAATGTTATTCTTATAGTAGATACTTATATTCTATCCAAGATATTGAATTTTCCTCAATTAGTCGTCATTTTCATTGATTTAGCGACATTTTTATCCATTTGGCGAGGTTTTTGTTAATTTGGCAACAATTAAAAATGTCGCCATGTTGGCGACATTCCGCTAAATTAGTCGCCAAAATTTCGACAAGCGTTATGGATGAAGAAATAAGTTATTTTTACAGCAGATAAATGACTATTGGCAAATACAAAACTATCAAATACAACTATCAAATACAAAAGTATTACTCAAAGTATATTTTTTCATGAATAGAACGAGCTAGATCCACGAGAATAATGTCACCAAATTTATCGCATGGTATTACATACGAAAAGTGAACATGTTTCTCAATAGGAAATATATATATTTTTTTATTTTATATAACTTTTTGATAATTTTTTTGAAAAATGTGCAATATCTCGAGAACGGTTTATGTTAGCGTTCTAAAATTTATATCAATCGTTTTCTAATGAAAAATTACATAAGAAATATCTATTTGTGTAACTTTATAAGCGATTTTGATTTTTTGGCGATTTTTTCAAAATTTCACTCGAAAATTTAGGGGGGTTCTGAACACTCGATTGCGTATAAAAACAATAAGCTTCCAGTGTTTATGGAGTGTGATTTTTGTCCCAAATTGCGTTCGAATCGGTCCATTCGTTCGTTAGTTACAGTCTCCAAAGACTCAGTGACACACACACACACACACATACTTTCACACACATACACACACAGACATCACTTCAAAAATGTTTGATTCGTGATCAGGGATGCATGAAACGTGCTCTCCCGTCGAAAATTCGAATTCAAATTTTCGACCCCGTCACAATACTTTCCTTATACATTATGTATATAAGGAAAGTAAAAATAGATTTTTTTTATAGAAGATACTTATATTCTTTCCAAGATATTGAATTTTCGTCAATTAGTCATCATTTTCATTGATTCAGAGTCATTTATATCCATTTGACGAGATTGTATTTAATTTGGCAACATTCTAAAAAGTCGCCAAGTTGGTGACATTCCACCAAATTCGTCGCCAAAATATTGCCAAGCATTATGGACGGAGAAATATGTTATTCTTATATCATATAAATGATTATTGGCGTTCAAATACAAAATTATTACTCAAAGTGTATTTTCTCATGAATGAAACGAGCTAGATCCATGAGAATGATGTCACCAAATTTATCGCATGATATAACATATGAAAAGTGAGCATGTTTCTCAACAGTTAATATATTTTATTTAATTTATAGGATTTTTTGATACATTTATTCAAAAAATGTGCAATATCTCGAGAACGGTTCATGCTAGCGTTCTAAAGTTTATGCCAATCGTTTTCTAAGGAAAAATTTTATAAGAAATATCTATTTGCACAGCTTTATTATGGATGCGCGGAAATTTAGGGTGGTTCTGAACATTCGATTACGTTTAAAAACAATAGGCTTCCAGCATTCATGGATTGTAATTTCTGACAAATCTAAGGAATATGACATCCTGATCCCGTTTGTAAAGCAATTAAAAAAAACTGTACGTTTTATAAACATATGCTCAAAGGAAGTAATAAAAATGGTATAAAAATTATGTCCAAGCCATTTTCATCCTAGTGCAACAATCGTTTAAGCACAGTAGAAAATATATGAATTTGAAAAGCATGTACAAAAATAAAACAGATGGCCTAACAGATTTACACAGTTGAAGTTACATGGTGTTAGTAAAATACACTAAAAAGTAAAAAAATAAGTTTTAGCTATCTCAGTATTTTTGATCATATATGACTAAAAATAAAATAGTGAACCGCATGTAAAATAATTGCATTTGAACATTAGCATAATTTTAAGAAGCAGTAGAAATTCTATAGATTTAGACATATAGAAGATAATTTTAAACCCGTCATTCATATATATGACATTTCTATGATACCACTTCCATTGTTTCTTAAAATTCTATTAATGTCCAAATACAATTATTTTAAGGGACAATTATTTTTAGTTAAATATAACCAAGAATGTTGTAATAGATAAAAATTATTATTTTGTTTATAATGTATTTCACTAAAACCGTGTATCAAGATTTTTTATATATTTTATATATTATACTTTAAGTCTTTTACAATTTTATGATATTTCTTTCGATCCAGATCACCCAACCTACCCGAAGGTATAAGGTATCCGTTTGGACAGAGGACGCATTGTCCCCCAATTTAGACCAGAATCCAGAGAAGGTGACATCCACACCTTACTTCTATTGTCATCAACCTCTTGAAAGGATATATTGAACCCCAAATTTCACTTGCTCGAACTTTTCGTAGATATGGGAATAGTTTGTGCAACAACAGGAATCGAACTCTGGTCCCCCGAGTGCAATACCCGTGCCATAACCGCTGAGGTATCGTGCCCCACGATATTGATGCCAATGTTTCATCAGATAACAAATCAAATCTTTTTTATTATAAATTTATAGAGGTTCTTTATATATAAAAATATCATTTCATAACTCTCCATGAACAGTATCACGTGCTAAACTTTTATCCGTTATATATATATATATATATATATATATATATATATCCACCACTACATCCTACAACTCATTGAAAATGTATATACATCCAACTGGATCAATTTTCTAGACGTTAGTTTAACAATTAAAAATGCATATACAATAAAATTTAAAATCTATGACAAAACAGAAACTTATAACTTCAAAGTAAATAAACTTCAATATTTTTCTTCCAGTCTATCAAAATCTGTATGTAGAAATATTATTAATAACCAGTTGTTAAGAATCAAAATGTTAAGCACACCATGTTACTACAAAGAACATCTTCATAAATTCATCCACACCGTTATCAAAAATAACTACCCTCCCAACCTTATTTTTTCTTTTATTAAAACACATTTTAAATTTAAATTCAAAAACTTGCAACAATTACAGAATCATATTGACAGATCATACTCTAGCAGTTCTCAATAATTCATCATCTCCATGTCTTCTTCTAACAGTTAAACACTTCGTATAATTAACTTTAACCTGCTTTGCGAAAAAATGCTTAGTCAGTAACTCAAAATTCACTGTAACCTGTTCTGAGATGATTGGTAATACATGCTTTTTCAGTAGTCCCACAGTACAAGGGGTAGATATATTTTCATTTTATTCATTTGATATTACTTTATATTTCTTTGTATCCTCATTTAAATCATTAGCCACTAGCTGGTGTAAAAGAATATTATATTCATGATTAATATTTTTGTGTATTTGATCCACATTGTATTTTCTTCTACCTCGGGCCATGTACATTATTTCTGTAATACATATTACAGTTGTGTACACAGAAACGTAGAATCAGCATTAATGAAACATGTATGGCCCTTGATAACGTACATGGTTTCAGAAATGCTTTTCATATTCATCATATTCCTTTTATATTCACTTTATTCCATTTATCAAGTTTCCAAACTTCATGGAAGCTAGAAAAGACCTAGCTCATCCTGCTACACTTGGTTTCCGTTTTGCAAATTTTCACCTTTACCTTCAGTTTACAAGCTATTTACTTTGGTATTTCTCGGGTATATATTACAAGTAATCATAAAAAATCTTCAATTATATATATATATGTGTGTGTGTGTGTATATATATATATATATATATATATATATATATATATATATATATATATATATATATCACCTATTTTGCCATTCTGAGATTTATTTATAAATGACAAGGCATTTGGAATCACTTCCTGAGAGCACAGGACTTGCGTGTCCTTAGATAACCGGCCGCACAATCAAAGGTGACCGGGTAGGATAAATCTATCCGGTCGGTGTGCCCCGGTGTTCCCGGATCGATGTTTCATCCGGCGCCTCTACGTCGCCTGACATTGACCGGGGACATCCTCCCCCCCCCCTCGATCGATGATATCATCGGGATCGCATGTAACAGACTTTTTGGCATAAAAATATCGGACAGTCTGAGTGGTAAGTTATTTTTTTGGAGAATTTGGAAGCAAAGTGTCATTAAATATGAAGTATGTAAAATTATCTGTTTACAATAGAATTAACGCATGTAAAAAAAATAATACATTAAATTATTATAAAATGTATGCTTCAAAGATTTATTCCTAAAATATATACTTTCTTATTCTTTTCGATTAAAGTACTGTTTTCCAAAACATTTTCGAATTCTAGATTTTGATGAAAATACACGTATTAAAACCTTCTGAACCTATGTCGATTGTTGTAATAATTATATATTCTTGGTAATAAAAATTATTGTTGTTTAATTTAAATACTTAGTTCAGATTTGGAAAACTGTACATGACGTTATGTTGTGCCTCAGAACCCGCCAATCGTTATACGTTTAAGAAAACTTTTATGTAAGACCGTGTAACTTACTTGTGACTTTACTGTTTTACTTCCTCGCTACTTTCTGAAGTTTGCTAGTAAATATTAATAAATTATATAATTAGAAAAGGTAAAATAAATTTTACATTTGAATAATTTATTTAAAAACAATAATATTGCTATTAATTTCAACTTTAGCCGACAAATATCAATTTAAGAAATTGGTTTTCATGCAATGCCTTACATCCGTTGTCAAAAAAATTCCAAAATATTTCTTAAAAATTTAGGGAGTGTGACAACTTTAATTTTTAAGATAACATAAAATTAAGGAAGTAGCTGAGCACTAGAACCAGTGGCAGTCCAATGAATATGTTTCCAAATATGATTCCAAAATATGTTTTTAAATTATAATTTCATCATATATTACATTATTATTTCTTCTAAAATTTTTCGAGAAATACATATTCATACGTAAACGCCATTTGAATGTGATGCTATCTTGACAACAGCCCAAACGCGAAAAATTAAAAGAGACTTTTTGCAATAAAAAGCGTTAAAACGTGATATGCTAAAACGTTTTCTGTATATCTTCTCCAATACAGAATAGCTGGTAAATAATTCGCAGCAAGAAGACTGCCATGTCGACAAGATTTCTGACCTCTGTTGCGGTCGACTATGTCAATTATACCACTTACTTAAAAATAAAACTAGATTTCAGACTAGATTTCAGACTCCCAAAATTAGAGATCGCGTTTCCACTGCGGCCTTCGTCAACTGATATCACGTGCCTTAACACTCTTTATTACAAATTTGATAATAAAATATTGACAGTAAGAAAGCTTGCTATGGGTTACACGTTTATGAACCTCTATTGTGATGGACAAAGTTAGCTACGCTACGCAACTGGCTTGAAATTTTCGAAAATTAAGGTCAGGGTACACGGGACTATACTTGACAAGTCACGGAATTGTGACTGTGCACTTTGACTGTACAAGTTGCCTCAAGAATTTAATACGAGAATACGAATTTAATATGAATTTAATTATATTTCAGCATAGTTTTCCATTTCGTTGAACATCATGCAATGCATAAACGATAATTTCAATTCAAATGACAATGGCATTTGGTACAGCCATTATAGAGGGAATACATATATGCGAAACGGCTAAGGGTCACTAAATGTGACACCTACAGACTTAACAAAGGTTTTGAATATCAAAAACAGTTTTTTTATTTCAGCAAAAAATGACATGTGGGGGGCAGCCCAGTGGTTAGCGCGCGGGGATTGCACTCGGACGACCAGAGTTCAATTCTTGACTCTGCCCAAACTCTCCCCGTGTTCATGCGGAGTACGGTCACGTTAAATATGCGTTCCCGTAAGTCATTTCGAGAGGTTGGTGGTAGACAGAGGAAAGTACGCCTCTGTGGATGCCTCCTCAATTGAGTTCGGTCTATATTGGGTGGCACTTTCCGGCCGTCCAAACAGATCCCTTACAGCTTCGGGTAGGTCGGACGGTCTGCGTTGAAGAAGAAGAAACATAAAAATGGAGTACATTTTACAGTTCAGTTAACATGCCAATTAAGGTTAGTAAAATAATATGTCACCCCCCCCCCCCCCGATTACTGTGTGCTGCATTATTTTCAACATTTTAAGACATTTCAAACTAAACGCCAATTAATTATGACATTTTATTTTAATAGTTTGATTAAAAGAATAGCCAATTAACGATTTGGGTATTTGAACCATAATTCTGTTACTATCATTGAAACGTAATTCTGTACTATACAAATGAAATCGAAAACACTATAAAAATTTAATTATGAAATAGTATAAAAAATCGTCTGCTATATAATCAATAAATTAAAGTATTTCGAGGACAGTTGGTTATACCCCAATAAAGTCATTTAAAAAAACAAATTTGGGATACTTTTTTCTGCGCATGCTGGTATAAAAACTGTGCATGTTGGCACAAAAACTGCGCATGCTGGTATAAAAACTTTTTTCTGCGCATGCTGGTATATGTTTTGTGCAGCTGTTCGTGAGTCATTGCTAAAAGAATGTTAAATCTAAAAACAACGAAATTTGTAAATTTTTCGAACAAAATTCTAAGATTTTCTAATTGCTTATTAAGTCCCATGTGTACGCAAAGTTTAAAGTTATAAGTTTCGACTACAAATTCATCACTTCAACCAGTCAGTCTCACTCTATTGTATGATATAGATTAATAAGTAAAAAGAATTCCTTCATCTTCTAGGATGTTTTAAAATGAAGGGAAAATATAAATGGAAGGCAAGCATAGTTATCTTTTGATAAATCATTTTATTTTATTCTAAAAAAAAACTTTGCACTAGAAGTGTTAAATTTAATTGCAACGTTCGATTGAATGTAAGCACATTTTCTTCTATCACATTCTCAAAATACTTCCTGCGCGAGGGGAAAAATAAAATATGAGGAAAGTAAAGTATATATATCTGAAATTCCATTGCCGGGGCCGTGATATTCTTCTTATCCTCTTACTTCCACGAAACTTTTATGACTTTATTTGAAACTCCAAGTCTGGTTCCTATCAATGCATGTTTTGGAATAAAGCCAAAAAAGTTTCAAAGCTGGTAGGAAAGAGGAACTAATATTGAATATCCATTGTGAAAAACCGTAAAACATGTTCCTTTTTCCGCTGTGCATTTGCATTGGATACTTCTTTTCAGAATTACTTCAAAATATGGGAAGAACACGACACTATGATTTGCACTTTATATTTAATGAAGGATGAAGCCCACTAAAATTTATATACAAGACCAAAACAACCTATATCACTTTAACTTTAGATTTCCGTATGTGGGAAAATCAAACTTCCTTTGTAATGTCAGAAATAAGGTTATTGATCAAAGTTACTGTTGTTGTACATGTCAGAATATTCCAAGAACACTGGTGAAAAATATGTATAATAATTTCGACTAATGAAACACAACTTATCTACCAATTAATATAATCTGACTTATAAATATAAAAATTTACGCCTAAACTTCTTCAATAAAGTCTTGGTTAAAACTTTTGTTATAGTATATAATACTTGCTTGACCTTTGCCTGTCTCTACCATTATATGTGTTGCCCGTGGCAATGTGTTAATACACTTGTGCGTCAAACATGATACGCGGACATCTAATATTTTAAAGGGCATTTAAAAGCCAGAACGCACAGATATTTCATAAGAATGACATTGATAACAGTCTAAGGGACATTGTGAAATGTCAATATAACATTGAGAACATTTAATAAACATAAGTATGACATTGGTATAGTCAAAGGGTTAATTAATACGAGTAAAAGCAAAATATAGTGTTTTTATAAACTTCTTCTTATTATTTGTATGTATTAATTAACATACAAATAATAACAATATTATAGAGCATGCAGACTTAAAGTATATAAGACAACTGACTTTCCAGCTGCTGCAATTCTCCAGTAATACCCAAACCGTTTCTGTGGCTGGCCCAAGATGTGCTATCTCAATAAGATTCAAAATCAATAGAATAAAAATGTACCACAAAAGGGAACGACATACCAAATTCCATGTTCCTCTGGTTAATGGAACTTAATTAGTAAGAGACTAAAATATTTGAATCATACTAACAGACAAAAAAAAACAAATATCAAATCAAGTAAAGTAAAAGGTTGTAAAATTATTTCAACTGGCAATTTAAACCTTCTTGAGGTTGATAGTACACAGTAGCCGCTTAAATCAAAGTTATAACGGTTTCTTCTGCCAAATATTTTCCCTCGTGTACAAAGTATTATGGCTTCGTATCAGAAACAAAAATCAAATTTAAAAAAAATAAAATCGTAATCAATTTTTTGAACTGAATGGTCATATCTCGTCTTTGATTGACAACTGGTATGATTGTGTTAGCTCGGGTGATTCTTTTTGACTTGGGTGATAATTTACTCTGGTTTAGTAATGGAAAACAACTCTTTATTTTGTATTTTCTTTTCAGTGTATTTTTTATCTGCTGGCAACGCTATATTTCTCGGGACACGTGCGAAGCTCTTTAGTGACTAAAATCTCTCTTTTCTTGACTGTGGTAAGATGGATTATTTTATCAAGAAAAAAGGATATTTTTGCCTCCAATATCAGTCGATCTCCTTTATCACTTTCCTTATACATATAATGTATAAGGAAAGTATTGTAACGGGGTCAAAAATTCAAATTCGAGTTTTCGACGGGAGAGCACGTTTCAAGCATCTCTGATCACGAATCAAACATTTTTGAGGTGATGTTTGTGAGTGTGTGTGTGTGTGTTTGTGTGTGTGTGTCAGTGAGCCTGTGGAGACGATATCTCACGAACGAACGGAGCTTTCAAATGAAGTTTGGTACAAAAATCACAATCCGTAAATACTGGAAGCCTATCGCTTTTATACGCAATCGAATGTTCAGAACCATCCTAAATATTCGAGTGAAATTTTGAAAAATCATCAAATAATCAAAACCTTTAATAAAGTTACGCAAATAGACATTTCTTATGTAATTTTTCCTTAGAAAACTATTGGCATAAACTTTAGAACGCTAGCATGAACCGTTCTCGAGATAGTGCACATTTTTCAAATAAATTTATCAAAACATCACATAAATTGAAAATATATATTAACTGTTGAGAAACATGTTCACTTTTCATATGTAATATCATGCGATACATTGGGTGACACCATTCTCGTGGATCTAGCTCGTTCTATTCACGAGAAAAGATTCTTTAAGTAATACTTTTGTATTTGAACGCTAGCAGTCATATATCTGCTATAAGAATAACTTATTTCTCCTTCCATAACGTTTGGCGAGATTTTGGCGAGGAATTTGGCGGAATGGCGCCAACCTGGCGAGTTTCTTAAATGTTGCCAAATTAACGAGAATCTCGCCAAATGGATAAAAATGACGCTAAATCAATGAAAATGACGACTAATTGACGAAAATTCAATGTTTTGGAAAGAATATAAGTATCTACCATAAGAATAACCTATTTTCTTTTGCTGTAAAAGTTGTAAATTCATTGCATTATATAAGAAAAGTCATGTGCTGTCCACATCAGATTTTTAATTAAGTACTTAATTGCTTTAAAAAAGTTGTCCAAGACATGATATTATATAGATATTAATAAATTTATATATTTTAGGAAGAACAATAACACAAATTATATCTTCTTTATAGCTCGAACTTGCTGGAAACCAGTGAGCTTTTTGTTTTTACAGATTAAAATAAATATAGGGTTCGAAGATTCAGGATGTACCTTCATGCTGTTTCGGACAAAGTCAGGCAAAGTATTGCGTTTAAAAAGTTTGGGTGAAAGGTTAGATGACTTTTATTTCGTAACGGACAAGCCCTAGTAATCTAGACTGTAAAAATTTTGATAAAAGCTAGAGCGAATTGCTTAGCAAGTAAATATGATAAAAATCTGGATGCTGCTTAAATAAGGGGAAAATAGCTCGTTTTAAGTTTCAGGCAGCTACTTTGCTTTAAAAAAAATTAGGTTTTTTTAAAAGCAACCTTTCTTGACCTATTAAGTTTAATTTTTCAAAAGCTCTAGCTACATCTTAGCGAAACTTAGTAATTGCTTTCAAATTATATTTAACATTGTTAATTCTAATGCATTTGGCAAACGAAGTTTCAGTAAGCCGAAAATATTGAAATTAAATCTGATGGGGGCAACACATGACTTTCCTTATATAATGCAATGAATTTACTACTTTTACAGTAAAAAAAATAGGTTTTTCTTATAGTATATACTTATATTCTTTCCAAGATATTGAATTTTCGACAATTAGTCGTCATTTTTATCCATTTGGCGGGATTTTTGTTAATTTCGCAACATTTAAAAAAGACGCCAAGTTGGCGACATTCCGCCAAATTTGTCGCCAAAATCTCACCAAGCGTTATGAACGGAGAAATAAGTTATTCTTATAGGAGATAAATAACTATTGGAGTTCAAATACAAAAGTATTACTCAAAATATCTTTTCTCGTGAATAGAACGAGATAGATCCACGAGAATGATCTCACCCAATTTATCGCATGGTATTACATATAAAAAGTGAACATGTTTCTCAACAGTTAATATTTGTTTTAATTTATGTTATTTTTTGATAAATTTATTTGAAGAATGTGCAATATCTCGAGAACGGTTCATGTTAGCGTTCTAAAATTTATGTCAATCGTTTTCTAATAAAAAATTACATAAGAAATGTCTATTTGCGTAGCTTTATTAGAATTTTTGATTTTTTGATGATTTTTTCAAAATTTCACAACATTTGATGAACATTTCTGAACATTTGATTGCATATAAAAACAATATCCTTCCAGTGTTTACGGATTGTGATTTTCGTACCAAATTTCGTTCGAATCGGTCCATTTGTTTGTCAGTTAGTGTCTTCACAGACTCACTGACACACACACACACAGACAGACATCACTTCAAAAATGTTTGATTCGTGATCAGGGATGCTTGAAACGTGCTCTCCCGTCGAAAACTCGAATTCGAATTTTCGACCCGTCACAAAAGTTTCCTTATACAGTATGTATATAAGGAAAGTAATTACTTAAAGTCATTAGTGAGTCAAGAGAAGTTAACGCATCTGGAAATACTATCAATAGAAAAATATGATGTTAAACTTATTAATTATGATAAAATAATAAATCATTTTGCTGCTTTTAAAGATAGAAAAGTGAAATTGTACGTATAAAATCATTCTGTTAATCATATTTCTGAACAAATGCTACTTATTTTTTATTTGTTCAGAAACAATTGAGGTTGCAATTAATTTTAAATGAAAAGTATTCCTCAAAGTACATTCATCGTGCTTTTGTTTTCTTATACAACTATCATAGGATAGTGATTTGGATTGCCTATATAAGTTATTGTTTAATAAAACTAATTATGAGTAATATTTTATATAAAAAATTTAACATTTTGTTACTATTTAAATGCATAACAAATATTGCAAATAACAATAATAATAGCAATATTTTATTATACAGGTATGTATTACGTCAGCAATAGGTATATAATGAAATGTGACACCTGCTTCAGTAGAGAGAGGGGAACGCCAATTTTACTGTTTGTACTAAGCGCCAATACTGCGCTCTGGTACTACCTAGTACCTTGTAGTATTCTCTAGTACTGTCCTATCAGCTGGAAGATAAGAACTGTTTATTACCCCAGAAACCGATTGGCATCCTTAGTATTATTTCATATGTTATTTATACGAATCTATCTGATCCGTTTTATTTCATAGGTTAATGTATTGATATTGTAACTACTTAAAATATTATAGTTAATGTAACAGGATTGAAAACCTTTTTTGCAAACTGTAATTATCTTAATCTAATAATAATAATCATGAAATAAACTACTAAATAAATAAAACTTCTGATAATTATTGTTTTTAAGGACGTAAAATTCATGTTTTTATTTTTCTTTCTTCTTGAATTGTTTTGGTCTGCATTGTGTCTTTATTTTTATTAGAGTTTCAAACAAACCCCAACAATAGTAAGTTCAAATAAATCTGAAATAGCGAATCACAATCATTTTCAGTTATTTTTATTTCACCCATTCAAATATTTGTAAATAAAACATTTTTTTTGGGACGTGCTCCGTCATGAAGTCAGTCCCCTCCATAAAACCCTCGAAAATGCAAAATTGCCTTCTCAAAGATTAGGGAAAGTCGTGACTTTCTGCTTGATCATTTTGACTTTCCTTCTTTCCTTTCAGGTGCATTGGTATGGGTACGCTTCGCAATGCATGTTATGTGTGGTTTAGTATTATTCCGTACCGTGCATTTATTTGACTGTTAAAAAACACTAAATTTGTTTCTTAACTTTGTTGTGATTGCAATTACAACAGCGATGGTTTATTAACTGTTGATTTTGCTTTCCCTGCAATGGATGGCAATGTATAGGGATCAGTTATACACCCATAGATCGAGTTAAGAAAATTTAAGATTTTTTTTTCTGATGTTTTTATTATAGCAAATTTTATGTGTATAGCAGTTCTTGAGTTATAACTAAAATAATGTTAGAATAAAGAATTTCGCGATTTATGAATTTATCGAACAAAATTCCAATATATTATATTTTTGTTTTCATTATTTATCGGTCAAATGCCAAGTGTATGCGAATTTTCGTTTCTACTTCCAATAGTTTGGGTTGTGGAAGTGTCCCTTATATGTATGTATATAATAAATTGTTCAAATTACTGTAAAAAACTGCAAATAAAACAGTTTGAAAATGCTTAAAATACTACTCACACACATCATCAGCCTAAAGCAAAAATGTAAGCAAAACGGATTCTTCTCGATCAAGAAAAAATGGAACAGGTCAATTACCGCCTGTGATTACTGTGTTTCATTTATTTTACGATATTTATCATTTATTTATCTGGCAATATTCATTATAAATTTTTAATTTTTATTTATTATGAATCTCTTCAATAAAGATATTTGAAAACTCCTTACCAATCTACAATGATAGTATCTAGTTACTAAAAATTTATCAAAGTACAGAATATATTTTTGATGTGGATAATATCTATACTTGGGGCTCTGGTTCAGATCGAAAAGTTGCGAAAACTGTAAACACTGTGGATGCTTATTTATGTAAACCCAAAAGATGAAAATGTAAACAATTTTTACTTGTGTTTGTCGGAAATATGATTTTATTTATGAACATATAAAAATATTATTAACATTCTAAACTTTTTTTTTTCGAAAAATTTTAGAAGTTTTTGTCCGAGCGAGATTTTGCGTCACTTTGCTTACTTTCAATCGACATATCTTCTAGACTATAAAAGATAGATATAGAGAAACAAGATAGACACTAAGCGACAAAAATGTTTCTGAAGAAATTCAATTTCTAGATTAACATATTGTTTTCACAAAATTATTACTGTTTTCAATGAATTATCTTTTTAAGCTGAAGAAGATTGAAAAATTGCCTTTTCTCCAGTTTGTAATGCTTACATCTCAAAAACATCTCAAAAGGGAACTTTAAGTAACTTGTAGTCATTTAAAGGACCTACTAAGGTATATAATTGGATTTTTAATCACATTCTTTGCTTTTAAATATAGTGATAAATTTTTCAATATTTTAATAGTTTGAATTATTTTAAAAAGGTTGTTCCAATTTCGATATTTTAACTTTTTAAAATGTTTTAAAAACGTCTAATGGTAAACCACCCGGACAGAAAAATTTTATTCACGCGAAAATTTTATTCACAGAAAAATTTTATTTACGAAAAATTTTATTCACGAAATATTTTATTCACGAACTGGAGCCACTTTCTTGACAGCATTTTAAAATTAAATTCCTACCACATTTTCCCCACAACAGTTTCTATATATATATATATGCTTTTATGAATTAAATAAGGCATTATTTTCTAAAAATATCGAATTTGTTCTAAATTAGGGACCTGTACATATGATAACTAAAATCGTTCCAGGTTTCACTCAAACAAAAGTACGTCGATTTTTCTAATAATGTTATCGATCGGTAAAGGGAGGGGGGGGGGGGGGGTCAGCGGGCAATGTCAAGCGACAGAGAGCCGCCCAATAAAACATCGATCTAGCAGAGTGGGGAACGCCGGATAAATTTTTCCGGGAATACATTTTTTTAACTGCTTCAAAGTGGAATGTGCAGTTTCTAAAAATAACTAGAAATGAAGGTAAAATGTAAATTCAAAACATAATTTTAATGCATATTTTTATTTTCTCTTTCTATTGGAAAAAGTATTGCTTACACGAGAATTTTCGAATTCGAGTTTTTAAGGGTTAACATATTTTATGACCTGGTAGAAAAGTGTACGTCTGCATGTGTGTCTGAATGTATCACTGAAATTTTGAAGTTTGGATGCATTATATAAAATAACTAGAACTTAGACAGAATTTTTGGTAACTTCCATAATCAGAACATGCATATCAGGAATTTTAATTAGTCGATGTCGGGAAATTATAATTTGATGTACCCTAGATATGTTGACATCTGATGGGGTCAGCAAATGACCTTCTCTACAGATTGAGTCTGCGTGAAAAACCCAGACCATACGGTAAATTGAGTCTGTGTATCCATCTTCGCTTTCTTAATTCTTTATATTGAGTATAATTATACTCACCGACCCAGATATTATTTGAATTTATTTCCAATTTAGCAGTTTTAATCTTCTTTTTCATTTAGAAAATTTGAGCATTTTAAAACATCACCAACTACTTAAATGAAAAAAACTGAAATATTTTAACAGTTAGTCATAGTAATTGGGCTGGTCTTATTCGTTATGTCGTCAAAAATCCGCATAGAAGAAGCATTTAATTAATATATTTAAGCATATTCATTATTTTATTTCAGATTTTGACGATAGCTGGCCATTTTTTCTGCTGACTATTTCGCAAAACAAAACAAAAGAAAAAAAATGGGTTCTACTTTTATGAGCAATAACAAAATTCAATTCCCGCAAGAAACTTGTTTACCAAATTTTGTGATATTTCGTCAAACTGTTTTTAACACTTTACAACATAGTATAAAAGTGTTTATGACTTTGTTCATTCTATCTATCTGTCTGTCTCTCTGTCTGTTAGCACGATAACTGCCGTAAAAATGACTTTATCAAAATGAAATTTTCGTATGTTGTTCAGACGGTCTGTGGGACCCATGGGAATATAAATGAATGATATCACCCAATTAGTTTTGGATTGTACCCGGGTTGAAAAAATGAAATACATTGAACCCTATGGGACCTAATTTTTCAAAAATTTTTTAAGCGGATTTAAAATTCACAAATTGCTTCGAAAGGAAATATTCAATTAAGGAAATATTCACATTATCCCATAAAATGTATAAAAAAAGCAGGAAAATATATTCAGTAGTTTTTTAAATAAAAATTAAAATAATAATTACATCCTTTATATGAAGAGATCATGTGATCTTTATATGAAGAGATCACGTGACCCACTTCAAAATAAAATATGGCATCCATCTTGTGTCAAAATCCTGATTTTGGAAGTTCTTTTTAACTCATGTTTAGTAATGTAACTGCCCTAAAACCGCTTTATTTTTACTTAAATTCTGTGCATCTACATCGTGAAACAACGCAATTACAATATAGTTGAGTTTGATGAATGATCATCCATCTTTGATTATTTTTACAAAAAAGCCTACTTTTCACTTATGGAGGATGTAAATTCCAAAAGATGTAGAATGAGTTGTATAAGAATTGCTGTATTTCAATAAAGCAAAATTATTTAGCCCGTGGAGTCTGCAATATAGCTGATATGAATGAAACAATCATTGATTTTACAGAGAAGCAAACAATTTTTTGATGAAGTTTTGAGCATAGAGTTAAATTACTTGTACCTCCATGGTTTTAAGTTTGAAATAAAATTAATTATTATAGTATTGTGATGAATGAAAGGAATGGAAAAATGTTTATGAATGAAATGCTGCTTTTATTTAAAGTGCCAGCCGATTTATATTTCGATGACGTCATTTGAAAAAGTTCATTTGTTTTCGATAGAGTTTTCAAATATACTAAATTATTGTAGTATAATGATAATTTAAAAATTATTACCTAGGAATGTGTGGCATTTTAGAGATGTTTAAACCGGGCAATTTATATTTTAATGCCGTCATTTGAATGAAGTTCATTTTTTTCGATGAAGTTTTAAGTTTTCGAATATAATACATTAATGTAGTATTGTGATAATTTTAAAATATTGCCGAGGAATGTATTATTTTAGAGATATTTAAATAAAATTGCATTGAAGTTGGAAAATTTTTCATAATCAATGCTTTATGCATGATTGATCTTTCTTGTTGATATTTGAAATACAATGAATATATACATTGCACAGACACAAGGGCAGGTCAGAGACACTTTTTGAATCTTCAATAGTTTTGTTGTAGGTTCCTTGAACTTTCAATATTTTTGTGTGTATTTAGTGGGGGAAAATGTACGCATATATGCATAAATATGGCTTTTTGTTACCAATTCTTCAAGTTTTTCATTAATCATTCCCAGTTTACTAAAGTCGTATATATAGAAATTCAGCCCCCAGACTGCTTATCGTATTCTGAATACACGATGTTAACTCAAGCATGATGTAAATATAAATTTGTTGACATTTTTAACATTAATAAAAATACCTAATTTTTTTATTTGTTTGCTATGTTTTAAAGATAATTATGTTGGAAATTCACACAGTATCGGTATATTGTATATAATAATGTTTATCCTACAAAATCAAAATCAATGAAATAAATAATTATTTTGAGAAATAAATTTCTGTACATAATTATATATGCTTCATTTTATCATTTTAGATGTCTTATTGTACCAGATAATCTGACTGAATGAAATTTAAAGTATACTTAAATTCTTTAAAAAATGCCTGCATCATTCGATGTAAAATTTGCGGAACCAACAATTATTTTCCATGTCGGCGATTATGCAGAGGCGTCACATTAAACATAGATTCTGTAGTGCTTTATAGTGCTGTATAGTGCTCAAAGTGCTCTATAGTGTTCTATGTACTCAAAATGTGTAGATACGTTGGAAACTCGAGTTCCTATTTTGACACGATTCCAATACTTTATATATTACCATGTATGGTAAGAAAAGTAAAAAGACTCACACACAGTAACATACATACATGCGCATACACACACACAGACATCGCCTGAAAAACCTTCGATTCTAGTTCAGGGATGCTTGAACCGTACTCTTTCGTCGAAAGCTCGAATTCGAATTTTCGACCCGCTTCGAAATAGTTACAATTAGTTAAAGAATCGTAATTAGTTATTTTTGTTAAGAACCCGTAATTAGTTATATTTTATAAAGGAGTCTTAATTAGTTATGCTTTGTTAAGGAGTCGTAAGTAGTTATGTTTTGTTAAGGAGTTGTAAGTATGTTGTGTTAAGGAGTCCTAATTAGTTTGGTTTTGTTAGAGACGTAATTAGTTAGATTTTGTTAAGGGGTCGAAATTATGGTTTTTTAAAAGGTCGCAATTATGGTACGTTAAGGACTCCTAATTAAATAGGTTTTTTTTAAGAGTCGTAGTTATTTAGGTTCTGTTAAGGAGTCGTAATTAGTTATGTTTGATTAAGGATTCATAAAAAGTTTATAAGATATACGTTAATTTTTATTTTGATATCGACAGCGATACGAGTAAACCTAAACAATATATGAACTGTGAACCATATCTACCAATGAATAACCTTTTGAAATTATTATTTAATTTCAAATTATAATTTCATAGATAAAAATAGCTCACATTTTAATGTTCTCTTGGTATGAAAATTGCGATATAAAAAACTATACAGTTTTAAGATATTTTAATCTGAAAATCAACTATTAATAAGTAACATTTTCAGTAATTCGATTAGAAGAATACCCAGCAGACGACTTTGAACAGTAACTTTCTTTATATATATATATATATATATATATATATATATATATATATATATATATATATATATATATATATATATATATATATAACATATATATATATATATAACATATATATATATATAACATATATATATATATATATATAACATATATATATATATATATATATATAACATATATATATATATATAACATATATATATATATATATATATAACATATATATATATATATATATATATGTATATATATGTATATATATATATATAACATATATATATATATAACATATATATATTATATATATATATATATATTATGCATATATGTATATATATGTATATATGTATATATATATATATATATATATATACATATATATACATATATATACATATATATACATATATATACATATATATATATATATACATATATATACATATATATATATATATATACATATATATACATATATATATATATA
>OX578137.1:92810387-93030965 GCA_951213105.1 Amaurobius ferox
TCTCGATCGAATAAACATCAATACAGTGCCTCTAGCGGATAATTTAAAAAGTTTGTATAACATTGCATAACAATCTTCGCAACAAAGCGAACTAGAGGAAAAAGTTAATTCGAAAGTTGCAGAGCATTGTTTAGTTAGTAGGAATCGACACCAGGAATCAATTAAACGCGTATAGGATAATAATAAATACCAGTCATATTATAGCGATTTGACGAGTAGCACATCATTAGGATCTATAAAAAATATGTGAATGCACATGTCTCGTTTTGCATATGCCACTTTCCATCTTACAGATGGGTACTACGTCATTCTTTATTTACATATGAACTCGAATCGTTCAGAGACGTTTAACATTATTTTGACATGGCTGCGCATTTAGCAGCCGATTAAGTATGACTGGTATTTCATATCACCCGTAGATGTGTTTCATTTGTCCTTGGAGTCCATTTCTACTCATTAGATAATGCTATACAGTTTTGTATTTTACATTTTTCGATCATTTCGATTTGTAGCCGAATTCATTAATTTTTAAATTAATTTCTAAATTATCCGCTATAGATGCTGTAATCACGTTTATTTGATCGGGCACGGTCACTTTACAATAGAGAATCATAATGTGTACACTAATGGACATTTTATTATTACTTTCATTATATACATAATGTATAAGGAAAGTATTGTGACTGGGTCGAAAATTCGAATTCGAGTTTTCGACGGGAGAGCACGTTTCAAGCATCCCTGATCACGAATCAAACATTTTTGAAGTGATGTCTGTGTGTGTGTGTGTGTCAGTGAGTCTGTGGAGATGATAACTGACGAACGAATGGACCGATTCGAACAAAATTTAATACAAAAATCACAATCAGTAAACACTGGAACCTATTGCTTTTATACGCAATCGAATGTTCAGAACCTTCCTAAATTTTCGAATTTTGAAAAAATCGTCAAAAAATCAAAATCGCTAATAAAGTTACGCGAATAGACATTTCTTATGTAATGTTTCATTAGAAAACGATTAACATAAATTTTAGAACGTTAACATGAACCGTTCTAGAGATATTTTACATTTTTCAAAAAAATTATCAAAAAGTAATATAAAATAAAAAAAAATATTTCCTATTTAGACACATGTTCACTTTTCATATGTAATACCATGCGGTAAATTGGGTGACATCATTCTCGTGAATCTAGCTCGTTCCATTCATGAAAAAAGATACTTAACTAACATATTTGTATTTAATCGCCAATATTCATTTATCTGCTGTAAGAATAACTTATTTCTTCGTCCATAACATTTGGCGAGATTTTGGCGACGAATTTGGCAGAATGTCGCCAACTTGGCGACTTTTTGAAATGTTGCCAAATTAACAAAAATCTCGCCGAATGGATAAAAATGACGCCAAATCAATTAAATGACGACTAATTGTCGAAAATTCAATATCTTGGAAAGAATATTAGTATCTACTATGAGAAAAACCTATTTTTTTACTGTAAAAGTAGTGAATTCATTACATTATATACGGAAAGTCATGTGTTGCCCACATCAGATATTTTTCTTTTATAACTCAGGCCGTCCAGCTCACTGGAAGGGTATAGAACAGTTACAAGGGACGGCCGGGAAAGACACTGAAAAACAATAGTCAAATACATTTAATTTTGTTTTTTTTTGGTCATCTATCTCACTTTAAATTTTATATTTTGGCAACACTGTCGGCTGTACAATTAAAGTCCCACGAGGAAAATAGATCTCCAGTACTCACTCAAGAACGAAAAAATCTGATGTGGGCAGCACATGATTTTCTCTGCAGACTCATATTCACGTTATCTTTATTTCTTCTATAATACATTAAATTATGTTTAATAGCACAAAATAATATCCAACATAATTTTATATTACACCGAATTTGCACTTTCACTTCCATTTTCATTTTCATTGGATAACTGAACCTATTTACAAAAGTGGCTGGCGAACACGTGAAAAAGGTACAAATTTCTCGAGGAGGACCAGGAGTAATGGGTATGGCCTTATGTTTTATTCTTTCATCATCAAAAATTACGTATAAAACCAACATTTAATTGATATATTTGAGCATACGCTATCTTTTATTATAGATTGATTTTTTTTTTGCGGGTCATTTTGTTAAAAAAGGCATGTTTCTTTTTTCTGAATTGCGCCAAAATCTAATCAGCACCAGCGTAACCCACAGGTGAATTATCTACCAACTTTTGAAAATTTTGATCCATTGTATTTTCAACTACAGTGGCTACAAGCAATTTTTGCGGGTCATTTCACGAAAAAGGTGGATTCTTCTATCCCGAATCGTACCAAAAACTTATCAGCCCCAGGGTCACACACAAGTGAAATACCTACAAAATTTTATGAAATATGGTCCATTAGTTTTCGAGTAAGAGTTGATACATTCATTGCACAGACAGACAGACTATACGTCACATACGTCACACTAAAAATAGTATTTTTGTATTCTAGAAGTCCCAAAACGTGTAGATCCGTCGAAAACTCGAGTTGCGATTTTCGGTATGATTGCAATACTTTCCCCATACATTACCATGTATTGCAAGGAAAGTTAAAACAGTCCTTCAGTTTGTAGCACTCGATTTATTTTTACTTTCCTTATATACCTAATGCATAAGGAAAGTATTGTGACGGGGTCGAAAAGTCGAATTCGTGTTTCCGACGGGAGACCACGTTTCAAGCATCCCTGATCACGAATCAAACATTTGTGAAGTGATGTCTGTGTGTGTATGTGAAAGCATGTGTGTGTCTGTTTGTGTGTGTGTGTGAGTGTGCGTCAGTGAGTCTGTGGAGACGATATCTCATGAAGAGATTCGAACGAAATGTGGTACAAAAACTACAATCTGTGAATTCTGGAGCCTTACTGATTTTAAACTCTATCGAATGTTCAGAGTACTCCTAAAAGTATATGTGAAAGTATGTGTGTGTGTGTGTGTGTGTGTGTGTGTGTGTGTGTGTGTGTGTGTGTGTGTGTGTGTGTGTGTCAGTGAGACTGTGGAGACGATAACTGACGAACGAATGGACCGATTCGAACGAAATTTGGTACAAAAGTCACAATCCGTAAATACTGGACACCTATTGTTTGAATATCGAAAGTTCAGAACTCCTAAATTTTCGAGTGAAATTTTGAAAAAAATTGTTAAAAAATTAAAACCGCTGATAAAGTTAAGCAAATAGACATTTCTCATGTAATTTTTCATTAGTAAACGATTGACATAAATTTTAGAATGCTAACATGGACCGTTCGCGATATATTGCACATTTTTCAAAAAATTATCAAAAAGTAATATAAAATAAAAGAAAAATATTTCCTATTGAGAAACATGTTCACTTTTCATATGTAATACCATGCGATAAATTGGGTGACATCATTCTCGTGGATCTAGTTCGTTCCATTCATGAAAAAATATACTTTGAGTAATACTTTTGAATTTGAACGCCAGTAGTCATTTATTTGCTGTAAGAATAACTTATTTCTTCGTCCATAACGCTTGGCTGGATTTTGGCGACGAATTCGGTGAAATGTCGCCAAGTTGACGACTTGTTATATGTTGCTAAATTAACGAAAAACTCACCAATTGGATAAAAATGACGCTAAATCAATGAAAATGACGACTAATTGAAGAAAAGTCAATATCTTGGAAAGAATTTAAGTATCTACTATAAGAATAACATTTTTTTAACTGTAGAAGTAGTAAATTCATTCCGTTATATAAGGAAAGACATGAGTTGCCCACATCAGATTTTTTTATTTTGCATTATAGGAAAGAGTATGAGCTCTACTGGATTTATGGTCAGAACATCTACAAGTACTTACCAATTCTGAATAGAAGCGATTTCCCTTTCAACACCATAAAAAAGGGGCTACGGCCCCGTACAAGCCTCGACCAGCCCGCGCCAATCCGACATTGAACAACTCCGGAAGTCGCCAAATGTCTCCAAAATTGGAAACCTTTCTTCTAACTGGGAAATCCTGGAAACCCTTTGCTCAAGTCATCCTCACTAATTTACTCGATTTTTTCGCGAATTTAAAATTTTTTCCCCAAACAAATTTCGCGTATATCAAATATTTTAAGTCCTTGGACTTTTTAAAAGATGAATTGTTCGCCTTTTCGTTCATACAAAGCGAGAGTGTTTAGTGTCAGCAAAGGATCAACAAATTTGTGGAATATGAAAAAATTAGTTTTCCTCGCTCCATAAAGTCGTCATCTGATGTCTGTCAATAACTATACAAACTGTCTATGGCAAACAATCCTATTCTAAATTTGAAAACGACTTACAGGACAGCATATACTATGTCCAAAAGTTAAGCATAATTTGTAAAATGCGAAAAATTCGGTGTTAATATAGATACAATGGTTCACAATCAGTTGTGGAGAATCGTATGACGAAGGTAAATCATTGTGCATATGCAAAACAGTTCGGCCGACGTCGACATGCGCAAAGCACCGGCGCACGTCGGAACGAGTTTAAAACGGCTTCGAGCGGCATGGCCAGTTGAGGCAGAATTTCGCAATTGCTGTGGTACCGAACGTTGTTAACAATTCAAAAGGACGAAATATGTAACAAAGATGCCAACTGGACATGCTTTTGAAGGGACGAATTATTGAAATGCTGGAATCCATTCGATCCCAAAACCAAAGTGTCTCGAATTCTGAATGTGCCTCAGTGTGTGATCTCCAGACTGTAGCAGAGGTTCCAAACCACTGGAAATGTTATCCGATAACCAGTACCAAGTCGTCCAAGGGTAACAACCGTTCAGCAAGACCGATATTTGGTGATTACTGCGCGACGTCAAAGGAACCGTTCTGCCAGACAACTCTGTTCAGTCCTGACAGCCACCACAGGAGTCTCTGTTATGAGACAAACTGTTTACAGAAGACTCAGATACATTGGTCTCTATGCTAGACGGCCAGCAGTTTGCATCCCCCTGATGTCTGCACAGAAACGAGCGCACTTACAGTGGAGTTTGGAACATTGGCAGTGGAGTGAACTACAGTGGAGCAATGCCATGTTCATTGACTAGTCCAGGTTTAGCCTGCAAAATAATTATCATCGTACCATGATCTGGAGAGAACGTGAAACTCGTTTTCACCCGGGAAACATCACGGAAAAACATCGTTTTCCGTTTGGGGGAGTCATGGTCTTGGCATGCATCATGATAGACGGCCGCACAGATCTCCACATCTTTGACACGGGGTCGGTTACCGGTCAAAGATACAGAGACGAAGTTCTTGAGCCTATCGTTCGATTGTTTAGAGGTGATGTTTGTTCTAATTTCATATTCATGGATTATAACGTGTCTTTTCACCGTGTGACCTTGGTCGACGACTTTCTTCAAACTGAAAATATCCAGATCATGCAGTGGCCTGCCAACTCTTGCTGATCTGAATCCAATACAGCATGAGCAGGATATGCTGGTGAGACATCTTGCAGCCTTCCTCTCCCCACTAAGCTCTGTTCCGGGATTGAAAACTGTTCTCCATGAAGCTTGGAACTCTTTGAGCATACAACCCATCCAAACCCTCATCGAAATTATGGGAAATCGTTGTGCAGCATGCGTGGCTACCGGCGGTTCCCTCACACCGTGGAAGATCCAGGCTACCCGACTCACCCTACGGTATGAGCAGCTAGTTGAGTGACCGGGCGGTTCCCACATACCGCATTAAACCGCAGTATCACATTGTTTTAATTATTCTGTTCACTGACGTTGACACTTGTATTGTGACCCTTTTTCTTTCAGCCCTTTTCTTTGGATAATAAAAGTCGTTATTATCCTTGTTTTGCATTGTTTTCTTCTTTTATAACCCTATCACACCCGCATACCGCGTTTCCTTCCATTCCGATGTAGATTTCCCGAAATTTTCTCGTAAACAGCAACTATGCTTAACTTTTGTACATGAGTGCACACTGCATTAAAGATGGAAATGTATGTATGTACAATATAGTAAATAGCACTGTCCACTTAAATGAATATATCGATCTCATGTAACAGTGTTGACTGCATTGCCAGAATTTATTGTTTTAAAAATGTAAGTATTAATTTTAAAAAAAACGTAGTATATAATACTTATTGATTTGGGTTGTATTTACTTACATTACTACTTCGTAACTGGTAGAGGTTCTGTATAAATGTTAGTGTAAATCCTCGGTTTCCAGATTTACCCCTCGAATTCCGCTTTTTCTGTCAGCGATAAAATTACTCCCTTAATCATACCTGAAGATAATGCAAAATTTGTCGTACCTTACATGTTTGATGTTCTCTTCTTAAAAAGTAATCAAAAGGACAAAGAGATGTGATAATTACTGTAGCAGATTTTTTTTATCTAAATTAAAGCCTTGTGACTAGTACAACTTGGCACTTAGTAAAAATAATTTGACAATTCATTAAAATGGAATATATATGTTATATTAACATATGTGTATGTTTGTGCATGAGCGCGGAATTGCATGTGTGTGGAGTATGCTTGCTTACATGGATACGCATTCCTACATGAGTCTTTTAAGGTGCTGCCCACGAGCCTGTAACTGACTCAAATATTTCCAACGGTTCAAAAATGATTATAGACCACAGATCTATAAAATTAGAATAGTCTATAAACTCAATATAGAATTTTTCATGAATAACAAATTCCTATATCTAGATTTCCATAATTTTAACAAAGTGTTAATATAGGAAAATAGAAAATAAATAAATAAATAAAATAAATAAAATTGGCATCACGTCTGATTTCAACCAGCAGAAACAACAAGATCACAACTATAATAGAAGGTCCTTATTTCACTTCTTTAAGACGTACAAAACTTAAAAAGGCCAAAGCGCTTTCGAGCGTAAATACGCTCTTCATCAATGGCTACATGAATAGCGTAAATCGAGCTTTCGAGCGTAAATACGCTCTTCATCAATGGCTACATGAATAGCGTAAATCGAGCTTTCGAGCGTAAATACGCTCTTCATCAATGGCTACATGAATAGCGTAAATCGAGCTTTCGAGCGTAAATACGCTCTTCATCAATGGCTACATGAATAGCGTAAATCGAGCTTTCGAGCGTAAATACGCTCTTCATCAGTAGCCACTGGTGAAGAGCGTATTTACTCTCGAAAGCGCTCTGGCCTTTTTAAGTTTTGTACGTCTTAAAGAAGTGAAATAAAGACCTTCTATTATAGTTGTGATCTTGTTTTTTATGCAAATAGAAAATAATTGATAATTTTATAGAGTTATATGTAACTACATTGGAAAGAAAAATTCTACACAGAGTTTCTTCGAATACAAAATCTGTATAGCATTAAAGTAATCTATTAGAAAGATTAATAATGTTAAACAAAAATTGTAGATAATTATAAAGATATAGTTGCAAGTTAAAATATCGAGTTTTTGACAGATTTTTTTTTCGCAGTGTTACAAGTTCCAATATGATAAATTCATATTCAGATGAAATTAAAACTATTTATGAAATACAGAGTAAAAATCTAGTGAAATTTGATTTTATATTTTCGAAATATTTGGAATTTATTTGTTTCAGATTCTACCCAAACATCATTGCGACTTTGATACAATTGTGAAAATATAGAAATGTTTTCGTTCTTCGCACCATAGTATGTAACAAATCTGTCATTTTATTAAATAATTTAGTAATTTAGACCTAAAATCAGCATGGATTACGTAAAAAATAACAATATTCATATAAGTTTAATTGGCATAGATATTTTTCAAAATTGACGAGTGTTAAAATTACCTTTTTTATATTAAGTCTTTTGGATTCTCTTTTACCTTCCTACTACAATAAAGGATTCCAATGGTTGACTCCAATGAATTTAACTGACCATTTTTTACTTCTGTTTTACTATAAAATACCAGCAAATATAGACTGTTACTGTAGATAGGTAAGTTGTACATTGTTTTCCTGTTATAAAATATGTTTACTGTTCACTATGATATATGAGGATGTTTCATATATAGGTGTAAGTAGTGGAGGAGATACACTGAAAAGTTATTATAATAGCTTTATATTACATATATAAACAAGCATTAATATCTGGTGTTGTCAGGGATTTAGGATACGAAACTATAAGTAAATTTAGACTGAAACATACAGAGGATAATCGAAAAGTAAAGAATGCATTAACAATACGCCATCTTAGAACAAAAAGTACTCCATGCCTAGGGGTAATATGCGCACAATATGTACTCAAACACGGCTTCTCCCGTTACGCAGGTTTAATACACAGTAAATAAGCGCAAAATGCGCTGATAATTAATTAAAAGATATATGAAATTACGGGACTGCCAAAAATTGAAGGGGGGGGGGGGGGTAAATATAAAAATATAAAGAAGCTGGGGAAAGACCGGTATGGTGTACCCTTTGTGGAAATCCAGGGACCTGCAAGAGCTGTAGTGACCCTATGTTGTTGTTGTTGAGACCCAGACCGTCCGACCTACCAGAAAGGTGTAAGGTAACTGTTTGGACGGCCGGGAAGTGCCACCCAATTTAGACCGGAACCCAGTGGGGGAGGCATCCACAGGGCCCGTACCCTCCTTCCCCTACCACCAACCTCTCGGAAGGACTTACGGACCCACATGTTTAACGTGATCGTACTCCGCATGAACACGGCGGCAGTTGCGGCAGCGTGCAAATCCAGCGCGCAAACCACCGGGCTACCGCGCCCGAAATGTACCAACAGCACGCGGTGTTCCCAGGTGGTCACCCACCCAAGTACTAACCGCGTCCGATGCTGCTTGACTTCGGTGTTCTAACGAGAACCGGTGTTATCAGCACGGTACGGCCGTTGGCGTAGTGACCCTATGTGTGATAGTTAATCAATTATAGATCCAGGATGTTTGTAACATATTTAATTTTATTGATTGGAGGGATATGATATGCTAAACTTGCTAAAAATTAGCACTATTTTCTCAATAACTAATAAAATAATATCAATTACAAAATTCTAAAACACTACCTTTTTCCAGTTTAAAGTTAAGCATAAACTGAGCATAGTTAGCCAAAGAACGAACCAAAACAAGAATGAGAATCAAAACAAGAATGGTTGAAATTTTCACCCTGTGGACATAGCACCTAATAATTTAAATTCGCAGATGGACGAATGAAAATATAAATTTGCATAATACACCTGTTTTGTGAAGTATTTTCAAAAATTTTGACGTATCACTAAGTATTTGATAAATCTTTCACATTTCTCTGATGTTTGTCATGACCACGTCAATTTATATTTTGTTTCCTTGAGTTTATATGCTCTACGTTTTATTTTTTCCTTATTTCTCATTTTCATATTGTCCTGCATTTTCTATTTTTCGTGTTTTATTACACTTTTGTCATAGTAGGTGGAGCTACTACATGTACCGGACTCAGGCATTTAGCCACATTTCAGTTTAGCTGACATAGTCTTGCGGTTATTTGGACGCTCAGGTCTAGACTTATTGCACTGAAAAAATAAATCTAAATAATTTCCGTAAAGTGGATATACCTTTATTTGCGCTGCATTTTGCGTTATTACCCAGTGCATCATTGATTGTTCGCAAAGACGAGTGTTTTTCTTATTATATTTAACTACGTATTTTTTTTATAATCCACAAAGTTCACTAAATGTACTGAAGTTATGTAATGTCAAGTACTTAAAAGACATTAGATATTTTTTAATTCAGAAAGTGAAAATGTGAAACAAATGTATCTCAAAATATTTTTTTATCTGCATTTGGTGTGTAAGCTCGCATAACACTTTAATTTTACTCCTTCTAAAAGATAAGTGGAGAATAGCTAACAGGAAGATAAAAAAACACTTAATACTTCAAGGAGAAAACGAAAAGGTGTAATGGATTAAGGCAAAAATGTTTAAATTAGAAACAAAGAAATAATTATGTTTCTCGAAAGTAATTTTTCGGATGGTAAATTTTCTGTTCTATTCCGGTAACATTAGATAATTAATTAAAGAGTGGAGAGACGGAGTTGTAACAGTTTACGAAATTTAGTCTGGTAAAATCCTATGTGTGGCATTTCGAAATGTGAACTCTTAAATGATATGTATAGAAGTTACGAATTTAGTTTATAAGTGAGTTTCAAGTAACTTAAAACTTTGTTGAAATACCTCAGAAAAAGCGTAATGATGAATACATAATATCACGGCGTATAATATTCGCGTAAGATCACAAACTGGTAATTATTTTTTTTAAATTTTCTTACTTTGATGATTTTCTTACGTAGCTGGTAGAACAGCTCTATTGAAATATGTTGTAATCCCAATCTAGATAAAACATCAGACGGGCTTCTGAGTGCCTTTGTAACTTTGGTAAGAAAAATATATTTTAAGGGAAAAAATGACAACTTTGTTTCTATCTATATAAATAAAATTGAAAATCTGTCTGTCTGTATGTATGTATATTTGTCTGATCATTCTGGGAGAACTGCTGAACCGAATTTAATGAATTTTTGTGGGTAGCCTTGAAATAGCCCCTCTTAAAATTTATTCTATGTATGGAGTTTCTAAGACCAGGGCTGTCGATATATTAATAAAAAACAGAATCTTTCATAGCAGTTCTCTTCTCTAACTCACAGGTTCCTCCAAACGAAAAAATTTGGAAATCGCTGTTTTAAAACGTGAAAGTGAATTAAAATTCTATCTTTGAATTTGTGGGAGTTTATTGCGCGTATCAGTCAATTTGAAAATCGCAGGTTTGAAACATGGATTTAAATGGAAACACTATCACCATGGTTTATTTTCCACAACCTCTTACTCAACAATGAAATATATTAAACACCAACATGGTTATCTAATTATCAGCATTTTATGAGGAAGATTCTTTCTTATATCATGTTGTTCAGCAAGGCAATTAAATCAAATATGTTTGTTAATTTTTATTATTAATTTTTGGATTTGAATAATAAATAAATGGATATAAAAATAATGAACGCATTGGTTTTTCTTTTAATTATATAGATTAAGGACTGCGTACATCTCTTTTATTTATTTTGGCAAGGAGTTTTCAAAATTATATATTGTGTTTAGCCAGTAAACTCATATATTGTGTTTAGCCAATAAACTCACATATTGTGTTTAGCCAATAAACTCATATATTGTGTTTAGCCAATAAACTCATATATTGTGTTTAGCCAATAAACTCATATATTGTGTTTAGCCAATAAACTCATATATTGTGTTTAGCCAATGAACTCATATATATTGGGTTTAGCCAATAAACTCATATATTGGGTTTAGCCAATAAACTCATATATTGGGTTTAGCCAATAAACTCATATATTGGGTTTAGCCAATAAACTCATATATTGTGTTTGGCCAATAAACACATATATTGTGTTTAGCCAATAAACTCATATATTGTGTTTAGCCAATAAACTCATATTTTGGGTTTAGCCAATAAACTCATATATTGGGTTTATCCAATAAACTCATATATTGCGTTTAGCCAATAAACTCATATATTGTGTTTTGCCAATAAACTCATATATTGTGTTTAGCCAATAAACTCATATATTGTGTTTAGCCAATAAACTCATATATTGTGTTTAGCCAATAAACTGATATATTGTGTTTAGCCAATGAACTCATATATTGTGTTTAGCCAATAAACTCATATATTGGGTTTAGCCAATAAATAATTAGCCGATTATTGAAACAGAATAAGAGTAGAACGGGTATATCTTATAATATAATTTTAGTATTTTCATTTAGTATATACAAACGGGATATAGGTCCAAGTTCGCACAGTCCAGGGTTGGGGCAGCCCAGTGGTTCATTGGACGACCAGTGGACGATCCGAGTTCAAGTCCCGTCTCTGCCCAAACTGTCCCCAAATTCACTCGGAGTATGGGCTCGTTAAATATGTGGGTCCGTAAGTCCTTCTGAGAGGTTGGTGGTAGGGGAAGGAGCGCACGGTCCCTGTGAAGGAGGCCTCTACTGGGTTTTGATCCTAATTGGATGGTATTTCCCTACCCTCCAAACTATGATACTCAAGTCTGGACCGATGAATTATAAACTTAAGTCTTCTCACATAAGAAAGTATAACATACATTATAAGCTGGACATGAATGTATATTTATTCCAGCAAGGAGATTTTTCGTTACTATGTATCAGAAAAATGACTTTGAAATTTACATCATGAACAACAAGAAAGATGAATCATGTATTAAACTTTGATTATAAAACACTTACGAACTGAAATGCACGTTTATTTAAACATTTATAAAATGCGATACATTCAGAGCTGATATATTTTAAATTATCACAATACTACAATAATTTTTTATATTTGAAAACTTAAAACTTCTTATAAAATGGAACTTTATACAAATGACGGCATCGGAATATAAATCGTCTGGCTCTCTATGTAAAAATAATGAATATATCATTCATATTACTTTTATTCCAGACTCCAGATCTAAATAATTTTGCATGAAAAAAAATTCAGCAAGGCTTATACAACTCATCTTACAGTCACTTGTTTACATTGTGCATCCATTAAAATTAGGCTTCGTTGTAGATGTAATCAAAGTTTGGTTATCATTTACACTCAAAAATATTGTAATTGCGTTGGCACAGAATATAGATGCACAGAAAATATGAAAAAATAATGCGGTTTTAGGACAGATGCAATACTAAATATACATTTAAAAGAACTTTAAAATCATGAATTTTACACTGAGAAAAAAAAGATGGATGCCATATATTATGCCATATTTTACTCAATATTTTAAAGTGGGTCACATGCTCTCTTCATATAATAAGGGTTGATGTTGATGACCCAGACCGTCCGACCTACCAGAAAGGTGTAAGGTAACTGTATGGACGGCCGGGAAGTGCCACCCAATTTAGACCGGAACCCAGTGGGGGAGGCATCCACAGGGACCGTACCCTCCTTCCCCTACCACCAACCTCTCGGAAGGACTTACGGACCCACATGTTTAACGTGATCGTACTCCGCATGAACACGGCGGAATATGTGGCAGCGTGCAAATCTAGCGCGCAAACCACGGGGATACCGCACCCGAGATGGCCAACAGCACGCGGCGTTCCGAGGTGGTCACCCACCAAGTTACTAACCGCGCCCGATGCTGCTTGACTTCGGTGATCTAACGAGAACCGGTGTTTTCAGCACGGTACGGCCGTTGGCCTCATATAATAAGGGTGTAATTATTATTTTAATTTTTATTTTAAAAACTATGAAGCATATTTTGCTGAATTTTTTACGTATTTTATAGAATAATTTGAACATTTCCTAAAATTTTCGACGCAATTTTTGAATTCTAACTTCGCTTAAAAAATGTTTGAAAGATTAGGTCCCATGGAGTTCAATGTATTTCACTTTTTCAACCTGGGCTCAATCCAAAACCAATCGGGTGATATTATTCATTTACATGTCCGTATATCCTACTGACTGTATGAACAACATATTAAAATTTCATTTTGATTAAAGTCATTTTTACGGCAGTTATCGTACGAATGGACAGACAGAATGACCAAATTCATAAATATTTTTCAACTGTGTTGTAAAGTGTTAAAAATTATCAAATATATTACATAATAAAGGACGATGTGTGTGTGTCTATGCAGTCTGTAGTAGAAAATCTAAGCTTTGTACTACCATGAAATTTGATACACAAGTATTTCTGGACCCGGATACGTGCACCTCGGCGTTATTGTATTCTTTTATTTCGAATGCGGATCATATTTCTTATATGTTTTAGACGAATTTGCAACGATTTTGAGGGATATTCACACAAATTGATTCTTTAGCGACCTAAAATATTATCATAGAATTTCCATCTTAGCACCATCAGTTTGATCAAAAATTAATTATTAAATAAATTAATTATTAATAAATTAATTATTAATAAATTAATTATTAATGGATTAATTATTAATAAATTAATTATTAATAAATTAATTATTAATAAATTAATTATTAATTAATTATTAATTAAATTATCTTTCAAACAAACTTTCAAACCAAATTTTCGAATGACACTTTAAAAACATAATTAAAAAATAAGAACCATCAATAATGCTACTAAAGTAATCATTATGTAAATTTTTATTAATAATTGAATGGCACGAACTTTACTTGAGATATTGCACGTTCTTCAGATAAAGTTATCAAAAAATTACATGAAACTAAAAAAGTATTACCTTTCCTGAAATATATTCATTTTTGATATTCGATATTATGCGACATATCGCGAAATTTCTATTTCTGTTATTTTGATTTATTCGCTTTGTGGATCCGATCACTGGGAAGCCATACAGATGGGATTGAAAGTACATGGAGACACGCAAAAGGCACACAAAACAAGGTGATTTTAAATTTTATTTGGCTGTTTATTTGTTCAAAAAGTTCTAATCACGTGCGAAGAAATGAATTGATTGTTTCAATAAAAATTTGGAAGTTGTTAGAGACATTGGTTGAGAAGAGCAGAAACCGGATCAAAGACTTTAGGAGATAAATGTTCTAGTTCTACATTATTTTATCCTTTTACGGTGTTGGAATGTGCTATGTCTCGTTTTCCATACATTAATTTTGTTTTTTATGCATTTTTAAGTTTTTGCTGTTCTTTGTAACTTCTTAAAAATTCTTTTATTTCAATTTTACTATAAGCTAAGCCTAACATAGCGATCGAGTTCTTCCTTGGCGACATTTTTGGTCGCACAAAATTATGGCCGATTTGCAAAAGTCTTTATATTGAATCTGTTCTTTCCATGTATATGAAAAACCCTTCTCACCATCTCTCTGTAACGTTTCGCTATGAATTCGGCGATTTGGCGACTAATATGACTAAGATAACTTGACGACTTTTGTAACGGTGCCAAATTAATGAAATAATCGCCGGAATTGTAAAAATGATGATAAATTATCGAAAATTACACTAAATGAATTATTAAAATATTTTAAAATACGGACTATTTCACTTATTGCGGATCTAATATATTGATAATTGTCAAGTTATATTTGGGCGAAATATAAGTTATTTGGGTGCTTCAAAATAGTGTTACATATTGTTATCTAGAAAAGTGCTAAATGTGCAACTTAACGTCAGAAACACTATGCTGTACATCTTATATAATAATTTTCGCGGTGAAAGTTCCATTTATGCAAAACTGAGATAAGTTTACAAGGTTGTAAAATGGCAATAACAAGATGTTATAAATTTATGTCTAGTAAGAATTTGCTAATTTTGCAGGGATGGTGTTTTTCTTGCACAATAGGGTTGGTTCCCAGAAAATTTCTTATACACCCCCAATAACTAGTAAGGAATGGTCCTTGAATGTAGGTCCAGCTATTGTAAAGTTACCATGCCCGAATGAACAAAAGTGATTGCAACACCCCCTAGTGGTGAATTAAAAAGTTAGGATAACCGACTCGGTAAAAAACGAGGCAGATGAACTCAACCAATTGTAAAGTTGCCGATGATTGTATAATTAGTAGAAATTAGCATCAGGAACAGATAAAGCGGTCTTTATGGAAGGGATTAAATACCAATCTATTTTCACTGATTGGACAAGTAGCACGCCATAAGGAATCGTATCTAGAGCCCCTACATATATAGTAACACCTGTATATATAGGAACCTTAGTCATTATAAATATATCACTTCTCATTTTCTCATATCTAGTTCTGCACGTGCTGGCTTTTATCTCACAGATGGGTACTACGTCAATAACATTATTTACAAACGCACATGGAAACGCTCATTATTTAGAAACGCACATTTCAACGTTTAACAGTATTGTGATGTGGCTGCGCATCTAGGAATCGATTAAATGTGACTATAAGCGTTTTGTTTATTCCTGGTATTGATTCTTACTATTTAGAAAATTATCAACAATTTTTAATAGGCTTTTTGTCTGTATCACTGTGTTGTGAAGTTCGTTATCCTAACTTCATAAATTTTTTCGGTAGGGGACGCTGTAATCACTTTTATAGAATCTAGAATGGTTATTTTACTATAGATGAACCTAACATGCACACTCACAGATTTTTGCTTTATAAAGTTATCGGAGTACTTAAGGAATTTTGTAGTAACACTACATCAGCTTTTTAGTACTTAATTTGTCTTGAGTTTTCTTTTCAGGTTAAGGTTTCACCCTTAATTTTACTTTCTTTTCGACGTGTCAAAATATAACATTTCATTTCTGTTTTCTTCGGTTAAATGAGTTACTAGTGGATTAAGATTTCATCAAAGAAGTACTTAGAAGTGTGTGCTAAACTAATTCCAGATCGAAACAATTCGCAACTTCTTGTTTTATTGAGAAAGACAACTGGAATCGAATTTCAGCCTACTTTTTTCATTATAACGTTAAGTGATAAATTGTTCATTTTTACTGAAAATCCATTATTTCTTTTTTTCAAAGTATTGTTACTACGTATCCTCTGTGTCCATGTATTAACTGGATACAGGAACTAGTCCGAATTTCTGGATTACAAACGATTTTATTTAAATTATTTTTAGCACCAATTCGCGCAAAAAGGAACCATATACAGCTAATAACTATCTAGTTGTTTTACAAGGTCACAAAATAACTGTTATTGGTACAATAAAACATCCATTTAACGAAATTGACGCTTAACTGGTTCAAACAACAAAAGCTTAAAATCTCAAGACACTGACATATTCAAAATGCACATTTATTTGTATTATGCAAATTCTTTTCAACTGAAAGATAACCAGCTTATAGACTCTATGTGAAAAGCAACGGAAGAAACAGCTTAACTCGTGAAAATTTTAATCAAACTATAAAAATCGAGATATTTCCCAAACTCGCTAAAAATCGCCAAGTTAGTGATATTTTCCTAAATTCGTCGTCACGGTCAAAGACCCGAACCTTCGAATAATAACAATGCTTGCCTGAAAATGACGTTTTTCTTCTGATACAGACAATATGTAGTGAATATATTTTAGGTATTCGTAGGAATATGTACGCGTCTCCGAAAATTATGCATTGAAACATTTATTAATTTTCAAATAAAAGATTTTTCCAACGTAAGACAATATGAAACGAAACTAAAGAAACTTTTGCTCTATCAGTGCGATGAATATAAGCAAGGAAGGGAGCAACTGATCACCCTGAAAAACATTTAAACTTTTCCGTTTTTCAAGTTTGTTATGGTTATATATCAAAAACTAAAAGAACTAGCTTTGAAAAATAAGCAACAATTTGTAGCTTATTAAAAGCCCTACAAGTGCATATAACTAGATTTCAGATCGAGCTCTTAGTTTTTTTAATTACACTCAAACCTATTTTTGTGCGGTGGATAGGGACCTCATAAAAGAAAACGCATAAAAAAAATCGCACAAAACTTCACGAGTAGCTATAAAAAATAGTTTTCGCAACACAATTAAAAAGTTTTTTTAATGCGGTAAATAGGGACCGCATAAAAAAAGTCTCACGTAGAAAAAAACTCAAAACCTTACGAAATAACTAGGAATTGCTTTTTTAAACGAAATCAAGACACGAGGCTTAGCAGCTACTTGGAATCTCGCCATACCTTTTGGAATCTGATTTAGAAAATACACATGCGAACATTTTTAAATATTTTAGTTACATATGTACTTATTTTACACATACAAAACTTTTCAAAACGTATAACCATTATCCTTCGTAGTCTGACAATACGCGAACTTTCTTGTGGTAAACTGGTTCAAATTCGCTTTCGCCACTTGAAAATACTACCTCGCTCTCGTTTAGAGTTGGCTTTTTTTCAGTTACCATGTAGTCGGTGATCAGTTTTTGCGACGACTGTTGTTTCACTAGACGCTTGTATGTGTCTCGGTAGCCAGATATACAAGATTGAAGCTCCTTTTGGAATTTTGAAGTTCTTTCAGAATTGGCATCGAAAAACTAAATGGCCGATCAAACCTACTAATTTTTTTTATTGATAACTTCGTCAATTATGTTCCAATTTGATTGAAATTTTCATATACCGCACAAACAAAATCGCACAAAAAATCGCACAAATAGAAAATCGCACAAAAACAAGTTTGAGTGCATAGAGGTTATAATTTCGATATTGTAGTATTTTAACCTGGGTTTTCCAACGGGTGGGAAAGTTGTAACAATTAAAATGCCACTATTATTGCAGCTCATTTTTTCTACTTGCTTATTTGTGAAATAGTGCACGAGATATTTTATTTTGTTAAAAAAATTAGAGGGTTAAATTATTTTTGGGATTTTAAAGACGATTAATGATTGGTGAGGTTTGAAAAGAATAGATGAAAATACACGTGCTCAAGTAAGTATTCATGTGCCGCCAGGCAAGGCTATGAATTAACAAAATCTAAATCCTCGTCAGATATATTTTACAAGTTTAATTTATGAACCGAAAAGCAAGTTAGTAGTTCGTAAAATAATTTGATATTTTGGCATGAAGTCTATTGTCGGAGTATCCAGACGAAATCGGGGCGAAAACTAAAAATGCTAGCTAGGTATAAACAGTTAGCAAGTTACTTGTAGCGCTTTGAAAGCCTGTAAGCAAAAGGAAAGAGTCTGAAGAAATCAAATAAATGTAATGAAATGTAATGATTTTTTTTTACAAAATGTTACTCACACAAAACCATTTCGGCTCCATTGCACAGCAGCTACAGCAGATTTTTTAATGGCCAGGCATTTGATTACCTAATCATTTCCCAATTTTAGCGGTCGGATCATGAACCATTTTGATGTCACATGATGCTGTCCTCGCGGGGGGGGGGGCAGATCATATTATACCTTAAACGGACATCTCAATATCCATACCCGCAAGTGGAATTCGAACCTACAACCTGGCAGCCAAAAAGTCACGACGAAATCGTCAAATATCTCTTAGCCATCGGGCCGAAAATCTTAAATATCGAATAATTAGTTTTACGAAAACATATTACAAGACATATTGCAAAACATAGGATTTCTATCTTTTACATTATGCATACGCATGTAAAATCTCATAGCTATATAATCATTTATTGAGATATAGCGTCAGAACAGAAATACTATACGGACCTCTGTATAACTAAACATAACAACAGATTATAGACATAACCTACACCATAACCGAATTACTGTATACGATCCTTTAACAAAACGCACCTGTTCCACAAACACTGGAATTCGCTGTAGTTTGAATCAATAATATTAAATGAGTAATTTCCAGAACGTGATAGAAATTATCGGAAATTAAATAAAGTTTTCAGCGATATCGAACTTGGCGACAATTCACAATGGCGTTATTCCTTAAATGTTTCGCAAGTCTGTCAAATTTGTCGATGAGAACAACATATTTAACGTATATATTGGACTTCCCTTTGTAATTACAGAATGGTAATAAATCCTTTTAAACTAAATAATGATTTATAATAGTGAATAATGCTTATTATTGTGCAGCATTTTACTCGAGTAATACTTCATATTTAGGGTCTCTCAACCAATGTATACATACTTTGTAGGAATTTGTCATACCATGCATCGTGAGGAGTGTAAGGATGATAATTTTTATTCTAGCAGGAAAGTGTACCACTCAAGTATCATCGTGATCTTGAAGAATATTTGCCAAGCAAATTTATTGTAAGGAGAAACTTTTGATGGTGGCATAAACGCCAATGGACTTTCTTTATGCGAACTTATTAAAAATAAAGTGTATGGTAGGAAACTGGCAACAGTTAATGAAGTGAGAGCAGTCATTGGAAGAGAATGCGTTTAAATTACAAATCAAATGATTCGTAATATCTGCAATTCCAGTATTCCATGTCATCAGCAGTACCTATACAAGAACGGCCATCATTTTGAGCACGTGCGATAACCAAAAAATATTTACGTCTATTTTCGTTAACTTGGGAGTTTTAATTTTATATATAACTTATATATAAAATACTGATTTTATAATCTAACTGTGTATAAAGTTGTTGGTACATCTTTATACGCATTTATGATTCATCTATTAAGGGTGCAAGCGTATAAAACTGTATCCAATCATTCTGTGTATAAAGCTGTTGGTACACCTTTATATTTAGATTCATCTATTACGTGCGTATACTTATAAAACTCTATCCAATCATTATAATACAAACTAATATAAGATCTTCATAACAGCACTACAAACAATGGATTTATTATCTATATCGGGGTTCCATAATGCTGGTGTTTCATTACGTTCACTACACACATCGATATAATGATCTATTGAATTAGGTGGGATATTGTGGGCAGTCATATATGAAATAACTACAGCAACCGTTGAAACAGCTACGTGGACAGGAATCAATGAGCTTGGCCTTAGATAAGTTATTGTTATGCTGCGATTGTATGAGGGTGCTATGTTGGTTAAGTGCCTATCGGATTTAGCGCATTTCATATCTCTGAAGTAGTGCTTCCCGAACATACAACGGCTTAGTACACTTTTTGAGATTTAATCTCATCGGCGTACTCCACTTGAATATTTCGAAGGAAATTTTAATACTATAATCCTTTATTATCCTCAGATTATAGTGCAGTGCATCGTTTTATTAATATATTACACAATGTATAATAATTAATCTTATATAATTTTTGTTAAACCATCGTTTCTATATGACCAAGTATGTATATTCTACATATTTCGAAAATGATACTTTTCAGAAAACCTCGTGAGGTTTTTTTTTACTTAGCCTAAAACTTAGAAGTTTCATAAAACTTTCAAAATTTTGAAAAATTAAATAGCGTTTTAAATATTTGATAAAAATTTGAAAAATAAAAAAAGCCTTAAAAATGACAAAAACTGTATATACTATATAGTACTTTACACACACTTCTCTGTTAGTTTTTAACATATAATTTCTCTTTCTTTTTTAAACGAAAGCCAAATATTAAGAAAGTTACAGGTTGCAGTCGAAAATTAGAAAAAAAGCAGATTTTTTAAGCATACTTTTAAAGATAAACAAAATACCAGGGTTATTTTTTAAGTAGGGTCCATATTGCAATAAAAACAAATTAAGCATATTTTTTTTCAAAAAAACATTTATTTTCTTAATTTACATTCAATTCTCTATTTTTCTACATAATTTCATTGCCGATTTGAACATTTATCGAAACGATACACCAGTTTTTGGATACCGTCTTCATAGAACTCTGCCGTCTGTGATGATAATCAGTTACTCACGGTCGTTTTCACTTCTTCATTAGTGTCAAACGCTTACCACCCAGGAAGGTCTTCAAATGACGGAAGAAGTGGTAGTCGCTAGACGCAAGGTCTGTACTGTATGGCGGGTGATCGAATACATCCCAGCCAAAAGATACGATCAGATTTTGAGTTTGAGTCGCAGCATGTGGCCTTGCATTGGCATGAAGCAGTACGACACCGGCTGACAGCATTCCACGTCGTTTATTCTGGATTGCTCGACAAAGCTTTCGTATGGTCTCAGAGTAGGAAACTGGGTTATATGTTGTTCCTTGCGGCAAAAAGTCCATTAACAAAACACCCTGCCTGTCCCAAAACACAGTTACCATGATCTTGCGCTTTGAAAGTGTCTGTTTTGCTTTCACTTTGACCGGCGATGATGTGTGTCGCCACTCCATCGATTGTTGTTTTGATTCAGGAGTCACATGGTACATCCATGTCTCCGGTGACGATATGACTCAAAAAGTCATCACCTTCCCCGTTGTAGATGGTCAAAAATGTTAGAGCACTTGCCAATCTTTTTTTTGTGTGTGTGTTCTTCACTCAGCAGTTTAGGAACTCATCGACAACGCACTTTCTTGAACTCTTATGCACAATTTTAAACAAAACTGACCTTGAAATTTGTGGGAATTCCGATGACAACTTGGAAGTTGTGAATCTCCTGTTTGCGTGAATTTTGGCTTCAACAGCCTACACCAAATAGTCAGTGATTACAGATGGCCGATCACAGCGCGATTCGTCATGAACATTTTCCCGACCTTCTTTGAACAATCTCACCCATTTTCGCCCTTTACTGTCACTCATTGCATTGTCACCGCAAACTTCACATATCTGGCCATGAATATCAGCAGATGTCATGTTGGTGTTAAGAATCAGATGACTGGCCGTACACAGTTGGCGGGTCGCGCGATTTTCTTTAACATTTTAACGAAGCGTAGGAAGTGAACAGGCTGCCGCCGTGATTGAAAATGGCTTCGGATTCTGCTCAAAGAATGCCGGGAGTCTGCGCGAGCACTCATTCTCACGCTCATGTGGCATTTCAAACAGTATTCACAAACAGACCTTACTTAAAAAATAACCCTCGTATATTAGTTGCAAATGCGGAACACTTTTATTTAATTAAGTGGTGTTATACTATTAACGTAACAAGTGCTTATTCAGAGGTTTGAATCTTAAATGCCAGGCAATATCAGAAATTCAGGCTAGTTGACTTAATTTATTTAATTAAAAAAAAGTATTAAATTTATGCAGTTATAAGTATTTTGGTCATAGTAATATAATATATTAAGCAATTTGTCAAGTGCAAAGTACTCCTTGAATTTTTTCAGATACCCGGAGGGGTACATGTACCCCATATTAAGAAACACTGCTGTAGAGAACTAGGAATGCCTTGTAAGTAGATTTATGGTTTAAAAATGATGTCTGTCAATGAGGACAAAAATTCAATGAGACATATTCATACGTAACTTTTCTTTGGATAATCACATTTTAGATACTCACAATAATTAATAGATAGGGCAAATAATTGACCTAGAAATATCACTGTTATTGAATTTTCATAGAAATAACATTCAGAAAACTGCACTCTGTTGCAAAATATATATATGTACCCATAAGAAAATGAGCAACAGCAGGGAAACTCGTTATGCATGTATCGTTTGGAGGAGATATGCCAATGATTAGAATTTTGGAGCAAAAAAATAAAATGTTTTATTAAGATATGGTGGCTACAAGTAGATGGCATTTTAGTAAGTGGTAAATCCTCCCCTGGTAGCTATACAAGCTGATATTCGGTACCACATAAAGTCAATTAAATTGCTTATGTCCCTCTGGGGAAGATTATGCAGCTCATGCTGCAAATGGTCAGCCAATTCAGTTGTTTTATGAGAAAGCTGCAATAGCCGTCCCAGTATGTCCCAAGCGTATTTTATTGGGGATAGGTCTGGGGAACTGAATGGTTATAAGAGGGTATTAAATCCTCAAATACATTGTTCAAAAAGTTGTGCAATATGTGGTCTAGTGTTGTCTTGCACGTAAATGGAACTTGGGTGACTTGTCCGCATATGCAGAACAATCGGCTGCAGAATATCGTGAACTTGCAAACGAGGCGTCAGATTGGCTTGCAGCACAACTAGACTGACCCACGAGGCTAACCCACCGCTGACTTACGAGATGGCTCCCCAGACTGTCACACCATGTGTGATGGGTGATGCCAACGGCCCTACCATGTTGAAAACACCGGTTCTCGTTAGATCACCGAAGTAAAGCAGCATCGGGCGAGGTTAGTATTTGGGTGGGTGACCACCTGGGAATACTGCGTACTGCTGGCACATTTCGGGCGCGGTAGCCCGGTGGTTTGCGCGCTGGATTTGCACGCTGCCACAACTGCCGCCGTGTTAATGCGGAGTACGATCACGTTAAACATGTGGGTCCGTAAATCCTTCCGAGAGATAGGTGGTAGGGGAAGTAGGGTACGGTCCCTGTGGATGCCTTCCCTCAGTGGGTTCTAGTGTAAATTGGGTGGCACTTCCCGGCCGTTCAAATAGTTACCTTACACCTTTCTGGTAGGTCGGACGGTCTCGGTCTCAACAACAACAACCACGTGTGATGGCCGATGGCGCGGTAGCCCAGTGGTTAGAGCGCAGGAATTACACTCAGTAAGCCCGAGTTCGATCCCCTCCGCTGCCAAAACTGCCGCCGTGTTCACGCGGAGTACGATCACGTTAAACATGTGGATCCGTAACTCCTTCGGAGAGGTTGGTGGTAAGGGAAGGAGGGTACGGTCCCTGTGGATGTCTTCCCCACTGGGTTCCAGTCAAAATGGGGTGGCTCTTCCTGGCCGTCCAAACAGTTACCTTACACCTTTCTGGTAGGTCGGACGGTCTGAGTCTCAACAACAATAACCACGTGTGATGGCCGTGTGACGATAGATGAATGCGGGGTCAAAACACTGGCCAGTCTTCCTCCATACACGTATATGGCTGTCATCAGCACTGAGAGATAATTGAAACTCGTCGCTAAAAACAGCATGCCTCTAATCGGACACTGTCCAGGCTGACCGAGCTCGACACAATTCCAGACGGCTCTACCTATATTGAGGCGACTAATACCACCTTTTCGCCAGTCACCATCAAACAGTATCACTTCATACAGGATACATGGAGATTGACAAAGGTCTTCAAATGGCTTCTAACGACGTCATTGGTGTAAACGTGGCTCAGCTCTTCACAGCATGATCCTCTCGTGGATGATAGTGATTCTGGGGCGGGCGGCATTGTGCTGTCGTTACTCTGTCGGATCAGTACCTATTGTAACGTTTTGCTGTCACAGCAATGAATCGTCTCTTCCGTATACCATCGGGTAGGGCGGATTCCTTTTCTGATTATCAACAAGGCAACATTCGACTACATACTGCACGACTTTCTCAATAATGTCTTCGAGAATTTAATACCCTGGCATGCCCATCCAGTTTCCCATACCTATCATAAATAGAAGACGTCTGGGGCATGCTGGGACGGCAATCGCAGCCTTCTCAGAATACCACTGAATTAACAGATCAGTTGCAACATTTGTGGCAGAATCGTCCACAGAGGGACATAAACAACTTAATATTATGCCCCACCGAATATCGACTTGTATAACTGTCAGATTTGGATGTACCACTCACTAAAATGAAATCTACTTATTGCCACCATTTCTCATTACAACTTTTTTTTCTCTCAAATACCAATCATTTACCTATCTTTTTAAACGACACCTGTCAAGTTTCGCGGTTGCAGCTCATTTTTTTATATGTGAATATACTTTTTTCGTTAACAGAGTGTATAAAATACGGTAATGATTGACATTTCAATTTCTCAAGTCATTTATTTTATTTTGATGAAGATTTTTAACTTATATTTATATTCTACTAGCAGCATACCCGTTCTTTGTATGGAGTATATAATATAAAGAAACTTATAAATCGCAATCGTGTGCAAATTCTGTTAAAATATTAAATTTATTGCTCCTAAAAAGAAGTTTAAGAATATATGCTCTCACTATGCAAAATTATCTTCACGGACAGATATGAAGAATAAAACATCCTGGCCTCTTTTGTAAGCAAATCTATAAAAAAAGGAATTGAATCAATATATGAACCCCCGTACTACTTATATTGTCGCAGATTAGAAAATATGCCAGTGTGTTAGTAGAAGATTACCCGTATTACAATATGAGTCTCAAAAATCTTTGCCAAAATAAAAGAGATGATGTAATAAATTAAAAATATCAATAATCCCCGTGCTCTTTATAACGGAAGGTCGTAATGCCAATATATGTCAAAACATATGCCAATATACCTGTACTACTTATATTCTCGTAGATTAGTGGTATACCCGTGTATTTGTAGAAGATTACTCGTACAGCGTACAATATATGAATTTAAACAATTTTTATCATGATAAAACAATTGCATAATAACTTGAAAATATCAATAATCCCTGAATCAATAATCCCCAGAAATATAAAAAAATAACGTTTAAACCTGAAGACCGTAATTGATATCATCCAGTCAAAAATGCTATAAGAAAAATCAAATCGTTCTTTTCTAAAATATATTTTTATATCCATTTATTTATTATTCAAATCGAAAAAATAATAATTAAAATTAGCAGACAGATTTAATTTAATTGCGTTTCTGAGCAACATGATATAAGATAGACTCTTCCTCATAAACTACGAAATTAAATAACCATTTTGATTTCTTTATACTTTTCATTGTTCAGTAAATGTTTGTGAAAAATAAACCGTTTAAATCATGTTTCAAAGAATTCATGTTTTCAGAAAGTGACTAATTAGCGCAAAAAATGTCCCATCAAACTCAGAGATAAAGTTTTAATTCACTTTCAAACGATTTTCAAGCTTTTTGTTTGGATAAACCTCGGAGTTAGAGAGTAGAACTCCTAGGAAGAAGTTTGGTTTTTCATTAATGTCTCGACAATCCCTGGTCTTAGATACTCGAAACTTGGGGTAAATTTATGGGGGGTTATTTCAAAATTATTCACAAAATATCATCAAATTCGGTTTAGCCGTTATTTCGTCGCAACAGTCGCTACAACTAACAAGTAATTTTATAATTCATCTTTAGGGGAGTTAATCTCAATATGTGAAAATAAATTTTGAAGAACAACTTCATCCAGAATACTATTAGTATTTACAAATATTTTAAATAACTACCAACGTCAAGTATATCTGCCAGTTTAAAATAAAATGCAAAAATATTAAGGTCGATATTATACCTAGGCTGAATCAAATAAATAAAAATCTCAAAATTGCAATTAATCTCAAAGAAACATTTTTGAAAACGTAATTGTTATTACTTTAAAAGCCATCTTTTATAAAACAAAATAAAGTAATGGCCGTAAACCGTCCTTCACATGAAGCTGTAATCTATAGTTAGAGTAGCATCATTCTATTTGTGCGGGGTTTTTTTGTTTCTTTTCTTTTCATGTTGTGCATGAGTGGATTATTACTTTTGTATAGACGCTTTTTATGGATTTGCCTTTCTCACAAATTATTTCAAAATATATGTTACTTTCCGGGTTATAGTTCCGAATAATCCGATTTATCTATAAAGTCTTTTTTTAAGCGCATTAATCAAATTTTACCATGCTCAAATTAATTTTCTCAATATGTATAGGGGATTGAAAAAGCGTCAGAGATAAACACATGTTGAATTGAAAGTAAATATAATAACAAAAGAAATCTTTGAAAAATAGCTTATTTTTAACAGGCTACTGTTATTTTTCAAAAATGCTGTCCTAAGAGAACTACTTTATAATTCAAAAACGTACATTAAACAATCACAATGAAAACTTCATTAAAAGGTATTAGAGCAGTGAAAATTATTGATGGCAAAAACATTATAATACAATTGTTTAAACAGAAAATATATTGAAACAACTATTTCTCGAGATCTGATATACATAGAAATTAGAAGATGACTGATTTGGATTCAGCATCAAATTTTGAAAGAAACAAACGGGTTCACTGAAGCTTTGTATTTCAGGGCTTTATCTCCCTTTCTGATTCAATTATTTTCATTTTTCTTATAAGATTTACTTTTTACGATTTTTTATAAATATATCTTAGATAATAATTGATACGGATTCACCATCATATTTTGAGGAAGATATAGGGGGATTCACTAAGCATTTCCACTTCTGGTTCCTTTTCCACTGATGATTCAAAAATTTCTATGAAACATCTTGTCGTATATAATGCGTAAAGCCAAACAAAATGTGATGTAAAATTTAATATATGTATTTATATTTATTATGCTGTCGGATATATTACTTTATGCATTGTTTGTATTCGCAATTACCCACCAGTTTGTGCCGATAACTAAACGAGTAACTAAAATGATTAGTATATATACCATTAAAATATTTAACTCTGAAAATGATGAGATATTTTATTCAAATTAAACTTTTATTACAGTTATCATTTGTATTATAGATACTCTTATTACTAAACTCTATGTTAATATTTGACATTTTAATCTTCTTCAATTATTAAATAATCTACACAAGTTTCTGAAGCTGGCATTTAGGTGTGACAACAGGATTCACTTCGCTTAATTTAGAGTCAGATTAAATATAAAGTTCCTCATTTATGACTAAAAATGCGTACCTTGATTCTTGTTGTACTTGTATGCAGGTGCTTGTCCTATGGATTGCCGAGGTCGGCATTTCAAATTCATTGGCACAAAAGTTTTGCTTATTGAATACCATCTGCTCTGCCACATTACATCTTTAGTATTAACTTCTGAACTCTGTCTCATCTTTTCATCTCATATTCTCTGTACAAGGTTTTTCTGCGAAACTCAGCCTTGGGTGCCCATTGGCTCGCAGTCTTGTATGAGGGGCTTGGTCAAAGTTTGTTCATTTCCAAAAACTGCTTATAGCCCGCGGTCACGACCATGCACTTCAGAATAAACCGCTAGACACTTCAGAATAAACCACTAGACACTTCAGAATAAACCGCTAGACACTTCAGAATAAACCGCTAGACACTTCAGAATAAACCGATTTCATGATATCCTTGTCCTGGGTTTGGAATTTGGGCACGGTATCGTCATTAAAAATGTGCAAATAGCAATTGAAAAATGACAAGTTCGATGTAATTTCAAGCCGATATTGATTATATGAACATTTGTGTCGAAGAGAAGCAATTTACTGAACCAATATAAAGAAATCTGATGTGGGCAACACATGACTTTCCTTATATAATGTAATGAATTTACTACTTTTACAGTAAAATAAATAGGTTTTTCTTATAGTAGATACTAATATTATTTCCAAGATATTGAATTTTTTACAATTAGTCGTCATTTTCATTGATTTAGCGTCATTTTTATCCATTTGGCGAGATTTTCGTTAATTTGGCAACATTTCAAAAAGTCGCCAAGTTGGCGACATTCCGCCATATTCGTCGTCAAAATCTCGCCAAGCGTTATGGACGAAGAAATAAGCTGTTCTTACAGCAGATAAATTACTATTGGCGTTCAAATACAAAAGTATTCCTCAAAGTATCTTTTTTCATGAATGGAATGAGCTAGATCCACGAGAATGATGTCACCCAATTTATCGCATGGTATTACATATGAACAGGGGACATGTTTCTCAATAGAAAATATTTTTTTTTTCATTTTATATGACTTTTTATAATTTTTTTGAAAAATGTGCAATATCTCGTAAACGGTTCCTGTTAGCGTTCTAAAATTTATGTCAGTCGTTTTCTAATGAAAAATTACATAAGAAATGTCTATTTGCGTAACTTTATCAGTGGTTTTGATTTTTTGACGATTTTTTCAAAATTTTATTCGAAAATTTTGGGGGTTCTAAACATTCGATTACGTATAAAAACAATAGGCTTCCAGTGTTTACGGATTGTGATTTTTGTACCAAATTTTGTTCGAATCGGTCCATTCGTTGATCAGTTATCGTCTCCACAGACTCACTGACACACACACACACACACACACACACACACACACACACACACACACACACACACACACACACACACACACACAGACATCACTTCAAAAATACTTGATTCGTGATCAGGGATGCTTGAAACGTGCTCTTCCGTCGAAAACTCGATTTCCAATTTTCGACCCCGTCACAATACTTTCCTTATACATTATGTATATAAGGAAAGTAATAGGTTTTTCTGATAGTAGATATTTATATTCTTTCCAAGATATTGAATTTTCGTCAATGAGTCGTCATTTTCGTTGATTTAGTGTCATTTTTATCCATTTGGCGAGAATTTCGTTAATTTGGCAATGTTAAAAGATGTCGCCAAGTTGGCGACATTCCGTCAAATTCAACGTCAAAATCTCGCCAAGTGTTATGAACGGAGAAATAAGTAATTCTTATAGCAGATAAATAACTATTGGCGTTCAAACACAAAAGTATTACTAAAATTATCTTGTCTCATGAATGAAACGAGCTAGATCCACGAGAATGATGTCACTATTTATCACATAATATTACATATGAAAAGTGAACATGTTTCTCAACAGTTAATATATTTTTTTAATTTATGGGATAATTTGATAAATTTATTTTAAAAATGTGCAATCTCCGGAGAACGGTTTATACTAGCGTTCTAAAATTTATGTCAATCGTTTTCTAAGGAAAAATTACATAAGATATGTCTATTTACGTAACTTTATTAAAGGTTTTGATTTTTTGATAATTTTTTCAAAATTGCACTCGAAAATTTAGGGGGTTCTGAACATTCGATTACGTTTAAAAACAATAAGCTTCTAGTTCTCACGACTTTGATTTTTGTACCAAATTTCATTCAAATCACTCTATTTGTTCGTGAGATATTGTTTCCACAGACTCACTGACACACACACACACATACTTTCACACACACACACACACACACACACACACAGACATCACCTCAAAAATGTTTGATTCATGATCAGGGATGCTTGAAACGTGCTCTCCCGTCGAAAACTCGAATTCGAATTTTCGACCCCGTCACAATACTTTCCTTATACATTATGTATATAAGGAAAGTAAAAATCAGAAAAAATTTGAACTTTTGTAAAAAGTCTGGTCTGTCCGAATAGAATATTTTAACTTCACACCTACCCTGAAGGAGACCTATATGTTCACGTCTTCCGTTTATTCAATAAGAGAACAATTACGATCATTTTTACTAAGCCATTACAAATCTTCCAAGTACCTTATTCACAAGTGCTTTGGGGATTTGCCCTTCACCAGTTAAGAATCCCTGCTTTTAAACATCCTACTTTAAAAGCTTTAGAATGATTTTTTTTCAGGATTTTAAAGAGACTTATCTCCTTCATTATTATAAATGAAAGCATATCATGTTGATTTACATTTTAATCTGAATCATTACATTTAATGTTAAAGAATTTAGTATCTATATAAATAAAATTAAAAAGTTGGCTATATGTGCGTTTGTTTATGTGTTTGTGTGTTTGTTTCACGGGAGAATGACAGCACTAAATTTGATGAAATTTTAAGGGTAGACTTAAAATAGTTCACTTAAAATTTAGACCATGCTTCGAGTTTCTAAGACTATAAATTAGCGAAATATTTATAAACAAGAAAGATCAATCATGCAGAAAGAATTGATTATGAAACACTTTCCAACTGCAATGCAATTTTATTAGATATCTCTAAAATACGATACATTCAGCAGTACTATTATTTAAATTATCACAATACTACAATAATTTATTATATTTGAAAACTTCATCGACAAAAATGAATTTTATTCAAATGACATCATTGAAATATAAATCGTCTGGCTCTCTATGAAGAAATAGTAAAAATTTAATTCATAAACATTTATTCTATTCCTTTCATTTATCACAATACTACAATAATTTATTTTACTTAAAAACTTAATACCACGGAGGTAAAAGTAATTTAACTCCGCGCTTAAAACTTCGCCGAAAAAGTCTGCAGTAAAGTTGCCAGTTTTCTATGTAAAATCAATGACTGCTTCATTTATATCATCTAAATTGCAGACTCCAGCTCTAAATAGTTTTGCGTTAAAGAAATTCAGCAATTCTTATACTACTCATCTTACAGCTTGGTGTGTTTACAATCTCCATGAGTGAAAATTAGGCTTTGTTGCAGAACTAATCAATTTGATGGTCATGTAAACTCAAATACATTGTTATTACATTGTTTCAGAACATTGAGGCACAGAAATTAAGCAAAAATAAAGCGGTTTTAGGGCGGACACAACACTGAATATAAATTAAAAAGAACTTTAAAAATCACAATTTTGGCACAAGATGGATATTATTGATCATTTAAACTCAAATATATTGTAATTGCGCTGTTTTATGCACAAAAATGAAGCAAATATAAAGCGGTTTTAGGACGGATACAAGACCAAATATAAACTAAAAGGAATTTTAAAAATCATGATTTTGACACAAGATGGATGCCATATTTTATTTTGAAGTCAGCCACGTGATCTCTTCATATAATGGTCACGTGATCTCTCCATATAATGGGTGTAATTATTATTTCAATTTTCATGTAGAAAACTACTGAATATATTTTTCTGAATTTTTTTTATATAATTTATGGGGTAATATGAATATTTCCTAAATTTTCGAAGCAATTTGTGAATTTTAAATTCGCTTAAAAAAATGTTAGAAAAATTAGGTTCCATAGGGTTCAATGTATTTCATTTTTTCAACCCGGGTTCAATCCAAAACTAATTGGGTGACATTATTCTTTTATATCCCCATAGGTTCCACAGATCGTCTGAACAACATACGAAAATTTTATTTTGATAAAGTCGTTTTACGGCAGTTATCGTACTAACGGACAGACAGACAGACAGGCAGAATGAACAAAATCATAAACACGTTCAACTAAAAGTTGTAAAGTGTTACCAAGAAATATCAATCATGCATAAAACATTGATTATGAAACACTTTCTAACTCTAATTTTATTTGAACATCTCTAAAATGCGATATATTCAGCGGTAATAATTTTAAAATAATCACAATACTGCAATATTTAATTAAATTTTAAAATTAAAAACTTCATCGAAAAATAAACGAACTTGATTCACATGACGTCATCGAAATATAAATCGCCAAAATAGTAAATATTTCATTCATACATTTTTATTTCATTCATCACAGTACTACAATAATTTATTCTACTTAAAAACTTAAAACCATGGACGTAAAAGAAATTTAACTGTATGTATAAAACTTCATCAAAGAAGTCTGCCATTAAATCGTCTGCTTCTCTATGTAGAGTCAATGAATGTTTCATTCATATCATCTATACTGCAAACTCCTGAGCAAAATAATTTTGCGTTAAAGAAATTCAGAAATTTTTATACAACTCATCTTACAGCCTAATCTGTTTACACTCTCCATAAGTAAAAATTAGGTTTCGTTGCAGAAATAATCTGTTTGATTATCCTTTAAACTCAAATATATTGTAATTCTGTTGCTTCAAACTATAGGTGCACTGAAATTAAACAAAAATAAAGCGGTTTTAGGACGGATATAACACTAAATTTAAATGAAAAAGAAATTTAAAAGTCACAGTTTTGACACACGATGGATGGCATTGATCATTTAAACTCAAATATATTGTAATTCCGCTGTTTGAGAATACAGATGCACACAAATTAAGCAAAAATAAAGCTGTTTTAGGATGGATATGACACTAAGTGAAAATTAAAAATCACGATTTTGACACAAGATGGATGCAATATTTTATTTTGAAATGGGTCACGTGATCTCGTCATATAGTGAAATGGTCACGTGATCTCTTCATATAAAAGACTTAATTATTACTTTAATTTTTATTTTAAAATCTACTGAATATATTTTGCTGATTTTTTTTTATATATTTTATGGGATAATTTGTATATTTCCTAAAACTTTCGAAGCAATTTGTCAATTTCAATTCGTTTAAAAAAAATGTTTGAAAAATTAGGTCCCATAGGGTTCAATGTATTTCAGTTTTCAACCCGGGTTCAATTCAAAACTAATTGAGTGATATTATTAATTTATATTCACATAGGTCCCACAGACCGTTTGAATAACATACTAAAATTTTATTTTGATAAAGTCATTTTTACGTGCTAACGGACAGACAGACAGACAGCATGAACAAAGTCACAAACACTTTTAAACTATGTTGTAAAGTATTAATAAAAACGTGCAATGAAACCTTCCATAGAAATAGTATTATGCAGACGATATATTTTGTACAAATTTATTTGAAGAAAAATATATCATGGTGCTAAGCAACGGAATTAAGACCAATGAGTTTATACAGTAGACTCATTTTATTAAGTATTTCATGATTTAAATAATAAAAAATGTATATAAGTAAATTTTATCGGAATTGCATTTTTGACTGGAATATATTCATTATGACCTTTGAGTTTAATGATTACGTGGATTATTGATATTTTCAACTTTTCACGTCAACTGTTGATTTTTCAAACCCGTACATTTTGTACGGGTTTGAAAAAGAAGTACATGGGTATGATCTTATAATCTACTAAAATACAAGTAGTATGGGTGTATCTTCTAATACAATTTTTGAACTTTCATTTTGGCATATATTGATTCAATTACATATTTTTTGAAAATTTGTTTAAAAATTGGATCAGAATATTTTATTCTTCGGATATGCCTGTGAAGATAATTTCGTATAAAGAGAACAGAGATTTTTAACTTTCGTTTTAAGAGCATTAATATAAATATTTTAATTAAATGTTTTGAGTAACAATGCCATTTAGAAATACTATATATATGAATTTGCACATGATTGTGAATTTTAAGTTTCATTGGATTATATATTCCGTACAAAAACGGGAACACTGCTAGTTTACAATAAAATATAAGAGTTAAGTTTGCACAGTTTGTACAGAGTTAAGTTTGTGTTTGTCTCGTCTTTTTGAATAACAATGCCATTTAGAAATACTGTATATGAATTTGCACATGATTGGGAATTTTAAGTTTCTTTACATTATATATTCCGTACGAAAAACGGGTATACTGCTAGTTTATAATAAAATATAAGAGTTAAGTTTGTACATTATTGGGATTTTGAACGTTTTTATTAAATTTTACGTTTGAGTCTGAAACCAAAGACATAATTAACTTCACATGAGAAAGAATTCAAGCAATATTTAAATATAATAAAAGAATTGATGCTACGAAATTGATGCTCCAAGACAGCATTTTACTTTCTAATCCGATCTTTGTTTGAAATGACAGGCACATTTGACGTTAATTAACTTCAAATTAAATTAAAGTCTCTAAGCAAGTGAAGAAAGAGGAATTATTTTGTGCTTTTGTAGCTGATTTGTTTCTTTATTTTTTTAATTATGTACATGATTAAGGAAAATATTTTAACAAGGTAAAACATACAAAGTCAAATTTGGGACCTACTAGATCACGAATAAACTACTTCTATTCAGACGCTTGTGTATGTGAGGTCATTTCTATGTCAGCGCGTGAATCTGAGTACTGAAACTATCGACTACAATCCGTAAATGTCCCGTCTCAATTTCATGGAATTTGTCAGTCAAGTGACTCATGCTTCATCCTAGTGCTGGTTAGAGTTTTGTACATTCTCTAGTAAAAGCAGAAAAAATGTGACTGCTTTGTTTTCCTTTCGTTTGCAGGTAGCCGATTTAGATTTCAAAACGATTGTTTTTTTCATTGTTTATTAAATAATATTTATGTTGTTGTCTCGTCTCTTTACAACTATTTTCTACTGTGTTTTCTTTTTCTGAAACAAGTTTTTAACATTTTTTTGTTTGTTTCACCTTGTTTCCTATTCCCTTAGGGTTTTTCGAATATTATTTATTCCTTTCGGATTTTCGGTGTTTTGATTCTTAAGACAAGTGAGCAAATTTTTGTTCACAAATGTCTTCTTACTTTTGCTACATTAACTACTCTGTTCAATATATCTTGAGAAAGAAAGCTCTTTTTTGGACACCCAAAACTTTAGTTACCATGTAATATTTATTTTATGCTGAATTACCAACAAAGTGCCTAATACATATCTGTGTTTTATTGTTCACATGCTTACATGTTCCTCCATTCTGAAAGATGACCAATCACCAATGGATAACTTTTCAAAGGTTGCACTTAACACCACACAGTACCTTCAATATATATGGTGGGTTGCGTCCATAATAGGAAGAGAACTGCCCCCCCCACACACACACTACCTCTCGTGGACGCAACTCACTGTTAACTCTCACCACATACTTTGAAACTAAACATTGTGAATAACAGAATTTATTTTTTAAAATGTTTCACTCAACGCTCTTTTATTAGATGTGCATATTCAAATTAAGAAACTATCAAAATTTGAAATTCTAACCCCGCACATCGAAAAATAAATAAACAATATATTTCAAATAAAGATGTATTTTCATTTCAACTCAATTTTTATTTAATTTCAGTGCAACTGAATTAATTCACCCAGTACATCTTCATTCCTGGTATTTTTCACTTTTGAGTGTGTAATAAATAAAGAGGGAAATCTATTTGTACAACGTATAATATTAATTAATATATCATTTTCAAAGAATTCCAGAAATTATTTGAACATAATATACATAACTCTATGATGTCAATAAATGAGATTAACCTCCCCCAAAAGACAACGCAACTTCTTTTACATTCCATGTTGCATATTGCGGATGAACAACATCTATCAGTTCAAATCAAAATGCAGCTTGGACATACAATGAAACATGAAACTACAAATAATTCAATTTACTTAATATGGTATTAAGAATTTTTCACATTTATTATTATCAGTATTGTGACATTTTTTCCTCTATTATTATTACAGTTAAGTGACAGGAGAAGGGGCACTAAATATCATACGTCCTAATCTGATGAACACTTTTTAACCAGAATTCTTTATATCTATCAAATGGATTAGATCGGCTGTGTATATAATGGACGTGTCCCATTCTGTACTATCGCCATTATTGAAGGAAGGCATAATACAACTGGTAACAAAAATGATTCATTTTGTCCAGAATAGTCTACATAAACACCCCGGAAAAAATATTACGAAATCAGCATTTACCGCAAGTCTACACTGTAAGTACACGTGTCTGCAGCGCACCTCGCGTATGCGAACTGAACGAGGTGAAAGTCGTAGAGGAAGGTTGAACATGTCGCGAAACATTGAGATCAGTACGATTCGTTCGTTCGTTAAGTTGGAAATGGGCCGCAAACCAGACGTCATCGACTGACAAAAGGGGGCCATATTGTTTGGCCAGGAACACGGCCACAATGTTCCGGAGATTGAAGCGTTCTTGGGTGTGACAGTATCTACAGTAAGTACAGTGCGTAAGCAATGACGTTTGTCCGGAACAAATATCTCCCGGCGATGCAACGCTGGTCGCAAAACGATGCTAACCCCGAGAGATCGTCGGTATACGAGGCCCATGCCTACCTCTAGTCGCTTCCAAAGCAGGGACCAATCGGTGGCACAAGTTAATGCTGGACCGGGTCCGTCTATTTCCGGGCGCACCCTGCACCGAGACTTGCATCGCACAGAATTATTCAGCCGTATACCCCGACGGCGTCCTCTGATCACACCAGCCCCAAAACAGAAGAGACTAAAATGGGCTCAAGAACACCGACAGTGAACTGTGGATGACTGGTGACATGTAGTATGGTCAGATGAATCATGCTTCTGCTTGTCTGCCAATGACGCACGTTTCCACGTCACCAGGAGAATCGATGAATAGAATTTTATGAAGTTTTCAAAAAGTTATACGAAAATTCAATCGCGTTTAAAATCAGTAGATTTTAAGTATTAACCTATGCAATAATCGTACCAAATTAACTACGAAATGCTCCATTCTTTTGTGAGATATAGCATTCACAGATTCACACACACACAAACATACACAAATACACACACATATATACAAACACATGCAAATACACATACACGTATGCACACATACACGTATGCACACATACACGTATGCACACATACACGTATGCACACATACACTACATATGTTTTTGCATTTATATATATATATATATATATATATGTGTGTGTGTGTATTTGTATGTGTGAGACCAGAAATAGATCTCACATTTGATGAGACACTTTTATGTGAAATTTATGGTGGCCAAAATGGCGAACAAAGCGTGTAGTCTGACTGGCACCGAGTTTATCACTCCGTGAACCTAAAGGTCAAAAGACCATACATTTAGGGGGCCATGACAGAGCAGCTGATCTGGGGGTTACAAGATGAGGAATGGTGCCATTGGGTAAAGGAGTAACCAATAAGTGCGGCAAATGGAAGAAAAGGAGGAGTTACCCCCCCCCCCACACACACACACACACACACCGAGGGAACCACAGCCTGTGAACCGAGAATCAAGCAGAGAGATATGGAATTTTGACTTAAGAGCATACCAGCAAAGAATTATCAAGATGTTGACTTAAGAGCACGACTAGAGAAGAATGAAAAACCTAACAGACTTGTAGAGTGTCCCGTAGAGGTTCCAAAATAATAGAGATATATCAATGAGTGAGTGCAATCAGAGTACGAGGAGGAGTCACACACCGAAGAGTTATCCGGCCGACTAATCGGTTGCTCATGTCCTTGCTGACGAGCCGGTCGGTCTGGGTCTTCAACACCGAAGAGTTATGGTCAGTACTGAAAACTGATGCAAGCATTTGAGATATGATCAAAACCCAAGAGGAATTGGAAAGTATGTGCTCAATAACAATCACAGGTCATAGACACGATAGTAATTTCAATAATTCTGGTCGCATATGTCCCCTCCGCTGCAGTAATTAATGAAAATAAATGTTGTCAATAAATGTTTTATTGTTTAAGTTTAAATGGTGTGATCAATTTAGCATTTTATTAATTAATTATTCCTTTACAGGACTCACACGAAAGGTAAAATAATTGGAGGGTTTATATAGCGGCACAACGAGCAATGTACGACAACAATACTAAATCCACTATATGAGAATTAACAGCCAGGTCATCTTAATGAATTTAATATTAAAATAATAAGTCCTTTAAAGAATTTAATGTAAAAGTTCAAATTTAAGTTACTTTTCATTCGGTTGCCACAGTATGAGTATGTTTATTTGAGTCTATGTGTGTGTCCATGTGTGTGTGCATGTGTGTGTACATGTGTCTTTGCGTGTATGTGTATGCATTTCTCGAGTAGACACAATAACCCTAGAATGAATGGGGGTAGTCTAATAGCATCATCTATGGTGATGCTATTTTATGTTCTCCGTTAAATTTCTCGCCAAGTATTAGGGAAGGGTATACCAAGTATTGCGGAGAAATGAGTCACGCTTATAGTCTACTTTTATGTTCTTATCAAGATATTGAACATTCATCAATTAGTCGTCATTTTCATGGATTTAGCATCATTTTTATCAACCTAGCGACAATTTAATTAATTTAGCAACATTTAGACAGTCGCTAAGTTGGTGACTTTCTAAATATTGCCAAAACACGCCAAGCATTATGGATGGAGATATAAGTTATTCTTATAGCAGGTTACTATTGGCGTCCAAATATAAGAGTATTACCCAAAGTATTTTTTTCTCATAAACAGAACGAGCTAGATTCACACGAATAAGTCCCCAAATTCATCGCATGATATTAGATTTGAAAAGTGAACATATTTCATAATATTTAATATTTGTTATGCGATCTTTTGATACATTTATTTGAAAAATGTGCAATTTCTCAAAAACGATTCGTGCTAACGTTCTAAAGTTTGTGTCAATCGTTTTCTAATAAAAAAAATAAAGAGAATAACTAGTTACGTAATTTTATTAAAGATTGTGAGTTTTTGATGATTTTTTCAAAATTTTACTTGAAAATGTTGGGGTGTTCTGAACATTAGATAGCTTTTAAAACAATAAGCTTCCAGTACTTACGTATTGCAATTTTTATATCAAATTCCGTTCGAATCACTCTATTCGTTCATAAGATATCGTCTCCACAAACTCACTAACACACACACACACACACACACACATACATGCATCATCTAAAAAATGTTTGATTTGTGCTCAGAGATGCTTGAAACGTGCTCTCTCGTCAAAAACTCGAATTCGAATTTTCGACCCAGTCACAATACTTTCCTTATACATTATACTATGTATATAAGGAAAGTAATATGTATTTTCATTCTCAACTATACCACATTAAAGAACTTGTACTATAAAATGAAAATTTTGTACTTTATTGACCAAATAAATTTATTTATTTATAGACACGTACGAATAAATAATGATTTAAATATCCGATTTGTCGCGTCGGAATTTTATAAATTCTCGATTTTTCTGAATTTAAATGTATTTTTATATTGTATGTACTTGTATAACTATATTCTGCTTTAAGTGGGTTTTTTTTTTTGGGGGGGGGGATGCGGGACACCGTACGATTCATGAACTTTCATTTCTCGGTTTTACTTCCGCCTTGAGAGAGACCGTTAATTCAAGTAGACATATTGGTTTTTATTTTGTTTCTTTTCCTGGCCGGGAAAAAGCGAAGTTTTCCGAGTTTTGAGGCTCAGGATGTGAACCCCCCCTCTCTGGCGGTTAGAAAGGCTACGTGTCGTTGCCTTTCCTATTGGTAATTTTGAAAGGCATGATATTTTGCTGACTTCACGGCAGTAGTGGTTTTGGCGTGGGGACGCTGTCTTTTGGGGAGATGGCATAAAGAATTCATTAATAATGGACCTACGGGCGGTTCAATCCAAATTTTATAATTTGTAAATCCCAATCAATTTAGATTTTTCTTTGTCAAAATACCAAGGAACTCCCTGACGGCAAAGCCATGAATTCCAGTAAGCTCATCTGAAATGAACAAAACATCTGTAAGTAAACATTTGATATCTTCCAGTTTAACGAATATTCGGCTCTTAAGCCCTAAGCCCAACCTGCCAGAATTGAAACGATTTATCTACATAAACAATGTAAATAACATTTTGATCTGAAAGCTATGAATGTATATTAATTTCGAGAGAACTAGTGGAATTATGGCTTTTTAAGGCCCAACGAGCCAATCAGGATGAACTTAAATACTAGAACTTACTCAAGTGATTCTTTAAGCTATTTTCTGGATGGGGAACTGAAGCTAGTCAGTTAGTTCTAAGCCAAATACAAACAATAGGAGTTTAAAATTCTAATATGAAATGCATCAATTTGTGAAAAATTATGTTTCAGTGATTCAGTATAATTGATATTTAAATGTGAATCAAGAGAGTATTTTTGTTATGAGATTGCTTGAAAGAATATAATATAATATAATGCCTTTTGTTATGACACACTTGAATATATATATATATATATATAATTTAATATCTCAATTAAAGATTTTAATTCCAAAATTTGGTAGTCATTTAGTGTATATGTATCACTTCATTGCCATGTTTTTAGTTTCCAGCCATTGATGGGTCCCACTAGGGAAGAAGGGCCACTGGGTTTGTACTGAAAATGATTTTTTCTATATTTAGATAATTTATGCTTTGAATTATATTGCCACTAGATCACAAGCCGACCCCCCGTTCGGAGTGTTACAATTTGGCACTCCTATGTTTATTACTATTCCATTATTGCAATTGATGTACATATCGCAGCATTTACAGATGTGGACAACACGTGATTTTCACTGCAAGTTCAAATTCATTTTCTCCTTCTTCCTTTAATACTTCGGTAAATTGTATTTTATTGACAAAATTAAGGCACGGATAACTGTTTTAAATGACATTGAATTTGCGGTTATACTTAAATTTTTGCTTTCAACTGGAAACTGGATGTATTTTAGAGTCGAAGTCGCATAAATGATAAGAAACTTAAATATCTCGCAAAAGGTAAATCCAATAGTAATTGGGAAGTCGTCATCCAAAATCAAGCATTTAATTAGTACATTTGAGCATATATAACCTTTTTTCAGATTTTGACGATTTTTAAGGTCCAATTCAAAGAAAACAGCGGCTTCTATTTTTTCGAAACATACCAAAATATAATCAGATTTAGGGTATCCAATAGACCTATCTAACATATTTTGTGAAATTTCATTTAATAGTTTTAAGTTAGAATAGATACATACATTGCACAGACAGACAAACACACACAGACGTCACGCTAAAAATAAGTTTTACGTGTTATAATGTGCCTGAAATATGTATTTTTATCGAAAACTCGAGTTTCGATTTTCGACACGATACGAAAACTTTCCCAATACTACCATATATTGTAGGAAAAGTAAAAATGAAAATATGAGCGGGGAAATCTAATTGTATTATCACATTTTGTCATCGTAAAATACATTATTTCGAACATAAATATAGAAATGTATGTTGACTTGAAACATAATATATTACTTTCCTTATATATATATCATAATGTATAAGGAAAGTATTGGCTAGGGGCCGAAAACTGTAATTCGAGTTTTCGGAACAGCACGTTTCAAGCAATCCCTGAACACTACTCAAACGTTTTTGAGGTGATGTATGTGTGTGTGTGCGTGTGTGTGTGTGTGTGTTGTATATGTGTCATCGAGTCTGTGGAGACGATATTTCAAGAACGAATAGAGTGATTCGAACGAAATTTGGTACAAAAATTACAATACGTGAATACTGGAAGTCTATGGCTTTTAACTGCAATTTAATGTTCAGAACCCTCCTAAATTTTGGAGCGAAAGATTGAAAAAATCATGAAAAAATGAAAACCTTTAATAACGCTACACAAATAGTCATATCTTCTGTAATTTTTCATTAGAAAACGATTGAAATAAACTTCAGAATGTTAGTATGAACCGTTCTTGAGATATTGTACATTTTTCAAATAACTTTATCAAAAAATCACATAAAATAAAAAAAAAGATTATTAACTATTGTGAAACATGTTCACTTTTCATATGTAATACCATGTGATAAATTTGATGACGTGGATCTGATGACGTGGATTTGATGACGTGGATTTGACTCGTGGATCTAGCTCGTTCCATTTATGAGGAAAGATACTTTGGGTATAACTTTTGCATTTGGACGCCAATAGTCATGTATCTGCTACTCGTATAAGAGTAACTTATTTCTCCGTTCATAACGCTTGGCCAGATTTTGGCGACAAATTTGGTGGAATGTCATCAACTTGGCGACTTTTTAAAGTTGCCAAATTAACGAAAATATCTCCAAATTGATAAAAATGAAGCTATATCAATGAAAATGACGACTAATTGACGAAAATCCAGAATCTTGGAAAGAATATAAGAATATACTATAAGAATTACCCATTTTTCCGTTTGTAACGTTTGGCAAAATTTTGCTAACGAATTTGTCGGATTATTTCTAATTTGGTGAAAATGTCACCCATTGATAAAAATTTGCCAAATTGTTGAAACTTATGGTAAATCAATGAAATGATGTCTAATTGATGAAAGTTCAATATCTTAGAACAAGAGAATAGGCTGTAATATGAGAATACACATAAGAATAACACATTTCTCAGTCCGTCCGTCTGTCCATAACGCTTGGCAAGAAATTTAACGAGACGTCGCCAACTTGCCGACTTTTTTAAATGTTAAGAAAGTGACACAAATGTCGCCAAATTGATAAAAAGTGCCGCCAAATGGAAAGTAACGTTCGCAAATTCGGATATCCGTCATATGACGGACATACCTTCTAGTATACAAGAAATGCTCTTCTTTCCGTTTGTCTGTAACACTTGATGATACATTTTGGCGAACTTGGCGAATAATCTAGCAAATTATCACCAATTTGGCTATATTTCGCTACAGATTGATGATAACATAGTCAAAATTGCAAAATTGACACTAAATTAATGAATCTGACGCCTAGTTGATTAATTAAATATTACAATATTTTAATATATAGACTATATCGCTTATTAGGGACGCTATTAATATCGATAATAGTTTATTTAGAGTTGCGGGATGTGTAATTCAATTAGGTACTTTGAAATAGTTTTACTCGTTGCCATTCGAAAAATCATCAAAGATACAAATCAACGTTAAAAACAAAATATCGTGGATCTTATAAATTATTTTTTGACTTTAAAAGGAGTAAATTTATTGCATTATATAAGGAAAGCCATATACTGCCGACATCAGATACTCTAAATATATATTTAAAGAATGGCATCTCAAAATTTATATTATTTGCAGGCATTTCTCATAAAATGAATGATGCAATTGCATTTCTACAAAAAAATTCTTTATTAATAACATCATTTCAGAAATAATTCTAAGAATTGTTCAAGTAGACTGAATGTAAAAAGATGCGGTAAATAAATAAGATAATGTCCTCCGAGATACAATTTGCTTTTGAATTTTCATGTCTGATATTGCGCGTGTTCGCCGTTATGAAATCAGAGTTTAAATTGAATTCCGTATGCAAATAAAGTAAAGGGAATAATTTTTCTGACTTGTACTTTTTTTTGCCATTTTCGAATTGAGTTAAGAAGTATTTAAAGCATTTTCAAAGTTTATTTTTGTTTTCGCAGAGCGAGTTATTATTTTTAAAAAAGAGACAAGCAAAATTGTATTTAAAAAGTCTGTAATATTGATTTTGAAATAATGGCAAACAGAAGCAATATATAAATTATCTTCATACATTCAAAACAAAGAATATATATATATAAAATTTTTATTAATATAAGGTAATTAAATAATTTTAATGGAATAGTCTCTTAATTTACAAAATTAAATTACACTGCAATTAAATAAATATATTTTAATCTATTGACATACGTATTAAAAATTCTGATCGAAATACAAAAAATCTGATGTGGGCAACACATGACTTTCCTTATATAATACAATGAATTTAGTACTTTTACAGTTAAAAAAAATGTTATTCTTATAGTAGATACTTATATTCTTTCCAAAATATTGAATTTTCTTCAATTAGTCGTCATTTCCATTGATTTAGCGTCATTTTTATCAATTTGGCGAGATTTTTGTTAATTTGGCAACAATTAAAAATGTCGCCAAGTTGGCGACATTCCGCCAAATTCGTCGACAAAAGCTCGCCCACGTTATGGACGGAGAAATAAGTTATTCATACAGCAAATAAATGACTATTGATATTCAAATACAAAAGTAATACTCAAAGTATCTTTTTTCATGTATGGAACGAGCTAGATCCACGAAAATGATGTCACAAAATTTATCGCATGGTGTTACATATGAAAAGTGAACATGTTTCTCAATGGGAAATATATATATTTTTTATTTTATAAAACTTTTTGATATTTCTTTTAAAAAATGTGCAATATCTCGAGAACAATTCATGTCAGCGTTCTAAAATTCATGTCAATCGTTTTCTAATGGAAAATTACATAAGAAATGTCTATTTGTTTAAATTCTTTGGCGGTTTTAATTTTTTGGCGATTTTTTCAAAATTTCACTCGAAAATTTAGGGGGTTCTGAACATAAAAACAATAGGCTTCTAGTGTTTAAGGATTGTGATTTTTGTACCAAATTTCGTTCAAACCGGTCCATTCGTTCCTCAGTTATCTGCTCCACAGGCTCACTGACACACACACACACAGGCATCACTTCAAAAATGTTGGATTCGTGATCAGGGATGCTTGAAACGTGCTCTCCCATCGAAAACTCGAATTCGAATTTTCGACCCCGTCACAGTACTTTCCTTATACATTATGTATATAAGGAAAGTAAAAATGACCAAAACATTTGTATCACAATCTGAACAGTCTATAAACGAGTTATCAGATAGGAATGGATGGCATCATATCTGCAAAAAATATATCAAGTAGTATATGACTCCATAAGGCACAAAGATTTTTACCTATTTAGAAAAAATGAATATATTTATGAAGAAAAAATATAAAAGACAACTGAAATTAATTCAAATGATGTCATAGAAAAAATAACACGCCTGGATCTCTCTATAAAAACAGCATTTCATTCATAACTTTCTCCAATTCATTTCTTTCATCACAATACTATAATAATTTATTTTATTTAAAAACTTAAGACCATGGCGCTACAAGTAATTAAACTTTATGCTAAAAACTTCATCGAAAAAAAATCGTCCTTCTCTGAGTAAAATCAATGAATATTTCATTCAAATCGGCTATGCAGACTCCATGAGCTAAATACTTTTGCGTTAAAAAAAATACAGCAATTCTTATACAACTCATCCTACATATTTTGCTGTTTACATTTTACATACGTGAACAAGAAAGATCAATCATGCTTAAAGCATTGATTATGAAACACTTTCTAACTTCAATGCAATTTTATTTAAAAAAGTCTAAAATGCAATGCATTCCTCGGTAATATTTTAAAACTTATCACAATACTACATTAATTTATTATATTTGAAAACTTAAACCTTCATTGAAAAAAATGAACTTCATTCAAATGACGGCATTGAAATATAAATTGCCTGGTTTAAATATCTCTAAAATGCGATACATTCCACGGTAATATTTTTAAAACTATCATAATACAACGATAATTTATTATATTTGAAAACTTCATCGAAAACAACTGAAATTAATTCAAATGACGTCATAGAAAAAATAACACGCCTGGATCTCTCTATAAAAACAGATTTCATTCATAACTTTCTCCCATTCATTTCATTCATCACAATACTATAATAATTTATTTTATTTAAAAATTAGGAGCATGGAACAACAAGTAATTAAACTCTATGCTTAAACTTCATCGAAAAAAATCGTCCTTCTCTTTATAAAATCAATGAATATTTCATTCATATTAGCCATGCAGACTCCATGGGCTAAATTATTGTGTTAAAGAAATACAGCAATTCTAATACAACTTATTCTACGTATTTTGCTGTTTACATTTTACATTAGTGAAAAATAGGCTTCGTTGTAGAAATAATCAAATTTGGATAATAATTTAAACTCAAATATATTGTATTTGCGTTGTTTCAGTATGTAGATTCACAGAATTTAAGCAAAAATGAAGTAGTTTTAGGACGAATACAACACTCAATATGAATTAAAAAGAACTTTAAATATCACGATTTTGAGACAAGATGGATGCCATATTTTATTTTGAAGTGGGTCACGTGATATTTTCATAGCATGGTCACGTGATTGCTTCATATAAGAGGTGTAATTATTATTTTAATTTTTATTTAAAAATCTACTAAATATATTTTGCTGGAATTTTTTTGTATATTTTATGGAATAATTTGAATATTACCTAAATTTTTCGAAGCAATTTGTGAATTTTAAATCCGCTTAAAAAATGTTTGAAAAATTAGGTCCCATAGGGTTCAATGTATTTCATTTTTTCCATCCGGATTCAATCCAAAACTAATTGGGTGATATTATTCATTTATATTCCCATAGGTCCTACAGACCGTCTGAACAACATACTAAAATTTCATTTTGATTAAGTCGTTTTTACGGCAATTATCGTGCCAACGGACAGACAGACAGACACACAGAATGAACAAAGTCATAGACACTTTTCAACTTTGTTGTAAAGTGTTAACAAAGTCATAAACACTTTTCAACTTTTTTGTGAAGTGTTAAAAATAGTTTGGCGGAACCAGCAACTTTAATTGAAAATGTGTATGATTTGAGACGAATATTTAAAAGAAAAGCGAATTGAAAGTAGAAGGGGGAATTGAAAGGAAAGAAACCAATACAAAATTAGGAAATACAAATGGAAGAAATGACCGCATTCTTAAAAATGTGTATTAAAAAAAATAGAATGTACTGATTTTCGAGCACTTTGCATGCTTATAATAGCTCCAAGTAACCATGTTTCAATTTCGTAAAACGCATGTACTCATTTTTGAGTATATCAAAGAATTAAATTTCAAGCATATTTAGGTTCCAATTGCAAATACTATGTACTCATTTATGAGTATGGGAAAATCAATGTTAAGCATAATTGTAAATACTATGTACTCATTTATGAGTATATGGGAGAATCACTTTTAAGCATAATTGTAAATACTATGTACACTTTTTTGAGTATATGAGAGATTCAATTACATTTTTATTTTTCAATTATATTTTTAAACTGTAAATAAATCACGGATGGCAAAGGACAGCCCATATGCATAAGACATGCAATGCTTATTGCGTGTCCGTATTCTATCGCCACATTAGAGAAAAAACACACGACCGCATAACACCGCACACGAAATATATACATCCACCATCGTAATTCTTATCATATAGTTCTTTCATTTCGAAACTAGAAGTTTTATTCATCGAAATATTTGCAGAAAAAATTTCAGAATTACAATTGCACATTTATAACACGATTTTTAATGAAATCAAAATGAAATAATACGTTTATTTATTGAAGTATTCATTTTTAAGCAGGTGTGGTTACTTATATTTCAGTATGTCACCTACTCGTTCATGGTGGCATTGTACTCAAATAAAAACGAGTACGTTGAAGTTTTCGTTTTAAAGTACTTTATTTTTCACAGTGCAGGAAGTTGGTAAAATGAGTTTTGTGAACCAGACGTAAAAAAGTTCAAAGTGACGTTGTGGAGCTGAAACCAGAATGGACATCACAGTTCGAAATATCTAGGAAAAACAAGTAAATTTGGAAATGGAAAGTGACAGGTAGGTAGATCCAAAGTATGAAAGTAGTCCAGAAGTGCAAAATGTATATGCTGAAATTGAGGAAGCGGAACAATTCTTAATAAAATAGCACGGACAAAAAGATTAAGCAAAATAAAGTGAGAACTGGAAAAGAAAGGCTTAAAAAGCCATGACGCCAGAAAAAGTTCAGTCAAAGAACTTATGGCACCGAAAGTGCAGAGTCGAAAGGATAAATCCTCAAAGCAAACTGAACCCCACCGGCTCCAGGGTGAGGACTGGGAAATAATACCGACAGACTGCCAGTCACAGAAAGAAAAAAGCCATACTGGAAGCAGCCATCGAAGGAACCAAATTCGAAAAAGAAACAAGCCCCCATCGATAAGGAAACATCAAAAGGAAATATTAGGGACCCAGGCTGGCCAACATGGAATGCTTTGACAAGCAATCTTAAATAATAAAAGGCAATGTATGTCTGTCTGTGTGTCTTATACATTATAGGCTCAGCGACCGCACGTAGCAAAGCTACGAAATTTGGCAATCGGAGACACTGGGGGAGGGGAAGGCGAAACGTAAAAACCGATTTTTAAAATTTGAACTATTTTTTATTTAATGTCTTATGCGATTTCGATCGTTTTTTCCCTTTTTCCCCCTTTTTTCTCCCCCATCCAGACGTCGTAGAAAAAAACAAATCAGACGACCGGAAAGAGCAGACAATTGGAAGTAAAAATATATTAATTTCAAATCTCACGGACAAATTCTAATATTTTTTAAAGATTTTAAAACAAAAGTCACTTTCGCCTCAAATAAAAGAAATTTCGTTTTTGAATCCTCGCATCGGAAAAAGTACTGACAACTTCGACTAATAATTTACATTTTTAGAAATCTCAAGCATTAGGCTTTCTTACAAGCCCAATCTGATCAATAAATAATAAAAAGTAGCTGCAGGATCCGGATTTAAGAATTTCCGAATTTCAATTTCGCGGCAAAACCGCTATTGAAGTTTTTCACCCAAAACGCACTGCGCGCGTAGACGCGCAGTGTTTCTATGGAGAAAAAATAAAAAATAAAGTTATGGAGATTGTGGATCGGGTTATAAAATTACATTATATTTTAGCATATGATCATTATAAAATTTAAATGATTGAATTATGGTGGATTGAATTGTGGTGATGTATTGTATACATCGGGTAGTGGTAACAGTATACAAAGGGAAGTTATATTTATATGAAATTATTATATTTATTAGAAAATTACGCTATATTTTAAATGATGAAATAAGAGCTTAGCATGTGGTCATTAAAAATTTAAATGACTAAATTATGGTTTTACCGTCATTAAACTAAAACAAACTTTGTTAACTCAACGTTGTTAACAAACGTTGTTTCAAGGGTAGCGAACAAGCTGGTCGCCGAAGGCTGCTAGTAAAAATAATATGTTAAGTACGCATTTCTAAAAGTAAATTTTAAAAAATGGTTAGTTTAGTATTGAAAAATATATGATGTGAAATCGTAGTATATGTATATTTTAAGTATTGATGCTTCGAGATGATGCTTCGGGTCCCAACCTATTGTTATAGGATAATTCAGGAAATGTAAAAATAATGCTAAGCTCGTAAAGCAAGTCGTAAGTAAACCTTGATTGTGTTGAAAACGACTTTTATTGTAAACTAAATGAAAAATTAAATGGTCGTAAATTTACAAATTGCTTGTGTTCTTGCAATCGGATTAAAATTTTAAGTAGAATTGTAATAGAGTATGAAGTAATTTTAGAAGTAAAAAATGTATTGAATATATTTAGCTATTAAAAAGCGTATTGATAAATATTGAGTTAAGTTAGAAAAAAGTATATTGATGAAGTTCAGATATTAGAAAGTGCATTGATATGTATTGACTATTTTTCGATATTAAAAATTGTATTCGATGTACATTGAGTAATTTCAGAATTTTAGAAATTAAAAATGGTAATCGGTGTATATTAAGTAAATATAGACAGTAGAAATTGCTTTTGATGCATGAAGTTTTAAAGTATTTGAAAACTGAGTGAATAATAAAATTTGATTTCTGCAGTAATAGTGATAATGAATGTGATTTATGGGTTCGTGTCGATAACAGCTCATACTTGGTCGAAGGGTTAGAGGAACATTGAAGATCCATCGCAAAACTAAGAGATTTTACTGTTGAATTAAATTGTAAAAGAAAGTTAGGAATGGGAAGTTTTGCATCACGAAAATGCTTTGATCAAAAATAATCGGATTAGGTGAATGCGTAATTCATAATTGAGGTCGAATGAAGCAGAAAAATGTTTTTTGCTTTTCCTGCAATACATGGTAATGTATAGGGAAAGTATTGGAATCATGTCGAAAGTCGCAACTCGAGTTTTCGACGGTTCTATACGTTTCGAGACCTCTAGAATACGAAAACACTATTTTTAGCATGACGTCTGTGTGTGTGTCTTTCTATCTATGTATCTGTGTGTCTGTCTGTGTAATGTATGTATCCACTTTAACTGAAAAACTAATGGACCGATTTTCATAAAATTTGGTATGTAAGACCCTCGGGTGTAACCCTGGTGTTGATTAGGTTTTTGTACAATTCGGAAAAAAAACCCGCCTTTTTTACGAAATGGCCGCAAAAATCTCATGTATTCACTTTATCTGAAATACAATTTGACCAAATTTCACAAAATCCGGTAGATAAATCACATGTGGGATACTCTGGTGCTAATTAGATTTTGGTACGATTCGGAAAAGAACAACCCGCTTTTCTTTACGAAATGGTCCGCAAAAAATCGCCAATATCTAAAAAAAGACTACGTATGTTCAAATGTATCAATTAATTGCTTGTTTTATACTTAATTTTTGACGAGGAAAAGAATAAGAACAACTCTATTACTCTAGGGCTAACCGTTCTCGAGATATCTGAGATTTTTCGTATTTTTTATGCCGCCTTTGGAAAAATGTCCAGTTACCAAATAAAAGCAGAAATTGAATTAAAAATGCAAATTTAGAGTGTCATTCTGTGCAGTTAAACTCAATTTAATGAGTTCTTAAAGAAATCATGAAAAAATGAATTTGAGTCTGCAAGGAAAGTCATGTGCTGCCAACATCAGATTTTTTAGTGTAATAATCATATATATATATATATGTATCAGACTTTTTAAAGTAGGTGATGACGAAGAACGGAAAGGAAATGTAAGCGTATGTTAGTAAAATGAGTTATAATAAAATGTATAGATATTTAAAAAGGTAGATAAATTCTATTTTCTAGTTGTGGATGACGTGCAGAATGAAAAAATTGTCGAAAGATGCCATTTGCAAAATGTAATTTTAAGTGTATATTGTTAATTTATGTGTCGCAATGACTTCTAAGTAACCGTCTAATGGCCCAGTTTCTTGACCCATTGTAAAATGAAAGTAAAAAGGTTTAATTTTTAGTCCTGTATTGAAACCCGTGTGTTCCCTTGATCTAACCAAATATTAAATAAGTGATCGCATGGAGTTTCAAAGTAGCGACTTAAGGGTCGGTTACTCAGAGTGGCGAGGGAGGAAAGTTATACCCATCGTATGTTTGCCTCTCTGCTCTACTTATTATTTTCCTCAGTTATGCTATAATTTATGCTTGACTTTATATTAACAACTTCTGATTGGTTCGGTTATGTAGACCAATCGCTGAGCCAAGTAACATTCCGCGGTCCTGCGCAGCGGCAGGATAAGTTTTGGATAATGAGTGAGAAAGTTAGTTCAGTCTGAGAAAAGTCCTAGGCGAAATTCAAGCTGATGAAAATTCTGTTGAGAGTTATGGTGGAAGTTGGAAGTCGCTAGGAGGTGAGCCGCTGTATGAGTGCGAAAGAGTTGAAAGGCATGTCGTGTAGCAGCTCAGTAGTATTGATACAACTATGATCATGAGAATCTAGTATGACTGGTTGGCCAGGGAAATATATAGATGTCCGAAGAAGAAGTTGGGTAAGCATTGGCGATTTATGTCCATTCAGCTGATTACGTAATGATAGTTACAACACCAGGTTTGGACAATGTTCACTATTGATCTGCTTTTGTTAAATAATGGGAATGTGCAATACGGATGGTTTTGGTATCTGTCTATATTTAGTTACGCAGTCAGCTGCTGCATTATTATTGAGTGTACAATAAATGTGTTAAGTTAACTTTCTGAATCAGTATGTTATTGCCTCTGGCCATAATGCCCTTTCGTTTTACTTACTACAAAGTTTGGAGTTATGGTTATTACTCTACTTGGTCTGAGTTAAAAGCAAGTACTTTGACGGGGTTAGGGACTCACTAATGATTTCCACTAGCGTTTCTGGCAATATCATTTTCGATTCAATAATTTATATTATCCTTGAAACATCTATTTCTTAGAGTATGCTATGGTTACTATGGAGCTTAAATAATGATTGATATAGGTTCAACATCAAATTCTAGTTTTTCAATCTCTGGCCATTCTCAAATTTCACTAAAAAAATTCATTTCCGGTTCTGGAGATAGCAGTTCTGACTCTATGACTCTACGAAACAAGTATGAAAATATGATAAAAATGCTAGGTGAGTCAAACATTAAGTGTACACACTATTTGCCACTATATACAGGCATAAATTACTTGTTTGAGTTCAAATCAGCTAATTTCTAAATTCAAAGATTTACAATATTACTCATGTTTAACCTAATAGAACTGATTTTTAATTAACGCTCAAAGTTGAATGTATAAATATAGCAGCGCTCTAGTCATCGTACGCTCCATATTGCTAAATATCTGATAACTCTCAATTGTGTGTCCTTTGAACTTTAAACAAATATTTATAAAAAGGATAGATATTTTTGAACTATTTGTTTAAAATATCTTCAATATAAAAGTATTTTTAATAATATTAAATCTACTTTTGACTTTATTAAAAGACAAAATTGTCACTTCTGTTGCTGTTCCCAGTGATAAGTTGAGTATTCATCTCTCAAACACATCAATAAAAACTTCACCTATTTATTTCCATTATTTCAAAATTACGATTTTAATTTATATGAAAACACTTCTATAATAATAAAAATAAGAATCTTGTCTGCATATTTGTCCGCGATATCTACCACACTTAGAGGTCTGAGGTTTTTCACACAGTAGCATCTATACCTGAACTAATGCGCCTCGGAGGCCTTTTTTCAAATTTTTAATTATAAATTTTAAATCATTTTTAATGTCGAAAATATGATAATCTCCAGCTTCCAATACGATCTAAAAGCTACAGGCCCTCCAACTACCAATACGATTTAACAGATGCCGTCACTATCTACTGCGACGTTGCTCTCCTAGAGGTTTTTAATCTATTATTTTTATTTTCTTGCTTTGCAGATAGCTTGCGGGAATTTGGCGCAGGTTTAGGATTTGAAGAAAACTGAGTAGTGTTATATGTAATTGTATTATTTAAGTAGCGGTCATTCATTTAATAATAATAATAGAACGTGAATATTTTAAAATTCCTAAATATTTTAAATATTCGTAATTATTCCTAAATATTTTACCTATATTTTTTGCGAAATCGCTAAATAACAAATAACTGGCCCTTTTCATTCATTAGATGGCAACAGCATTGATCCAGCTAAAGGACATTATTTCGAGTTTTGTTTCATATCTGTTTAGGGTTTTGAACTTTGATATTAACAGGCAAATGATAAATGAAATTTTATGAAGCATTTTTAATGTATGCATTTATTACCTGTCATTCATGACACGCATTTATTTTCCTAATTATCGATGAAAATGCAACGATACCGAGCCTTTAATTAGCGCATACATGCATGTTAGGCACAGTGCACACTTTGTTTTCCAATGTTAGTTTCAATTTTCACACGGAAAAAAGAACAAGCCCATATGTCATTCCTGTCACGATCATGCCTGACACTGATATGCAATAAAGGTGTGTTAAAATTTCATTAACCATGCTAAATATCTCTCATTGATTAGAAATCTTTAAAGATTATTCTAAGGACTTATTTTAAGCAAAAGTTGCTGAAAATTATAAAGGTAAAAAAAAAATTTATAACCTAAAAATTAATTATCAGATATTCAGACATAAGCATATGAAGACTTTTATAGATAAAATTGAATAAAAGTCAATCACAGTTTCATAAATATAATCAATATGGAAATTATCTGCATGCATTCAAATGAAAATGTTGGGGGTAAGACAGCCCAGTGGTTAGCGCGCGGGATTTGCAATCGGACGATCTAAGATTGATTTCCGCCCTGCCCAACCTGTCTCCGTGTTCACGTAGAGTATGAGATCGTTAAATATGGGGGTCCGTAAGGCTTTTCGAGAGGTTTGTGGTGGGGGAAGGAGAGTATGATCCCAGTGGATGTCACTCCCACTGGAATCCGGTGAAAACTGGGTGGTACTTTCTGGCCGTCCAAACAAATATTTTGCACCTTTGGTACTGTTCTACACCATTTGGGTATGCTAGGCGGCCAGGTAATTGTAAAAAAAATGAAAGAAGCTATAATAGATTTTCTTTTATCTAAGGCAGTAAACATTTGCTTCACCCTGTTTCTTAGTTCCTTGATATTTACCCTTTTATTATTTTCTTAATGACAACGCTTTGCTTCCAGATTCATGTGAGTAGTTTTTGTGGACAGTCATTATCTCGATTTTTTTAAAGATATTCGTATATATCATTTTTCTTGGGGAATAAGATTCATTTTTCCTCCGAAACCGATTGGAATTAAATCAACTTTCCTGCTTTCTTGTTCATCGCTCTCTTTGTTAGCAACACGCCTGATCACTACTTTGTTGTTGAGTGTCTCCTCTATTGCTTCAAGTTCATATCAATTTTCTGTAATCGAACTTTTCCACCACCACGCAGTAGAAAGACCTATAAAGAGACTTTAAAATTAGTCCGTTTTTCAAAGAGCAATAATAGAGAACACACGCTTATGTCCAAATAGAAACAAATAATTCTGTACCATTCGTAAATTACTTAATTATGTTCCTTTTAAAGTTTTTTTTTGTTATTAAATTTAGCATAGTTCATTATCCATTTCGAGACAATATATGTAAATATTTGTTTTATGCTTTTTTATAAATAAAAATTCTAGAGTTTTTAAAATCCAATAACGCAAATTACATATTTTTTCGATGATTACATTAGCTAATAGAACAATTTTTATGTTCTGCAGTGTTGTTGAAATGTGAGTACCTGAAATTTGATGTCCATTTATTTCAAAATCGATTTTTTTTAATGATTTTTCAACTTTAGAAGGATATATAAAATACTGTTATCTCAGTTATAATTTCAACAAATAGATTATTTTTGTGATTTTTGATTTTGAATAAAAATTTTGAAAACACTTACCCCAAGGAAAATATAAATCTTGAAATATGATTTCACTTTTCAAGTCATTAATAATTTTATAAATACATTTTATATCCTGATGGCAAATTATCATGAAACATTTTCTGTGTACAAAAGTGACAAAATTATGCAAATTGAGCAATTAGTTCAGCAGTTATATATAAAAGTAAACATATTTAAAATTAAAAATTACATATTTCAATTTTTAAAAATATATTTCAAAATTCGTCAAAAAATTTTCCTATGTAGATCTTTATACCCACACATTTCACACAAAAAAATTACAAAACACGTATAAGTAAAAATAATAATATTGTGTCCCATACCCACTTAAATATTGCACCCAAAAATTGTTTCCAAAAATTATGGTAATCATGAAATGCATTCGGCGAGAACTTCGAGCCCGCTAGATTTGCCGCTAGATTTGCACGCTGCCACAACTGCCGCCGTGTTCATGCGGAGTGCGATCACGTTAAACATGTGGCTCCGTAAGTCCTTCCGAGAGGTTGATGGTAGTGAAAGGAGGGTACGGTCCCTGTGGATGCCTCCCCCACTGGGTTCCGGTCTAAATTGGGTGGCACTTCCCGGCCGTCCAAACAGTTACCTTACACCTTTCTGGTAGGTCGAACGGTCTGGGTCTCAACGACAACGAAAACCACCCAGGCTGTACGGCCAACCAGAAGGCTAAGAGCAACTTAATACGCGGCTGGGAAAAGAAATACTCCCTAGTACAAAACAGGGACAAGCCAGCCGTCCCCACCATGCCAGATAGAGCCAGCCGCCAACTTCGACACACATCGAGCATATTGCCGGTTGTCCAAATTGTCACTCAAGTCCTCTGGACGAGTCGGACGGCCTGGGGTTTCCACACACATCGAGCATATCCCAGCCGTCCAAATAGAACCTCAAGTCCCCAGGATGAGTCGGACGGTCTGGGTCTTCAACACATCGAGCATATCCGGCTGTCCAAATAGTTACTCAAGTCCCCAGGATGAGTCGGACGGTCTGGATCTTCAACACATCGAGCATATCCGGCCGTCCAAATAGATACTCAAGTCCCCAGGATGAGTCGGACAGTCTGGGTCTTCAACACATCGAGCATATCCGGCCGTCCAAATAGTTACTCAAGTCCTCAGGATGAGTCGGACGGTCTGGGTCTTCAACACATCGGGCATATCACCTGGGAGCAAATCCACATCCTAACTTCCGACGCAAATGCTTAACTTTTGGAGAACAATTTATATTTCTAATATTTATAAAGGATTATTATTTTTTTTCGCTTTTGTGTAGGAGGCCCTTATCTCCTCATAGAAATTGAACATACTGATATTCCTGACAGTTACGTCCAATTATATAAAGCAAGCAGCCGACGTGGTGGTCGAAGGGTCAAAGGCAAGCGTTTCCTCGTACTCGTTCGACCGCGGGGTTGTGGGTTCGAGTCCCACTTCAGGCATCGATGTTTGTGTTGTTGGGCGCAATGTGTTCCCACCCCCACTGGTGCGCTGGGGCAACGTCATATGACGGCTAAGAGGTTCACGGTTCTGGCCGATGTATAGGCGAAGATGAGAGTCAATGCCTGGCCATTGGAAATATATATATATATAAAGCAAGCATTATTTTGTAACTGTCTACTCGATTGTGAATAAGCGGGACATGTATCAATCTTGTATATGGCCACGCCCACATTTGTCCACTCCCATTTTTAGCAATTGCGGTTTCCTTGTGACTTTGAAACAGAAATACATATTTACAGTAAATATGAAAAAGGGACTACATTTTTAGCAGACTGTTCCATTTCAAATCACTATTTCCGCAGGTGATTCCCAAGAAAATTCCCAAGAAAAAAATTCCCAAGAAAAAATACAAAAATTGAAATAGCTTTCGGGTGTAGATTCCATACTGGAACTAATTTTGCCTTTTCAAGTTTTAATTTTATTTTACTGCATTTATAGTCAGGCAGGTTATGCGTGAATTTTCTCGATGACAGCCACTTAAACAACCCTAATTAAACACAAAACAGATAACATTATTCTATACACATTATTATATACAACATAACTTTATTATATAAATAACATTATTCTATACACATTATTATATACAACATAACTTTATTATATAAATAACATTATTATATACAACATTATCCTAAAAGGAATATGCGTTTGCGAAAATTAGAAGTAAAATAAACCTTTCACAGGTACCGGTTAAATTTTAAAAGTATATTTTATATAGAATATGATTTTGTTGAACAAAATAATATTTTGGATACAATATAAGATCCAGAAAACTGCTCGGAATAAATCCGCAGCAAATTAAAATAAGCAGAACAAAGTCAGGATCTATGAACCTCTTTGCTATGAGGAAATCTTAATATTTCGTCATTGTAAATTTAGAGCAATTGACCGTTAATTTGCAATTTTGTAATTATATAGGTTATGGAATTATAGTTAAGTGATCTATAAGGTCATTTTATATAATGATCAGAAGAGTCGAGCAGAGGTATAAGTATTTGTTAACTTATGACTTTGACCTGATTGTATGTATTATGCTACATGCTCTCCAAGCAATGCCATATCCTATTGAGTTATAGCAAGTGTCGTTATAAATTTGAAGATTTTTCATTATTTAAAAAATATTACTATTACAGAAAAAATTTATTTCATTTTAGGTAAATTTACGTAAGTATCAAAACTAATAAAACTAATTTTCTTATGAAGCATATTAAGATCCAAATACTATATTTTACCAAAGTGCTTAAGAACAATTTAATATTATCTTTTTATTTATACGAGACTTGAGCGAATTACCCGACGTTGTCCAGGTTCTCTATAATTATCCGCTACTTTAATGATACAGATACAGATAACACTTCTTAATTTATAAATCGCCTGATTTGAGCTAAAATCGTTCCACCAGCTCCGTATTTTCCATGCGCAAATATACCAATTTTACAATACGAACGCAATACGCTTTAAATAAGCTCTTTGATGTGTCCTAAATAAGCAGCGTGTAACTGAGATCCGAAAACGAGCCAGTATGCGCTCACGAAAGTAAATGACGTAAAGCCATAATGAAATGACGTGAAAATTTTACGTTTGAAACTGTGTGACGAGTTTCAAACTTGGTTTGCCAAGTTTCATTACTTCAACCTTTCGTGCCAAGTAATGAAAGTTCGAAGTGTATATTTACGCCGCAAAATAAGAATCTCGGCCTCATTTAAAGCTAGAATAATGATATTTTTTATAGCTGTCATGGGGCATGCCTAGAGACGAAAATAAATATATATATATTCAAATCATTAGAATACAAATAGATAAATATACTGCTGAAAACTGCATTTTTGAATGTTTCTCATTCTTCATGTTCTTGTTATAGTCTGGTTTTCTTTTGACGGACCTATACATGACAAACTAGTTAAGCAATTCGGATTATCTTTATTATTTTTTATCTTTTTCCTTATGATGCACTTATGTGCCTTTTAAATCGAAGTTTGAATTTCGGATTTTGAATGAATTAAGGTATTAGTATTTAGATTTAGGAATTTTGTAGGTCATTTGGCGATAGAACATAATCCAGCAATGCAATTCATAAAATTTTATATTTTTTTAAAGTGCGGTGCATTGGAATAAATTTTGAAGACTTGAAATCATGAAACTAGATATGTAGAGTTACAAGAAAAGTCCTTCCTCAGGCCAATGTCTCACGAACTATGGCAGGTAGCTATGTACTTCTATGCTGTTATAAAGGAAATTACCTAGGGCACACACACTGAGGCTAGTGGGGGCGTTGTGACCCTGTTTTAGGGGGTTAGGGGGATGATTTCTTCCCTTTTTGCAGAAATATTTTAGTTTCATAACAAAAGATGCAAAAGGACCAGGCACCCTCCCCAAGAAAATCGAAGCATTAGGAAACAACAACTGAATATCTAGGCAAGGCAATAATGCATGAATACATAACAGAAAATTGATTACATGTACAAAATGTAAGTTACATGTTTATATACATATATACTCAAAATATTGCCCTGCAGTCACAATGCACGCCTGCAAGCGTGCCACGAAATGAGAGCGCATGCGCTTCAGCATATCCACATCAACAAGGAAACATGAAGATCGGATATGCTGTTGCAAATCTGCTACATGTAACAGTGGTGTTGTAAAGAGCTACAATTTAAGTTGACCCGTCAAGGAAAATGTTCAGAATATTAAGGTATGGCGTACTTAGAGACCATGCTACGGAACATCCTGTTACTATACATCTCTGAGAAAATACACAGTTTATCCACCTTGATATGTGTGCACGTTTATGTGGTGATGCTACGTTGCATTGGTACCACATCTTTACTAACAGCTGTAATGGTACAGTGTCTAAAAATGCCTTTACATTCGTTTCAAGCAGATGTAAATATCGGTGAGCATTGTGAGTGTGGTTATAAAAAATCCTGCAAGGCAGTTCTCCCAAATGCCACGTCAAACGTAAACAGGTAAACGCCTATTTACACACAAACTCGGTAAAAGCCTCACTTGGTGATGTGTGTGCCGAGTCTAATGTGGATTGTCATCAACCACGTGCCTATGCCCTCTTCTAAAGCAATCATCATGTAATTACAAAAAGCAAGGATTTTCTGAGCATCTCCAGGTATTAATGTCCGCTGCAAATGATAGGAATATGGATGCATACGGTTACTGTGGAAAATGTTAATTACGCGCTGCTGATTTAATCCACTTTCCTTGGCAAATTTATTTGCGCTGCAATAGAGATGAGCAAATGAGTAGGCCAGAATATCCTTATCATCCCGCTCAGCCCTGCCTGTACGTGAGCGGGGTCTCACACTACTCGTGGAACGCAGTCGTTGGACTACATTTTTATTGTCTGGACATCTAAATGCCTGGCATTAGGAAATCGCTGTGCATACAGTCGTGTTGCTGCATGAGAAATTCGATTGCATTCACTATACATCAGAACCATTTCGTGCAAAGAATACAAATCGAGCGAAACAGAATCCTTAGAAGCATCAGAGAAGCTCTACAGTATCTTAGAAATGACATAATCCGAAAGGACTTTAAAATCAAAACCATCAAGGAAATCATTAAAAAATATACGAAGAATTTTTTTCTTAACACACCGAGCTTTAGAGAAAAACGAGTCCCTACTTAATATTACAAACTATGATCAACGGAGGCAAAAAAAAAGCACCCGCTAGCTATAATTTTTGACTCTCCATAACTTCATCATTTTTCATTAAGCTACCATATCCTCAATTAATAACTTAAAACTTCTTTTTATTCTTATTCTGATGTAACAAATATGGTCATCCCAATTTGTTAACTGATTTGCCATTATCTCAAAACCTTAGCAGCTCCGACCGCGGTTAGCACTCTGGAAGGTGACATCTTTCTCCTCCGTACTCTCCACCCAACAACTGCAGTTATCTTTATAACCTTAAATCCTACCTCGAAAATACTTCTGGGCATTTATTTTATATATCTCAATAACAAATATAATTTTGCGCAGAGGGAAAAATAAAATAATTATTTAATTTTAATTTTAACTATATTCCGCTCAAATGATGTCAAGTTTACATATATTGGCGCATACCGGAGATAAAAGCTTCGCTAGGAACTCCATCCTCCCACATGAAATCTACGCCTCGACATTTCGCGCAATTCGTCGTTGGTATGCTGAAACACGTTTATTCTACTTTCTGAAGTTTAAAGACTTAAGGCAGCTTCTTGCTACCTTCCGATAAGTTCGAAGTAAATGACTGCAAAATAGACAACTCTTCTCAAAAATCTTATCGGTTTTGGTATGAAATAAAGCCCAGTTTATATACACATTTAATGACAGACATTGATATACATTCAAGTAAAATCAGACTTTGATATACATGATATACAGTTAGTTCATTAAAATGCTTTCTGGACTACCAGAAATTTAGCGCACTCCCCATTTGAATTCAACTACGGAAATTGGTAAAGCCTGCAAGATGTGATGTACAGAGACACAGGAATGTTCACAAAAACAAGAACCTGAAGACACAGGCTAACCACAGGCCTGAATGACTGCTAAAAAACCACTGACTAATAGCAGGCTTGGGCATTTCCCAATCAAATTTCGCATTGAAAATCGCTACAAATACAATGAATGTAAAGCACACGCTGACAAAAATTTTACTTTTCAAAACATTTACAACAGGAGTAAACCACAGTTAAGTACAAAGCATAGCATGCAAGCGCGTATCTCACTTTCGTTTAAACTAAAACTATCCACGACAAAAAGAAGTGATTTCCCTAAGCTATCTGGTAAAAAAAATCCCGCCAAGTAATGAAAAATTTGGTAAAACATCATACAGAAAAAAAATAAAATCGAATATTTTGGCAACAAATATAATTCTGGCTGGATGAGAACGTACCATCAACGCGTTTCACTTATAACTAGAATAAGCAAACTGGCGAAAACGAGAAATGTACCATGTACCTTGGCCCCTTACCTCGTTATAATTAATGAAGAGTGCATAAAGTCCCATCAATGCCACGCGGCTACATTCAAATACTCGTACAGTGAATACTGATACATTGAATACTGGTACAGTGAAAACCAAATTCCTGGCGCGGCGCCAAGGCATATGGAACCTTCCACTTCTCATTCGGTATATTGGTTATTCTAGTTAAACACTCATGTCCAAAAGTTAAGCATAATTCGTAAAAAGCGAAAAATTCGGAGTTAATATGTATTCAATAGTCCACAATCAGTTGTGGAGAATCGTGGGACGAAGGTAAATCATTGTGCATATGCAAAACAGTTCAGTCGACGTCAACATGCGCAAAGCACCGGCGCACGTCGGAACGAGTATAAAACGGCTTCGAGCGTCATGGCCAGTTGAAGCAGAATTTCGCAATTGATGTGGTACGGAGAGTTGTTAACAATCAAAAAGGACATATGATGTCACAAAGATGCCAACTGGACATGTTTTTGAAGGGACGAATTAATGGAATGTTGGAATCCGGTCAATTCCAAACCGAAGCATCTCGAATTCTGAATGTGACTCAGTGTGTGGTCTTCCGACTGTGGCAGGGGTTCCAAACCACTGGAGATGTTACCCGACGCCCAGTACCAGGTCGGCCAATAGTAACAACCACTCAGTAAAACCGATTTTTGGTTATAACTGCGCGACGTCAGAGGAACCGTTATGCCAGACAACTGGGTTTAACCCTGACAGCAGCCACAGGAGTCACTGTTTCGAGACAAACTGTTTACATGAGACTCAGACATATTGGTCTCTATGCTAGACAACCAACAGTTTGCATCCCCCTGACGTCTGCACAAAAACGCGCGCGTTTACATTGGAGTTTGAAACATCGACAGTGGATGGGGACAACAGTGGGGAAATGTCATGTTCAGTGATGAGTCTAGGTTTAACCTGCAAACTTATTCTCATCGTACCACGATCTGGAAAGAACGTGGAACGCGTTTTCACCCGGGAGGCATCGCTTTCTGTTTGGGGGAGTCATGGTCTGGGCATGCATCATGATAGACGGCCGCACAGATCTCCACATCTTTGACACGGGGTCGGTTACCGGTCAAAGGTACAGAGACGAAGTCCTTGAGCCTGCCGTTTGATTTTTTCGAAGTGCTGTTGGGCAAAATTTCATATTCATGGATATTAACGCGACTTCTAACCGTGCGGCCTTGAGCGACGACTTGCTTCAAACTGAAGATATCCGGCATATGTAGTGGCCTTCAAACTCTCTTGATCTCAATCCAATAGAGCATGTGTGGGATATACTCGGGAGACATCTTTCAGCCCTCCGCTACCCACCAAGCTCCGTTTCGTGATTGAAAACTGCTTTTCGTGAGGCTTGGAACTCTTTGAGCACACAACTCATCCAAACCCTCATCGAAAGTGTGGGAAATCGCTGTGCAGCATCGTTGTGCAGCATGCGTGGCTACCCGAGGTTCCCACACACCTTATTAAACTGCAGCATCACATTGTTTAAATCATTCTGTTTCACTGAGGTTGACACTCATATTGTGACCCTTTTTCTTTCAACCCCTTTCTTTGGATAATAAAAGTTGTTATTATCCTTGTTTTGCTTTGTTTTCTTCTTCCGTAACCCTATTACATCCGCATACCGCGTTTCCTTCCATTGCAATGTAGATTTCCTGAAATTTTCACATAAAGAGCAATTATGCTTAACTTTTTTACATGAGTGTAAATGGAAAACGTTGATGGTGTTTTCTAGTCTGGATGCAATGGTAATTGGTGCCAAGATATGTGATTTCTTTCTGATTTCATTTTACTTTATTTATTTGATTTTTTTGCTACTGTTTTACAGAATTTTTTAATACTTGGCGGAATTTACTTACACACTTGTTTTTGTTTAGGGATATCATATCATTTTGCGTTTTTTGTTGAAACTCAAGTGAGATTTGCGCTTACATGCTTTGTAATTAACTGAGGTTTTTGCCTGGTTTATTTTTTTGTTAATGTAATATTTTTGTCAGTGTATGCTTCGCAATGAATTATATTTGTAGAGATTTTCAGTGCGAAATTCAATGAGGAAACAATCAAGCCTACGGTTTGACAATTTTATTTAATAGGGCCTACCACAGGCCTGATAATATTTTTAAACATATTTAAAATCTCAGTGTCTCTGTACGTTACTTATTACAGGTTTCAACTCATTTTCATAGTTGAATTCGATGGGGAAGTGACCTAATATGTAAATGTGTCAAAAAGACTTTGAATGCACTACCTCCGAAGAATATGACCTAAAAACCTATTTTAAAAGGCACAGCCTTGAATCATGAGTAAAAGGACTAATCACTGAAATCGGTTAAATGGTTTGGCCTGTAGGCCAGTCAACAAAAAATAGTGCAGGAACGAGAAACGTTCAAATATGCAGATTTCAGCAGTATTCTTCTCTATTTGTATTCTACTGATTTGAACCTTTTAATTTCGTCTCTAGGCATGCCTCCTAACAGCTATGAAAAAAATTATCCCTCTAGCTTTAATTGTGACCGAAACCGAGAGAGCAGAAAACTCATTCTTGGGAGTGAAGTAAATATGCACTTGTCAAATATGCACTATGCATTAATCGTAAAAAGTACCATTTCCATTACTTGGAGCTGAACATTGTGGCCTTCCTTAATATTATATATATATATATATAAATATAAAGTATAAATAGCATGTAAAAAATTGGAAAAAAGAAGGAAGGCTTAGCGAGAAGCTTGCTTAATGGCGTTAAGGGGTTGTGACCTTACACACCAGTTGTCAACATGCATGTCATAATTGCCGCGGCATTGCACTCTTGGACGCCTGCCCTGGCTGAAGCCTCCGAAGTGACAATAACAATCATCACAAGACCGTTGAAAAAGAAAAGTCCAATGATAAGTTGCAGTCCATTACTGGATGACATACTAGTTCTTCAGACTACTATGACCTTTATATATCTGCGTGTTATCGTTCTGCGGTCCTGTTATTCATAGTATGCGAACCTTCATCGACCAAATTGAGATAAAATTGATTTTAACTTTGAACAATATTCATTATTATTACCATAGAAATTATTAATATAATGTTGCATAAATGGAATGGGGTAGTGCTGTAGATGCGCTTGTTGTAATGTCCCATCAAAATCAATACGGATGTCGTCATTGTTGATAATTCTCTGTATTCTAGTCTATCCCCCCAAGAATACATTCCTAAAGATATTCAAGTGAAGATTGGAATTCCAATTTATCAGACCGGTGATAGGTATATTAAAACTTTTTCTTTTATCATAGATAGTAAAACTTACAGGTATTTTACTGAAATCGATGCTTAAATCTAAAAACTCCACTACATTGTTAAGTGTAGTTGGATTTTCTTTTAAGATTAAGTTTGGTGGGTAGAAATCAAAATTCATGCTATAATTCTCATCTTCATATCCAACTATCAAATCATCCACATAACGTAGGTATATGATTTCATTATTGAGATGTGATTGGCCTTCATAATAGTTGAGGTACAAATCTTCAAGTATAGATGAGCACCCCCCTCCCATGGGGATACCTTTAATTTGCTGATAGAAAGAAATTCCATTAAAAAGGTAGTTTTCTTTTATGACAATATTTATTAAAGACTTGTATTTAATGAATTCTATAATTTTCTTCAAGTCATATTCTTCATATAAAAGGTTTGTGAGATAGGTCTTCAAGATCAATATTGTTGAAGAGTTCCTGAAAATCATAGGTTTTAAAGTATAATTGACTTTTTGATATTTTAAAGACTTTATAACTTCTTGACTGTTCTTGATAATGTAACTACCTTTATTATTAATTTGATGCAACAGAGGTTTTAAAAGTTTGAGTAGAATTGAATTAGCTTGGTAAGATAAGTATTATAACCGACTGTAACAGGTCTGAAACTAGTAGGACACTTATGCAATTTAGGAATATTAATTAAGTATGTTATATATATATATATATATATATATATATATATATATATAACATACCATTTGAACCATCTTTTGCGAAGCAAAAGAATCAACTGTAATGTTAATGATCGTTACAATAGCGATATTAACTTCCTCCATGGTGCTATTGCACAGGGTTTTCCGAAGCGTTTCCTGTGTAATATTATATGCAAATTTTATAGTATAACCGTAACTGATAGCTATCACATATATTTAGATGCCAAACCTCCCGTGTGTTGATTACGTTAGGGAGTCTGAGCCATCTTTACACAGGTTATGAATGAGTACACTCTTATATACAATAGATAATAACAAGCAGATGGATTGATGCTGGATTCGTCATGGTGAATAGTACATCTGGGTTATGCTACAGTATCTACTTTGGAAATTAAAATCTATATGTTTGTTTCTTATTGCCTTTAGTTTTGTGAGAGTTAAACTAATAGTACAGTTTTAAAATACGAGTCTTCTGGGTACTCCACACTTTCATGTTTTGTAACCTCCTCTTTAAAATCCTTTTTTAAAATACTTTTTAAAAAAATTTTTGATACTTCGGTATTCATATTTGTGCAATATATCGGCTTCCGGGAGTGTTGTCTAGACGCAAAGCTGGCTTAACCGGGGAGTGGGGGTCACAACCCCCCCAGCCATTCTTTGATATATTGCTTTCTTTCATTTTTATACTTTTCTGGTATGATATTAAAATCCACATTGTAGTGCAGCCTAGCGCCTTATTCGTGTGATTACAGGAATTTTTTAACTTTCATTCTTATATACATATTTATATATATATATATATTTACAAACGATTGACGTAATTTATGGAGCATTAATAAGCGACATTCTTAACATATTGAACTTTTTTGTATTAAAGGGAAAACTCATTATAATTAAGTATATTCACTATTATCTAATGTTCATACGTTTTAAAATATATATAATCAGAAATAAAGAGACTAAAATGTTTAGGAATTATTACTAGACGTTTTCGGGATATTTAAATTTGTACTTTCAACATGAGGTACTACATATCTGTAACATATAAAAGACCTATTGATTTTTGGAAAGCTCAGGCAAGGTGAAGACCTTTAAACATTCAGTCATTTCTTTTAAAATTTTGATAAAACGTTATAGAAATGGAACTATGATAAAACTTTCTACAGAAATAGCTTTTCGTATGTCATTTTTTATTTAGATTTCTTATCATCATTTATAGGACAACACGCGCCATGAACATTGCAAACTTTTTATGTAAAATTGAGAGAATGAGAAAAATATTTTAATATGTTCATCATAAACAAATGAGTAAATGCTCGAAAATGTTTTAAATGTCCGTTTTTTTAATCGCATATAACTTATAAAATATTAGATATAGTAAAATGAGTTGCAAAAATAGTCCTGCATTTTATCTGCAATTTTTTTAAAAAAAATCAAAGAACATTATTTACAGAAATATAATATAAGTCTATCTCGAGATATTTTGATCAAAATGGAATAAAATGATAAAAAAAATTTCATACTTATAAAAGTATTTTGAGCTTTTGAAATAATTTAACCAAAACTAAATTGACAGCTATGCTTAAATAGTGGAAGCAAGTCCTTTTGGAGATAAAGTTTACTTTTCTATAGGGAGTGTAAAATGATGAAATTAATAAGATATTTGTATGTAATGTGATTTACTTGTTCAATTTGATTAGTAAAAACCCTTATTGTTTGCTTTCAGTACGATCTAGATAAAAAAAAACTCTAATTCATGTCATTCTTTTATTCAAATATTGATTTTTTTAATCATCATAGAAAGTTATGTATATTTAATCATCATGAAAGTTATGACAAGATAAATAATTTTGTTAAGCAGCATATATTGTGTATATATTTATGACTCTATTTTATTACTTTCCCTAGAATGCATTTTACAGCATAAGGGAAGTATTGGATCAAAAATCTGAAGGTGAGTTTTCGAAGGATCTACACATTTCAGGCACTGTAGAACACGAATCCACCATTTATAACGTGATTTATGTGTGTGTGTGTGTGTGTGTGTGCTCCCGTGCTGTGCATATATCCATTTTAGCTCAAAACTATTCGACAAAAGTTTACAACATTTATTAGATAAATCACTTTATTTAATAGTAATTAATTCAACATTTATTAGATAAATCACTTAATTTATTGGTGATTAATTCAACATTTATTAGATCAATCACATTGAGTTTCTCTGGTGATGATTAAGTTTTGATATAGTTCAATAAATATAACTTGACTTTATTTACGAATTGGCCCGCAAAAATCGCCAAAATCATAAATAAAAAAACAAATGTGATTAAATGCATTAATTAAAGGTTCGTTCCATACCAAAGTATTAACTACATAAAAAATAAGACCACCCCATTATTTTAGGATTATCTACTCCTATATTTTAATTTTATTTATTATTTATTTATTTATTTATTTTTATTTTTTATTTACTTATTTATTTAATTTTTTTTTTTTTACAAAGTCGCCAATTGAAAATACACTCAGTCCCCCAAATGAAAGCAAAACCTTATTTTAAGCAAGTCATGAAATAAAGATAAAATTAATTTAAATCTATTGTGAAAGTCATGAAAGCAAGACAAAAATTAATTTAAATCTGTTGTGAAATTCGGTTGTTTAGCCCACATCATATTTTTTTAACACACCCGTGTTGCAAATCTAATTCCCATATTCTTACAATATACATGCGGACAACCAAATCATTTCTTCAACAGAAAAGCTCAAAAAATATATAAGTTTGCTCCTTAAATTTTCCCAAGAAAGCCTGCCGTTCATCAAATGCATCACTGACAAGAACTTAACGAAAAGATTTCATGTTTCATTTTCCTTAAGAATGACGTGCATGCCATGTTGTGTAGGAATTTCTTTACGTGAGTGTTGATGAAGAAAAAAATAAACAACCTTCACCTGACTGACAAAAACATGTGTCTTGCAGCAATTACTCACGACAAGTTTCCGTCAATTATGTCACGCAAGAATTGATGATTTAAGAACATTGCATTATTAAATAAATCTCCCAGACTCTTAAACGGTATTTATTCTGGTATTTGAGCAGTAATTCTTTTAAAAATGGGTCTCGCATTGTGTATTTGCATGTTTAAACTCGAATCTAAGGAAATTCCATTTTTATAAAAATAAATGTACTTTTCTCAAGATAAAAAAATAGTGAATAATTCTTCACTCGTTATAGATTGTTATAAAGCATCATTGCTGTGGCAGATTTCGAATTGGAAACTATTGATATTTGTTAGAGACGATAGTAAAAGGTATCTAGGGAAAAGTTTCAAAATTTTCTGGTTTTAAATTTTGTGATTTCTTTTTAATTATGCAGTTTCGATAGATTAATAACATACAGTTTATTTTGCTCGAATCATGATGCAAACAACGAAGTTATCTAATGAAACGTTTGGATGTAGGCATTTGCTATCACTAAAAAGAACAATCGCGCGGTCGGCGCAAACGATAAGTGCGTACTGACGTATAGCACAGGTGTCAATGCACAGATATTGAAATTTTAAAATTATTTTCTTTTTACACTTTTCTTCCAGAATTGTTTTATAACACAGATTAAAGAGTATAAGGCAAACACTTTTACTCGATCACGCCAACAACCCAACAAACCTTTGACTTAAACTCTTTATACCCAACTTGGTAAAAACACGTAACTCGTAAAGTTCTTAACCAATCTTCGAAATTTTAGAAGTTCGAGAAATCGCAATAACTCGGCGAGTTGGCGATATTTTGTCAGTAAACACTATTATTTTAGCTATCAGATATCTTCGAAATCATGTGTTTCAAAATCTGATATGGGAAGCACGTGACTTTCCTTATACAATGCAATAAATTTACTCCTTTTACAGTCAAAAAATAATGTATAAGATCCACGGTACTGTGTTTTTAAAGTTGAATTGTACATCTGGTGATTTTCCGGATGACAACATATAATACTTTTCAAAGTCCTCAAGTATTTTAATTTTAGACGTACAGAATAAATTCTGAATCTTAAAAGTGTTCTACTATTAAAAATCTGATGTGAGCGGCACATGACTTTCCTTATATAATGCAATGAATTTACTCCTTTTACAGTCAAAAGATAATGTATAAGATCCACGGAACTGTGTTTTGAACGTTGAATTGTACATTTGGCTATACTTCATTGATAACATGTGATACTATTTCAAAGTACCCAATTACCTCATATTTCACACAACTCGAAATTAACAGTTATCAATATTGATAACATCCTCAATAAGTGATATAGTCCATATATTAAAATATTTTAATAATTAATTCATCAATTAGGTGTCATGTTCATTAATTTAGCGTCATTTTTGCAATTTTTAAGAAATTTTCGTCAATCTGGGGCGAAATATCGCCAAAATGGCGATACTTTGCTGGATCATTCACCAATTTTTTCCAAATACATCACCAAGTGTTACAGACAAAAGGAGAGAAGATCATTTCTTATATACTTGAAGGTATACCTGTCATATGACTGAAATCCGAATTTGCGAAACATTATTTCCCATTTGGCGTTATTTTTATCAATTTGGCGATGTTTTTGTCACTTTGGTTAACTTTGTCACCAAATTAACGAACACGTCACCAAATTGATTAAAAAGACGCTAAATTAATGACGATGACGACTAATTGACGAAAATTTAATATTATGGAAATAATACAGACTCTACGAGTACTACGGCTATAAGAATACAATGTTTTTTTGTTCGTATCGTTTAGATAAAATTTTGGTCACGAATTTTTCGGAATATCTCCAACTTAGTGACTTTTTAAATGTTGCCAAATTGACGAAAATATCACCCTATTGAAAATTCGTCAAGTGATGAAACTGACACTGAGTCACTGAAATTACGACTAATTGATGAAAGTTCAATATTTTGGTAAGAACATAAAAATAGACTATAAGAATAACCCATTTCTCCATCCGTCCGTTTGTAATACTTGTCGCAAAATTTAGCCGGACTTTGCCAACTTGGCGACTTTTTTAAATGTTGCCAAATGGACAAAAATATCGTTAAATTGATTAAAATGAAACTAAATGAGAAGTAATGTTTCGAAAATCCTGATTTCCGTCATATGACCAGCATATCTTCTTGTATATAAGAAATGCTCTTCTCTCTGTTTGTCTGTAACATTTGGTGCTGTATTTGGTGAACTTGGCAAATTATTTAGCAAAGTATCCCCAACTTAACGGCATTTCGCCTCAGAATTGACGAAAACTGACGAAAATTTAGTCAAAATTGCAAAAATGACGCTAAATTAATGAAAATGACACCTAGTTGATGAATTAATTATTAAAATATTTTAATATATAGACTATATCGTTTATTGAGGATGTTATCAATATTGATAATTGTTAATTTAGAGTTGTGTGAAATATAAGTAAATTGGGTACGTTGAAATCGTGTTACATGTTGTCATCCGGAAAATCGCCAAACATACAATTCAACGTTAAAAACACAGTGCCGTGGATCTTATGCATTATTTTTTTATTCTAAAAGGAGTAAATTAATTGTATTACATAAGGAAAGTAAAATTAAATTCAGTCAAGATATGTATTACTATAACTTATGAAAACCTTTATTCAAGTTATAGCAAAATATATATAATTTTCCCCCTCGAAAACTACTACCCCCCTTAAAACACTGTGCACATAACTGTTAACTACCCAATATTTTAAAAAGAAAATGTTCTAGCATTCATGCTTTAATCACAAGCCTTCAAGAAACTTATCAAATGTTTCACCCAAAACTCTTCTTAAAAAGTCAAGAAAATCCCATCAAATTTATCGACAATAAGAGCTTTCCGAAAAGCTTTCAGATGTTTTTTGTCTTAGAAATGACAAAAACTTCATGCTGTGCGCGAATTCCTTTTTTTCATAGTGTAAACACTTATAAATGACTGACTTAAATACACGTCTTTCAGAAACAACCGATGACAAGATTTTCGAAAAACTTGTCACGCTCGAACTCGTGATTTGAAGATTGTCATGCTATATTACATGACTCAAAAGCTTTGTTTTTCTTCTGTTAGTAGTTAGATAGCCAATTAAAAAATACCTTCCAAAATTTTTAACATTTAGAAACTGTTTATTAATGGTAAAAGTGCATTTTGAAAACTATAGAATATTGAAAATTAATTGATTTGTAAAACTGCGATCAGCATCGAAATAATTAATGCAAATTAAAACAAAATGTTATACTTGTAAATAAAATTGGCATCACGTCTGATTTCTACCAGAAGAAACAACAAGCACACAACTATAATAGAAGGTCTTTATTTCACTTCTTTGAGACGTACAAAACTTAAAAAGGCCAGAGCGCTTTCGAGCGTAAATATGCTCTTCATCAGTGGCTACATGGAAATAGGAATGATCGTTCATATATAGACCAGAAAAGGTGACAAATTTGCATAAATATAATTATCAATAAACTTACATTTATCTAAGGAGAATCCAAAAATACAAAACATTTTGCACAGATTCAAAAAATCGAGCTTAAATCACGAAAAGAACAGTAAAAATTTACAATTTTATTACAGAATTTTCAAATTCAAAAATTTCTTAAAATTTTTTTAAAAATGGGAGCAATCAGGTTCAATCCCCGAGAGGATGACGTCAAAGATAACTAAGAAGAGACTTGAATTGCATGGTGTCGAGCTATTGCATGGTGTTATTCTTAGCGACTCATTCTCGACTCCATGCAATTCAAGTATCTTCATAATTATCTTTGACGTCATCCTCTCGGGGATTGGACCTGATTGCCCCATTTTTTTTAAATTTTTTGAATGTGAAAATTCTGTAATAAAATTGTAAATTTTTATTCTTTTCGTGATTTATGCTCGATTTTTGAATCTGTGCAAAATGTTTTGTATTTTTGGATTCTCCTTAGATAAACGTAAGTTTATTGATAATTGTATTTATGCAAATTTGTCACCTTTTCTGGTCTATATATGAACGATCATTCCTATTTCCATGTAGCCACTGATGAAGAGCGTATTTACGCTCGAAAGCGCTCTGGCCTTTTTAAGTTTTGTACGTCTTAAAGAAGTGAAATAAAGACCTTCTATTATAGTTGTGTGCTTGTTGTTTCTGCCGTTATATTTGTTTTCATTTGTTTTACTTTCCATGGTAATGTCTAGAGAAAGTATTGAAATCACGTCGAAAAGCGCAAGAGTTTCCGACGGATCTACATTTTTCGAGCACTCTAAAAAACCATTTTTAGCGAAAAGTCTGTGTTTGTCTGTCTGTGCAATGTTGTCTGTGCTATTGTTTGTCTGTCTTTCTACTCTAACTCAAAAACCGAATTTCACCAAATTTGGTAGATGATTTAGTAATCTGACACTTGGGGTTACCCTGGCGCTAGTTAGATAATGGTACGAATTCGGATAAAACTTTTTAGCAAAATCGTCCACAAAAATCGTCGAAATCTAAATTAAAAGACAACAATGGCTCAAATGTTGCAGTTAAATGCTTGTTTGTTACGTCATTTGTGACGATGAAAAGGATAAGACACCATTACTCTAGGAGTGACCCTTCTTGAGATATTTCACCTTTCTTATTCCTGCGAAGTCGCATTTGAAAATACGTCCATGACCCAAATAAAAACAAAAATTGAATTAACTGCAATTTCAGTGTCATTTTAAATTATTGGTCCTTTTTTTTTTTTTGCAATTAAACTAACTCAGTTTGATTAAATATGAAAAGAAAATGAAAAGAAAAAAAAAAGAAAATGAATTTCTGTCTGTAGAAAAAGTCATGTGCTTCCCACATCAGATTTTTAACACTTTACAACATAGTTGAAAAGTGTTTAGAACTTTGTTCATTCTGTCTGTCCGTTCGCACGGTAACTGCCATTAAAAATGACTTTATCAAAATGAAGTTTTAGTATGTTGTTCAGACGGTCTGTGGGACAAATGGGAATATAAATGAATAATATCACCCAATTAGTTTTGGATTGAATCCGGGTTGAAAACATGAAATACATCGAACCCTATGGGACCTAATATTTCAAACATTTTTAAGCGAATTTAAAGTTCACACATTGCTTCGAATGTTTTAGGAAATATTCAAATTATCCCATAAAAAATTAAAACAATTTCCGCAACATATATTCGGTAGTTTTTAAATAAAAATTAAAACAATAATTACATCCACATCATGTGACGGGAACACGTGACCCACTTCAAAATTAAATATGGCATCCATTTTATGTCAAAATCTTGATTTTGAAAATTATTTTTAATTTACATTTAGTGTTGTATCCGTCCTATTTTAGTGTTGTATCCGTCCTAAATCCGCCTCTTTATTTTTGCTTAAAATCTGTGCATATATATTCTGAAACAACGCAATTACAATATATTTGAGTTTAAATGATCATCGAACTTTGATTATTTATGCAACGAAGCCTAATTTTCACTTATAGAGAATGTAAACACATGAAGCTGTAAGATGAATTGTATAAGAATTGCTGTATTTCTTTAACGCAAAATTATTTAGCTCTGGAGTCTGCAATACAATTGATATGAATGAAACATTCATTGATTTTACGTAGAGAAGCAGACGATTTTATAGAAGACTTTTTCGATGAAGTTTTAAGCATAGATTTAAATTACTTTTACCTCCATGGTTTTAAGTTTTTAAGTAAAATTGTAGGATTGTGATGAATGAAAGGGATGGAATAAAAGTGTATAAATGAAATATTTACTGCTTTTATATAGCGAGCCAGTCGATTTATATTTCGATGACGTAATTTAAATAAAATTAATTTTTTCGATGAAGTTTTAAGATTTGAAATATAATAAATTAGTGGAATATTGTGATAATTTAAAAAATATTACCGCTGAATGTATCGCATTTTAGAGATGTTTAAAAATAATTTCACTGCAGTTGGAAAGTGTTTCATAATCTATGCTATGCTCATACATGATTGATCTTTCTTGTTTAATCTATCTTTAAAATCAGATCTAATGCCTTTGCAATTATATTGCTGTTTCCAGACATGTAATCTGAGAGCTAGTCCTTAAGGCAGAGATCTCCATTTCTTGACCCGCAAGTATTCCCAGCGCAGACTTCTGGCGATCGATCAAGAATATATTACATATGCATATTTACAGTTGCAAACATATATAATATATGTATCCATATATTTATCTATCCATATACATACTTGCATTAATAGATAACTATATGAATATTAAGAATTCGGATGATTTCAGCGTATAGCGAATCAAACCGCACTACTAAATAGGGTCTGCTACTATTAAAGTTCAGCAACTTCTAATTGTCGTTAACAATGGAAATATATTTAACGCAAAATAATCATTATTAGCGTGGTTTGTATGTGTATATGTAACATTATGCATGATATATGTATGATTTGTACTTGTAACACTGACAATTTTAACATTTAACACAAATCTATCAAATTCGTACAGTCCAGCCAACTTAGTCATTCGCTGTAAGGAGTTCTGATAAAATAAAATACTGAGATAGCAATCAAAATATCGCTCAAAGGAACTTCTGCAATAAAACACAAAACCACCTATACACAAATTTTGTAAATAAAGCATAAATACAAAACTAAACTCGTCTACTAGTTCTAAAGGCAAATAATAGCCTTCTTCTTCAGAACCGACTGAAAGCGTGACCTTACTTCCTCGAATCAAGTCGTCAACTGAGCATGGCACGGGTGCCATCTTCACTTGCTGACCTAAATTTAATACTAATTTGTCGCTCTTTGATAGCCCTCAGAGATATGTCATTGCTATTTATATATGATTCTTAGTTTCTGGCATATAGCGTTTATAATCTCGGTATTTTAATCCTTTGACCTACTAAAATATTCTGATAGGAGGGAAATATGTAATATTTAAATTATCACGAATGGGGTAGCTCAATGTGTTTCCTCCTTGGTGAAATATTGATGCATAAACACGAGATATTTTGTTTCGTTTTAATGAAATTAAAAAGTGATGTTAACTTGGGTATTCCTAAGATGTTTAATGGTTTCTGAGGTTTGAAGAGAACAAATGGAAGTATGAAATTAAAGTACGTAAGTATGTACCACCAGGTAAATTTATAGATTGACCTGGAGCTTCAATGTCGTCAGAGATATTGCATAAGGCTAGTGTCGTGGGACAGAATTGGAATTTCCTGTCGCCACTTCACTTCTAGGAATTCTTACCTCCCCTCTCTCTCTCTCTCTGGAAGCATTTAGAGATTGCAGTGCAGAATTGGAATTTCCTGTCGCCACTTCACTTCTAGGAATTCTTACCTCCCCTCTCTCTCTCTCTCTGGAAGCATTTAGAGATTGCAGTGCCTCTCTGGAAGCATTTAGAGATTGCAGTGTCTTAGAGATTGCAGTGCCTATGAGAGTAGTGGACCAGTTGCAGATCCTGGTCACGGAACCATAATATGTGGTGTGACTCCGCCGAAAACTTACCGTTAAACATTGGACGCTGATCGCGTACTTATGCACGCCACTTGCTCGATTATAGAGCATAACTCCAAGTTGAATACCTTGAAAATGCATCATGCGAGAAACACAAATACTAATTAAGGTGAAATAGAATAAATGTTTTATTTTAAAAACACATATTAAATCTTAATATTTAAATGTAAAAACACAAACCAATTTACTCCACACAATACAGTTAAAGTTCGCTAAGTCTTAAAATAATAGATCCCCCTCTCTCTAGTTTTTAAATTCCCATTTAAATAATTGAATTACTCAATTTCTTCTTTCAAACTCTAATTTCCGGCACGCAGACTGCAGCGGAGAAGAGAACAAATGGACTTACCCAACATTTACGACAAGGACGGGCAATCATCGGGACCGGCTTCTCCATCTTTTGAGGTCCGCACACTTCACTTCTCAAAAAAACAACTGCCTTCTTTCTGAACCCTTTGCTCCCTAGCCCGGGAATCGAGCTACGCCCTCGACCTGGCCCCATGGCTGTTGTTTAATAGCAATAGGTTGAGAAACCCATAAATTCCGTGACGTGGCCGGGCTCTACCGAGTCATTAGATTTGACCCCAAAGTGTTGGCGAAAATTGGGGAGTGCTAGCACTCTTGCAAGTGTCCTATTTTATTTTTTAAAAAAACCATAGCGTCTTTTGCCAGTTCCCACGATCTGTAGCAGGTCCACTACTCAGGACATTAGACTTTCAAAATGTTTCCAGAGAGAGAGGTGTGTGTGTGTGGGGTGGGGGGAGGGAAGAATTCCTAGGAGTGAAGTGGCGGCAGGAAATTTCAATTCTGTCCCACGACACTCAGTGCCGCGGTTGTAGCCCGATTTCCGGGCTAGGGGCAAAGGGTTCAGAAAGAAGGCAGTCGTTTTTTGAAAAGTGAAGAGTGCGAACCTCAAAAGATGAAGAAGTCCGTCCCGACGATTGCCCGCCCTTGCCGTAAATGTTAGGTAAGCCCTTTCGTTCTCTTCTCTGCTGCAGTCTGCGTACCAGAAATTAGAGTTTGTTAGAAGAAATTTAATTGAGTAATTCAATTATTAAAATCGGGTTTTAAAATCTAGAGAGAGGGGAGCTATTATTTTAAAATTCGCAACTTACAGAACTTTAACTGTATTGTGTGGAATAAATTGGTTTGTATTTTTAAATTTAAATATTAAGATTTAATATGTGTGTTTAAAATAAAAGCTTTATTCTATTTCACCTTAATTAGTATTTATTTTGTTTATCATGTGATGCATTTTCAAGGTATTCAACCTGGAGTTATGCTCGATAATCGAACAAGTGGCGTGCATAAGTACGATCAGCGACCAATGTTTGACGGTAAGTTTTCAGGCGAGCTACGCCACAGTTAGTACTTGCCGCCAAATATGTTAGAGAAATAATTCGATATTTTAAAGTAAAATCTATGGTCGTTGTATCCGACTGACGATAACTTAAAATGCTTGCTTTTTGCTTTTAAAACTAGTAGCCCAGTTCACTTTTTATGTACATTGGAACTGTCGCGTCACTGAAATGTCAATATTTTTATTCTGCACTGTAACGGCACTGGTATCTCGCCGACGACCTTGGTCCCTATGTCAGACTTTATACAGATATATTTGGCGTGGACTTCTGCCTAATAAATGACAAGCTCCTCCACAGATCGAACATAGGAGAAGACTACCTTCCTGATAAAGTATTTAGCATTTAAAGTGATTGTAGCCACCATATTTTCTGGAACTTAATCCTATCAAAAATGTTTGGAAACAGTCCTTGGAGGAATTGTCTGTATCAACTTTCCCTTCCCACCAAGTTTTAGGAGCTGTAAACTGCTCTTATACAGGAATAGTAACCATTCTCTGTGCCACCCTGAATGACTAAATTGATGGGTTGAAATATCGGTACTAAGCCTGTATATACTAAGCATGGTGGCCATATTCCATATTAAGCATCACCTGAAGTCTTTATGCATTATTCAGCAGTTTTTTTTTTTTCTATGCGTCATTCAATGAAGCAATTCAGGATTTAATAAATCCCCAATACGTACATATTTTTCTCATTAAAAATTGTAAAACTAAATAACTCAGAGTACTTTCTTGTAAAGTGCGGAGTTGATCGGTGCAGAACATCATGAATTATGCCGATTTACTGTTCCATGCAGTACTGCTCACACAAACTGTAAACACCCCTAAAAAGAATTACGGCCCACTCATATTTGATTTCCTCCACTTCTTTGACATTCTGGCATCCCTCAAAAAATTAAACAAGAAAGATCAATCATGCTTAAAGCATTGAATATGAATCACTTTCCAACTTCAATGCAATTTTATTTAAACATGTCTAAAATGCAATACATTCCTCGGTAATATTTTAAAACTTATCATAATACTACATTAATTTATTATATTTGAAAACTTAAACCTTCATCGAAAAAACTGAACTTCATTCAAATGACGGCATTGAATTATAAATTGCCTGGTTTAAACATCTTTAAATGAGATGCATTCCTCGGTAATAATTTTAGAATTGTCATAATACAACGATAATTTATTATATTTGAAAACTTCATTGAAAACAACTGAAATTCATTCAAATGACATCATAGAAAAAATAACACGCCTGGCTCTCTCTATAAAAGCAGCATTTCATTCATAAATAATTTCCCATTCATGTTATTCATCACAATACTATAATAATTTATTTTATTTAAAAATTAAGACAATGGAGCTACAAGTAGTTAAACTCTAAGCGTAAAACTTCATCCAAAAACATCCTCCTTCTCTTTGTTAAATCAATGACTATTTCATTCATATCAGCTATGCAGACTTCATGAACTAAATGATTTTGTGTTAAAGAAATACAGCAACTCTAATACAACTCATTCTACATATTTTGGTGTTTACATTTTACATAGGGGAAAAATAGGCTTCGTTGTAGAAATAATCAAATATGGATGAGCATTTAAACTCAAATATATTGTAGTTGCGTTGTTTCAGTATGTAGATGTACAGAATTTAATCAAAAATAAAGTGGTTTTAGGATGGATTCAACACTCAATATGAATTAAAAAGAACTTTAAAAATCACGATTTTGAGACAAGATGGATGCCATATATCATTTTGAAGTGGGTCATGTGATCTTTTCATATCATGGTCACGTGATCGCTTCATATAAGGGGTGTTATTATTATTTTAATTTTTATTTAAGAAACTACTAAATATATTTCGCTGATTTTTTTTTTATATATTTTATGGAACAATTCGAATATTACCTAAAATTTTCGAAGCAATTTGTGAATTTTAAATCCGCTTAAAAAATGTTTGAAAAATTAGGTCCCATAAGGCTCAATATATTTCATTTCTTCAACCCGGGTTCAAACCAAAACTAATTGGGTGATATTATTCATTTATATTCCCAAAGGTCCTACAGACCCTCTGAACAACATACTAATATTTCATTTTTATTAAGTCATTTTTACGGCAGTTATCATGCTAACGGACAGACAGAATGAACAAAGTCATAAACACTTTTCAACTTTATTGTAAAGTGTTAAAAATGGGTACAGGTATAGGTAGATGATTTCATTCCAAATCACTGCTTCCGTGGGGGCTAAAATGACCAAGAAGAAATGCCGAAATTGAAATAGTTTTTTAGTGTGGATTTCATATTGGAACTAATTCTGCTATTTCAAGTCAACAGCTCACAGATAAATTATTTTCACGGCAGCCATGTGAACAGATTTTATTTAAGCCCAAAAAAGATAGCATTATTCTATCTCCCCTTAGGAGCATGGAATTGCCAAAAATTAAACATGGAATATTTTTACTCACAGTTCATATGTACCGGTAATATTTTTAAAATATATTTTATATGAAAATATAATTTCATTACAATAATATGTGTCATTCATTCGGAGCTCAGACTTCGAAGTGTGAGGTTGTGATTTTGCGAAGCTCCTGCTTTTACCTTGTGGTGACTTTCTTGCTTACGCTTGGGCGTGTTATATCAAGTTACGATAGAGCACGTCGGGCTAAGTAATCTCTCAACTTTATTGTGTGCGGATTTCCGCCATTTTGTGCTTTTGATCAACACGTATGTTTTGACCACGTGGCTCTGCTACTTGACCCTGATCTATGATGGATTTGGACATTGACCTGTTAAAGAAGACGAAGGATGTTGCCATTGAACTGGAAGGTGATGATGCTCGGCCGCTCAAGGATGCGATGAATGCGTATCTTGGACACCTGCCGGATGCTGGACTTCTTGCCGCAAAGACGCAGGAAGTGAAGAATGCCGTCAACTACTGTGGACTGATCATCTACGTGCTGACCCTGCATATCCGGGATATGCTGAAGTATGGACTCCTCGGCCAGGACAAGGACCAAGTCTCCCGGATTCTAGGTTCGTTCAATTTTGTGAATTCTTTTTTGTTGTGCTGTGACATTTGTAAATTTAGAAACTGTGATAGTGATATTTATGTAATCTTTAATTCAGTTGAGGAGTACAATGATAGAATAATTAGAGCTAAACTGTTAGAGTTAGGAATTATAAATGAAATTAAACTTGTTGACAAAACTGAAACGGTGGTAAATCCAAGTAAAAGGGCTAGGATAGAGGAGACTCCCACTAAGGGAACTACTACTAAAGACCAGGATGAAAATTTAAAAGTAAAATGTAATGCTGTTAGTGATAATGTAACTGTAAATGAAATTGTTAAAACTAAGACTTATGCTGAAATTGCTGCACAACCTGTTCAATTTAAAAGTGCACCTAAACCTAAAGCGGTTGAAAATATTGTTAGAGAAAATAGTATGGAGGTAGAAAAAAAAGAACCAAAAGCGGAATGCTTCTTCATAAAGTTTAGAGATAACTACCAGGCTCTCCTTAAGAAACTAAACGAAATTACAGGTATCAAAGTATCTGGCAAACTCTCGGGAGATATGCTCAAACTTATACCTAATGACGCTGACTCCTATAGGGTGTTCAGCGCCATTTGACTAGCGAGGAAATCCCCTTCCATAGCTTAAACCTCAAAACGGAAAGGCCGAAAAAGGTAGTTTTGAAGGGGCTACCAACTAGCTATGACATTGAGGAGATAAAATTGACTCTAACATCCAATGGATTAGATGTAGTCCGGGTTTCTCAATTGAGAAACACAAAAACGAGATTACCCCTGCCGATCTTTTTAGTCAGCCTTAGGCCTACCAATGACTGGCAGAGGGTCTACAGACTCACAAGATTAGGGTACTTGGCTGTGAAGGTAGAGGCCTTCAGAGCTAGGGGCTTTAAGATTTGCTCCCGGTGCCAGCAATTCAACCACTCATCAGAGAACTGCAGTATGCCACCAAAGTGCCTGAAGTGTGGTGAAGGACACTTCACACGAGACTGCAAGAGACCCAGGACGGAGAAGGCGGCGTGTGCTAACTGTAATGGAGACCACCCAGCGAACTTCAGGCAATGCCCGAAGAACCCTTGGAACAAGGGAAAGGCACCGGGGTATGCCCCCCCTCCCCCAAAAAATCAGATACCCCCTTGGAGGCAAAAGGCCCTCGGACCAAACCCCCAGGCACCCCCTCAGGGCTCCTCGCACTTTGTGCCACAGGTAAACAGGCACGAAACTTCAGCACCTACCAGATCGGTGCAAGAGCAGGCCCCCAAACCTTCGACCTCCAGAGAATTGACTCTGGAGGAAGTTAGAGCAGCTACAGCTGCAATTAAAAGAAGATCGGAGGCAGAAAAAGCCAGACAGGCAAAAGAGGCAAAGGATAGACTGGATAGGAAAGTTAAGGAATGGAAAGATACTAAACGAGTCAGGGAGGAAGAAGAGCTCGCGCAAACCCAGCCGTTAGCTAAAACGGGTGATAAAAAACAGAAAACTATCGAGTTCCAAAAGGACACTCACAAAAAAGTGCAAACCGCGGTTGAGGCTGAGGAAATGGAAGCGGAGACTGAACAGGCTGATGAATCTGATGCTGAAAAGATGGAGGATATCCTCAACCTCATCAGAGGATTTATCAGCATGTTTAATCTAGATGACATAAAACGTTTGTTGATGCAGTTCGCAGAGTTGGTGCCAAAAAAGAGCGATCCAATGGTAATGGTCTTTGAGGCCCTTAAAATAATCGCGGACTTTAAAAGTAACAGTGAGAATCAAACCCGTCATGGCTAGGTCCCAAAAGGAATCAATAAAAATAATATTTTGGAATGCGAACGGCATATCTCCAAGAATAAATGAACTTAGGAACTATGTAAATGAAAATGACGTAGACGCCTTACTAATTCAGGAAACTAGAGTTAGAGAAAGTAAAAAACTAAACATAGCCAACTACTCAGGTTATCATAATCTTAGCTCAAATACTAATGCTAGAACGCCCCATGGAGGGACAGCAATATACATTAAAAGAAATATTCCCCACGAGGAACTAAAAAGCATAAATCTTCAAAGTATAGAAAATACTAGCATAAAAATTAAAATTAATAATACTAGCCCGTTTATCCTAACCTCAACATATGTCAAAAATATGAGTAGAGTAGACGTAGCTGCGCAGCTGGAACTGCTTTTCTCGCGATATCCCAACACGATACTCGCAGGCGACTTCAACGCACATCACCGAGCGTGGGGCTGTAGGAGAGCCAATGCACGCGGAACACAGATACATAGACTGCTGAACACCACAAATACTAACATTATTGCTCCGTCGACACCAACCTGCTTCTCAGGCGCCAGCGGCACATTCATAGATTTTGTCCTAACGCGAAACATAGACTACGCTCACACTATTAGTACCCTGGATGAATTCGACTCGGATCATCTACCGGTACTGGTGACATTCGACCTGAACACACCTCTTCCAGCCTCTTTGGGACAAGAGAGGGTCAACTGGGAAGTATTCAAAAGATCACTCTTCGAGCCGCACTTAGCAGTACCTAACATAATGAGCACGGCGGATATTGACTCTGCCACGCACACACTCACAACAGAAATCAAGAGAGCAATTGCCTCTGCTACAACACATCGCGAGTCTCCAAAATCACCCACACTTTCCCACCATGTCAAACAATTAGTCAGGCAAAGGAATAGTATGCGTAAGACATGGCAGGCTAACAGAGATCCCGCCTTTAAAAGGGAGCTTAACAGACTCACGAGAAAAGTCAGGGGGAAAATTGTCGCAGAAAAGCAGCAACAGTATAAAGAATTAATCGAATCCCTTAGCCCAGAAGATGTATCGCTCTGGCAATTCGCAAAAAGACTCAGGAAACCTCAAATTAAGCTTCCGCCACTAATGGATGGCGCTAAAATCGCGTACTCAGACGAGGAAAAAGCCGAGGAGCTCGCAAGTCATTATGAAAAACAATTCCAACCAAACCACGATCTAATGTGTCAGGATACCCTAAGAATGGTTATCCAAACTTTAAATAACTTCAGGAATTCCCCGGTAACGGCTGAGATTAACCCAGCCACCCCGCAGGAGATAGTAGAAATTATCAAAAATCGTAAAAGCCCAGGGCACGACAAAATCAGAAATATTGCGGTTAAAAACCTGCCCCTAAACGTAATATGTTACTTGACTATCTTAATAAATAAAATATTAAAACTAAGCTACTTTCCCAAAGAATGGAAGGAAGCGATAATCATAACAATCCCCAAACCAGGTGAGGATGCCACAATTCCAGCCAACTACAGACCAATTAGCCTGCTACCGACACTTAGTAAAATTACTGAGAAAATAATTCTTAAGAGACTGAACACGCACCTTAGTGAGAATGACATCCTCATTCCGGAGCAGTTTGGATTTCGGCCAAAGCACTCCACCACTCATCAATTGCTGAGAGTGGTAGAGTACATATCTTCTGGACTTAATAGTAAAACACCCACAGCTGCGATTTTTCTGGACATACAAAAAGCCTTTGATAAAGTATGGCACTGGGGATTAGCGTACAAATTGATCACTTTAAAAGTCCCTGACGCTCTTGTCAAACTTTTAATCTCATACTTAAATAACAGACACTTTCAAGTCAGAGTAGGAGGTAACTTATCAACACCCAAGCTCATTAAAAGTAGTGTACCGCAAGGTTCTATCCTGGGCCCGACACTCTTTAACATATACTTGAACGACATCCCCAGGACTCCAAACACAGAGCTGGCACTCTATGCAGACGACAGTGCGATACTTGCAAAACACCCATATGTCTCAGTAATGCACAGACAGCTACAACAACACTTAGACATACTCCAAACATGGCTGGAAAAATGGCGAATAAAATTAAACCCCAACAAATGTCATTGGATCTATTTCTCGAGGAAAAACAAACCGCCGCCGCCACTGTATATAAACAATCATGCCTTACGCGCGGAAAAATCTACTAAATACCTAGGTGTAACGATAGATTCCCACCTAACCTGGAAACAGCACGTAACGAACTTAATCAAAAAAGCGTATATAACTACAGGAGCCTTATATCCAATGATAGGAAACGGAAATCTCAGTCATCAAAACAAACTGCTAATTTATAAATCGGTCATCCGCCCGGGAATGCTGTATGCAGCACCCGTATGGGGATATGCCTGTAAAACTACGATAGACCTCCTAGAGACAAAACAAAACAAAATCCTACGGATTATCAGGAAAGCTCCCAGGTATTTAAGGAACTCGGTAATTAGGAATGACTTCAAAATAAAAACTGTTAGAGCCCAAATTAAAAAGCTAGCGATTAAATTTTACAAAAATTTGCCATCCGTTCCAAATGAACTGTTATTCAATCTGCAGGATTATGATCATCGCAAGGCCAAATCTCGTAAGAGACCCCGCGCTGTTCTAAACATCGATAATCGGAATTAAAAGATCCCACCCCAAACATCTGATATCAAATTAAACTCGCGACTAGTGTTCAAAACTCTAAGCTGTTAAAATGCTAGGTAACCCTCAGATCTGCATCAACCTCCCAAACTGCTTAAACTCTAAATGTGCAACAAACTGCCACAATAAGAGCTAGGATAAATAATAAAAAAGTAGTAAATAAAAACCTCGAACCTCCTGTTATGGTCACTGAATTAATGTCACAGTATGACGATAAGAACCACATTTTGAAATTGAAGATTAAAGGCGCTTCGCGCCTGGTGCTCTGTTTTGTACGACACTCGACGACAATAATATGTGCCTAATACCTCATTAAAAAATCTATACCGCTGCACTGCCTAGCACCGCAGCAAATTGAAATAGACTGAACTAATAGTAATAAAATACCATATAAACTTATTGTCCATGAGGAAATGTGCTTCGGAGCATGAAAATCCACTGTGATGCTATGCTTAATATTTTACCAATGCTAAATTTAGAGCAATGGATCACTACTTTGCAATTTCGTTGGACGTTTGTAAGGAAACAATTTCAATATATTTAATTATTTGAATTTTCTACAATTTCTAAAACATTACGATATCAAATGTCATTAATTTAAGTTCTAAAATAAATGAACAATATTTTAGCATGAACATGCGTGTTTGCATATACAATGTATATTTCTGAAATATTCGTAAAATGTTATCAAACTTTATATTTACCTTTCTTTCTAAACCACAACTACCCACAGCTAGCAGTCCCACAGCTAGCAGTCAAATTTTGTCTGTCACTTTTAGGGGGGCACTTTTTCAGAAGGCACATTTTTAGTAACCATACCTAAAATGTATTCGCCAGTTGCGCGGCGCAAGAAATCCGCGAATGAAACACAACTCACCAGAGAGAAATATATTCTCAAAAGGTATGTTTTTACTATAAGTAGTCCTGTGTCCTGATATAATTTCTTAACATGTATTGTGTTTGAAATGGAAAGGTATATCTGTTCTATGATGCTCCTTCTTTATAAACCAGTACCGATTATTAATATATTTTACATGACAACTATCATAGCGAACAAAATATATCTATCTGCTCTCCAGTTTTATCCAAAAAGAAATCCATTGTCATATTTCTTTAGTAAAAGAAATCTTATTCTCATATTACTCGTATTTCCCTTAAGTGGAAATAGTGAAAGTTTGCCTTAAAACAGTGGCTCCCATTTTATGGTCCGTGGACTCCCAGCAGTCAATATAACCCTGGAGGTCCATATCACCAGTTCATAGGGAGAAACTAAATTCTCCTATGTTTTACTTTCCTTATATACATAGTATAATGTATAAGGAAAGTATTGTGACGGGGTCGAAAATTCGAATTCAAGTTTCGACGGGAGAGCACGTTTCAAGCATCCCTGATCAAGAATCAAACGTTTTTGGGGTGATGTCTGTGTGTGTGTGTGTGTGTGAAAGTATGTGTGTATGTCAGTGAGCCTGTGGAGACGATATCTCACGAACGAATGGAGCGATTCGAATGATATTTGGTACAAAAATTACAATCCATGAATATTGGAAATTTATTGTTTTTAAACACAATCGATCTTTTTAAACACAATCGGCACAAAAATCACAATCCGTAAACACTGGAAGCCTATTGTTTTTATACGCAATCGAATGTTCAGAACCCTCCTAAATTTTCGAGTGAAATTTTGAAAAAATCATCAAAAAATCTAAACCTCTAAAAAAGTTACGCAAATAGACATTTGTTATGTGAGTTTTCATTAAAAAACGATTATCATAAACTTTAGAACGCTAGCATGAACCGTTCTCGAGATATTGCACATTTTTCCAATAAATTTATGAAAAAATATTTTGTATTTCAACGCCAATAGTCATTAATCTGCTATAAGACTAACTTATTTCTCCGTCCATAACGCTTGACGTGATTTTGGTGACAAATTTGGCGGAATGTCACCAGCTTGTCGACTTTTTTAAATGTTGCAAAATTAACATAAATCTCGTCAAATGGATAAAAATGACGCTAAATCAATAAAAATGGCGAATAATTGACGAAAATGCAATATCTTGGAAAGAATATAAGTATCCACTATAAGAATAACCTATTTTTTATTGTAAGAGTAGTAAATCCATTGCATTATATAAGGTAAGTCATGTCCTGCCCACATCAGATTTTTTTTCTTTCACTTCAAAGAATGTAGGCCGGACCATTTCCAGGTGTATGACTTGATTTTCTGATTATAAGGAATTAGGTGAAAAAGCTTTCACACATCGAGTTTAAGTTCCACATCTACCTGTGAACAAACATTTCCAAAATTTTGTTATATGAAGAACATGCGTAGAAATATGTTGATGTTGATCCGGATTGGAGGTCAAATGTGGGAAATATTGAACCGGGTGTAGAAGGGGTTGTTCGTGACGAAAAAAAGCCATGGTTTCTTTTACATTTAAGCTGAGCAGTTGCAAGAAATGTCGTATTTTATTTATTTGTAATAGAAGTTAATTTCTCTGTTTCTCCAACTAAGTATATAATTTTGAATTTTGCCGATAAAATCAAATATTCGTGTTTTTCTTCTTTATGCATCCCTGAATTCCTTTACTCTCTAAGGGTTACTTCACAGTTTCATCGAAAATCAGTATGGTAGCCATAGTTGGCTACCTTACTGATCTCTAAATTTTCAAAAGCATGGATTCTATGACTTCGCTTAAAAAAAAAAAAGTGGGAACGACGTCCGTAGCTAATTGAGAATCAATGCTTTATAATTTCATTGTTTTATTATACATATATGAATTTATAATATGATTTACAAGCAGTACATGCTCATTTTAATTCTGCATTAATTTGCACATTGTGTTATAAAGTTTACTGAACGTATTTCTTAAAAAACTTATTAGCTCACACAAATTAATTCCACATTGCAAATAAAGTTTAATAGATAAAAGTGATACTCACCCAAAACGTATCAGATATATCTTCTGTTATAAAATAACTGAAGTGAATTAAACTACGAACATTAGGCATTGCATGATTAAGTGCTGGAAGCGCAAGAATATTTCTGAACTTTAAGAGCCAGTTATAATTCGTCAACTAACTCAACAATAAGGCAGATGTCAATCAAAAATGCAAATCATAATTGCCTTAAATGAGAAACGTTGCATCACCTAACTTACCAAGATATCAGAATATTCAACAGAAAGGATCAGCAGCAGTTATATTTTTATATATAGTGCAGAACAAAACTTAATACAAAATATAAAAAATTGAAAAGTAAACCTTTATAAAGAAAATAAAAAATTGAATAAAAAACATTTTATACTAGTTGCATTTTGAAAGATCATATTGATAATTTTACAGCTTATCAGGACAGTAAATTTTAATATAATAAAAAATAAAATTTCAGAGTATTTTTAATATTTTGAGTGCTCTTGAGTATCATTTTAGTGTTCTCTGAAGAGCCCTAAAATCCGACTCACAAGCAGCAGGTTTCGGGCAGGGCTTAAAAATATACAACTGCTGCTTATGATTGTGAATGATTTTATTAGAATTTTCAAGTATTCATAAGGCGAATTTTTTCTCTATGAAAGATCTTATTCAAAATTTTAATTGGACGTTAAAGCGAAATTTTTTGAAGAATTATATTATTGGATATTTTATATATTCTCTGCGTCGAAATTTTTCTCCGCGAAGACGAAATATTTCTCCTCAAATTATCTTATTGGAATTTTAAAATATTTATTAGGCAAAAATCTTCCCATCGAATTATCTTATTAGGATACTAAAATATTCATTCTGGCAAAATATTTCTCCACGACTAATCTTATTAGGATTCTAAAATATTCGTTCAAGTAAAATATTTTTTCACGACTAATTGGTATTTTTAAATTTACGTTAAAGAGACATTTTTCTTCGCGAATGATACAATTGGAATTATCTGAATCGTATTATTGTAATTTTTAAATGTCATTGGGATAAAAATCAATTCTCTGCGAATGATATTATTGAATTTTTTTATATATATTTCTTAAGACAAAATATTTTTCCGCGAATGGTCTTATTGGAATGTTTCTACATTTATTAAGGTAAAATACTTCTCTTAGAAATTAAAATATACTTTAATTTCTAAAAGATACAAATAGGTTGCCTTAGAAACTAACATTAGTTGTAAATTTAAGGTCTTCGACACTAAAATTTAAGTAGCTAAAAATCGTCATATTATGATATATATAAGACCTAACGCTTACTTTAACTCCAATGAAAAAAATAGTTACGAACGAATTGAGAAAAATAATCGAATTTGACACATCATATAATGTTATTTATGCGATAATAAAGGGATAAAAATTCGGTAATTTTGCTGAATTTCAAATGTCTTCATAATTTTACTGTGTTGAGCAACAAACTATTTTCTTTCAAATATTAATACGTAGTTTTACCTCTTTAACTTTTTATGACTCAGAAATATTGCTGAATTATTTCTTTATTTTTGCTAATTTTCATAAATGCATAACAGTATTATCGCCGAAGTTAAAAAAATAATCACACATGTCCCAATTTATAAATAAAAACGCTTTGTGCAAACGAGAACGAAAAACTCAAACAACGTAATAAAGCCACATTAAATAAACAAAGCAAAATATATCTGTCTCGAGGCTACGTTGAATCCCACCTATCCTCGAAACACCTGTGTGCTGTTTTGTATATTTAATTTGTGCTTAATTACGTTGAGTTTTTCGTTACGTACTTCACAGTTTTTGTTAATACAAACAAACTGTCAAGATATTTGCTTTTTGTTATCCTAAAATTGTTCCAAAGTGAATAAATACATTTTTAAATGCAAATTTGACAAAAAAATTGGCAAAAGTGTGAATATTTTTACTTTTATCAAAGAATGGCATTAATACTATGCAATGTGGGAATTTCTTTATTCGAGAATTAGTAAGAAAATAAATAACTTCAGAAAAACTAAAAAAAAAACATGTGTCTTCCTGTAATCAATCGCAGCGCGATTTCCGTCACAGTTGCCATGAAGAATGGACTAATTTGAAGAATGTAGTGTTCATAAATAAATGCCCAGAGCAATTTCTTTATTTACAGCTTTGTGCTATAGATTATAGATCATTTTATTAATATTTCAAATATTTTTACTTACCCATTCTATACAGAAAATATTGTTTTTCTCAAATATTTATATTTTATATCATACAGCTGAAACAGACTAACTAACGAAGTCTGTGTTTTTCAAATTGTTTTGGTCGCGGTACCCCAAAGTGATAAAAAAATTCATTGTGAAAATATCACATCGATATGAAATAACACTACTATCACGTCGTCGAACCCCTGAATTACTGCCACAGATCTCCAGGATTCCACGGCACACACTTTAAAACACGCTGGACTAAAAGATAAATTACACAACCGAACCGCTGAAGGTAAAAACTTGAAACTTTACATACATAATTTACACAAACCAAACTACTAAAGGTAGAAACTTGAAATTTTGCATACGCTGAGACTTGGCCTATAAGTGATGAAAAAATCTAAAATAGTGAAATTTTGTTGGATAAATTTATACATTTTTTACCACTGATTACCGCTGATTTTTTTGTTCTTATATGTTTTCAGCTATAACTCGAAAACAGATAGACACAAAATTATTTTATATCATCATATACAGAAAATAATATTCTAAATTTTCTTTATTAACTCTATTCATGTACAAACAACACTTCTTGATCTATTTTAATTCAGATTTACTGCAGACGATTTTTCATTATATTTTATCAGTGAATTTATTTATAGTTTATAGTTTCATCGTGGTAATTATATTAAGCGTGTTTCGCTTTAAATACTGAAAGTTTGTTGGTTATCTTCAAATCAAACTATTGAAAAATAATGCTATAACTAATTGAGAAACGTTGGAAATAAGACAACATATACTGACCGGAGATGAAATACTGCTTTCCAAACTGCAGTTTCCATGTTGGAACTATCCATAGCCATTTTTTAGAACTATTCATAGCCATTTCATAGCCATCAATTTTTAAACGGTTTTGTTAAGATATTCAAAATTTGTATTAAGTGTTTAGATGTCACAATTAGTGACCTCTAGACATTTTCTTTTTATATATCACATGAGGAAATGGATAGTTAGAAATTGTGATGCAAAAACACATTTTAAGACCTTTGAAACACATTTTGACCACTTTCGGAAAGATGTATGTGTGGATGTGTTTCCTATGTACACATACATAGACTTATTTCTGACAGTGGATAATATGCTTCTTTTCTTAGTGTGTATATAAGTTTGCTCAGCCTTCAGAGAAAAATGTGATGTGATATATATATAAAAAATCATATGTGGGTAGCACATGACTTTTCTTATATAATGCGATGAATTTACTACTACTACAGTACAAAAATAGGTTATTCTGATAGTAGATACTTATATTATTTCCAAGATACTGAATTTTAGTCAATAAGTCGTCATTTTCATTGATTTGGCGTCATTTTTATCCATTTGGCGAGATTTTCGTTAATTTTGTAACTTTTAAAAAGCCGCCAAGTTGGCGACATTCCGCCAAATTTGTCCCCAAAATCTCGCCAAGCGTTGTGGACGGAGAAATAAGTTATTCCTTTAACAGATAAATGACTATCGGCGTTCAAATACAAAATTATTACTGAAAGTATATTTTCTCATAAATGAAACGAGCTAGATCCACGAGAATGATGTCACCCAATTTATCGCATGATATTACATATGAAAAGTGAAAATGTTTCTCAACGGTTAATATATTTTTTTCTATTTATGGGATTTGTTGATAAATGTATTTGAAAAATGCTCGAGAACTATTCATGCTAGCCACTAAAATGTATGTCAATCGCTTTCTAAGGAAAAATTACATAAGGAATGTCTATTTGCGTAACTTTATTAAAGGTTTTGATTTTTTGATGATTTTTTCAAAATTCCACTCGAAAATTCTGGGTGATTCTGAACATTCGATTGCGTTTAAAACCGATAGGCTTCCAGTATCCACGGATTGTGATTCGTGATCAGGGATGCTTGAAACGTGCTCTCCCGTCGAAAACTGGAATTCGAATTTTCGACCCCCGTCACAATGCTTTCCTTATACATTATGTATATAAGGAAAGTAATAAATTATGAATATGTGAATATTTTGAGAATAGGATTTCCTTGTTTGCAAACTAATTAAGCATTTAAAACGACCTAAGTCACGGGTCTAATCTAAACTCCTTCATGATGATTTGGTTTCCCGATGCCAGGGAATCGTAATTGAAAATGGGCCACTTTTCCTAATTTCTAAACATTAAGCATCTTTCTTCTTGAGCGTGAATATTCGTATCGAAGGATGTCCCAAAATGATATTGAAAAGAATGCAAAGTCCTCTGATGTAAATTTCCGCCATGAATGATTCATTTATTTCATTGCAGTCAGTTCTGTACAAAAAATCGTCTCACTCACTGACTAGGCATGCAAGGTATTTCATTACGGATAACATAAAAATTAGCTCTCCCAGCGAGATCTTCACCTCTGTCTTGATGGTGGCTTTCCATCGTATCCTCCTTCCTCTGTATTATTCCCACATCTATATCTCTAAGACCTATTTCCATCACCAAACCACCCTCAGATAATTCTCTGAAGTCTTGTTTAGAATCTTAAATTGCTAGACACATCATAGTGGTATTTATTGCCACCCAAATCCAGATTTGTAGAAATATTTTAATTCCAACATCCTTTGGGTGACAGATATATGTTTTCAAATTCCATAGTTTGCTTCACTGCTACGGGAGGTATAGCATCTTCCAAGAGCAAAAACCTTTTAAGTGTTCCTCACTGCATTCAAGTGTTGTTTACTTGTATTTGGAGACTGTTTCGTGATTTTATTATGAATGAAAGCTTATTGCATCTATCTTTTCCTATTTAAGCTTATTGCCGCATTATATAAAATTTAAGTTAACCTAATCTTGGCACCCTTTCATGTAATCTGAGAATACAAATGCGAGTTAAACAGATATGTAACAATAGGAATAAATATGTTTTATCAGGTTTAAGTTTATATATATAAGATCATATTTCTATATTTTAAAAATAAAATGCATACTTCCATTCATTCCCGCGACAGAGACAGTCTTAAGAATAGTGTTAATTTTTACACATTAAATTTTTTCTAATAAATTTAATCAGTCATCAAATGATTGTTCGTTGACAAATGATTATACGTTGAAAATCCTTCATTTTGCTCTTAAGAATGATGTGATATTCGTGTTTGTGGGTTAGACCTTTCTGTCTAAGAAAATAAAAAACGTAAGCCTGACCGCCAAGATTATGCTTCTCTCGCCAAATACTTTCGTCACGGTTTACTTTATCGCAAGTGTCACGCAAACACACATCATTTGAAGATGACAGTGTTTGAAGAAACGTACCTGAGCTGGGCGCTACAGATTCTCTGAAATTGATCTGAGATTTATGATGGAGCTCATTTTAAAAATATTTCCTGTATTTTATATTTTGATATTTTATTTTCAGAAACTACAAAAAAGTAATAGTATATTCATGAATTGTACCCTATTTCCGTTCAAGCAAGTATAAAATGTTTATATTTTTATCTATTAGGTCCGGAAATATAAGCGTCTAAAATATTTACTCCGAATTCAGCAGTATAACCAGATCATAGAAGTTATTTTCGTCAGAAACTTCATTAGATATAGCATATAAAGGATGAATAATGGTATCAAGTGGATTCAAATGGAAAAAAGAGCCTTTGTCATCAAGATAAATGAGACATAGCAGTAGTATTAATAAAGGTAAGAACGGGTTTACCAGAAAAAAAGTTTGACACGCATTCTTGTGCCTTTGAAGCCATTTGATGCCATTATTCAACCTTAATATATCACGTCAAATAAATTTTTCATTTTACAGATACATTCTGATAAGCAGTGGGACCGAAAAATTTTTAAAAAATTATACCAACTTTCAAAATGCAACCTTTTGGTAAATTTTGTCAGCACAAAATACTGTTTTTATAAACATTTGTTCACATAAGTTGTGCATTGAAAAATTTGCAAAAAAATGTACTTTTATACTTTTGCACAAGAATGTACGTGTTTGCAACACCTCTGTATGAATTAGATGAATTAAGCTGATTTGTGCTAATATATATAATTTCGGTGCCATTTACATTCCTATCAGAGTTGAAAAAATAATTTCCTCACATAGACAATGATGCCAAATTCTCGACAAAATCTCGCCAAGCGTTATGGACGGAGAAATAATTTATTCTTAGATAAATGACTATCGGCGTTCAAATACAAATGTATTACTCAAAGTATATTTTCTCATGAATGGAACGAGCTAGATCTACGAGAATGATGTCACCCAATTTATCGCATGATATTACATATAGAAAGTGAACATGTTTCTCAACAGTTAATACATTTTTTTTTAATTTATTGGATTTTTTGATAAATTTATTTAAAAATGTGCAATATCTCAAGAACGGTTCATGCTAAAGTTTATGTCAATCGTTTTCTAAGGAAACATTACATAAGACATGCCCATTTGCGTAACTTTATTAAAGGTTTTGATTTCTTGGTGATTTTTTTTAAATTTCACTCGAAAATTTTGGGAGTTCTGAACATTCGATTGCTTTTAAAAACAACAGACTTCCAGTATTCACGGATTGTGATTTTTGTACCAAATTCCATTCGAATCGCTCCATTCGTTCGTGAGATATCGTCTCCACAGACTCACTGACACACACACACACACATACACATACTTTCACACACACACATACACATACTTTCACACACACACATACACATACTTTCACACACACACACACACACAGACATCACCTCAAAAATGTTTGATTCGTGATCAGAGATGCAAGAAACGTGCTCTCCCGTCAAAAACTCGAATTCGAATTTTCGACCCCGTCACAATACTTTCCTTATACATTATGTATATAAGAAAAGAAATAGGCTTTGTTGTAGAAATAATCAAAGTTTGATGATCATTTAAACTTAAATATATTGCAATTGAGCTGTTTCAGAATATAGATGCACAGAAATTAAGCAAAAAGTAAGCGGTTTTAGGACGCCTACAACACAAAATATAAAATAAAAATAATTTTAAAAATTACGATTTTGACACAAAATGAATGCCATATTTAATTTTGAAGTGGGTCACGTGATCTCTTCATATAATAGGTGTAATTATTATTTTAATTTTTATTTAAAAACAACTGAATATATTTTGCTGAAAATTTTTTACATTTTTATGGGATAATTTGAATATTTCCTAAAACTGTCGAAGCCATTTGTGAATTTTAAATTCGCTAAAAATGTTTGAAAAATTAGGTCACATTGTGTCCAATGTATTTCATTTTTTCAACCCGGGCTGTCAGACAGACTGTCTTAACAGCATACTAAAATTTCATTTTGATAAAGTCATTTTTATGGCAGTTATCGTGCAAACAGACAGACAGACAGACAGACAAATGGAATGAATGAACAAAGTCATAAACACTTTTCAACTATGTTGTAAAGTGTTAAAAAGCAACGCCGAAAAATGTAAAAATCAAAAAGTTAAAACCGAGAACAAAAAAGACAAAATAATGTTAAAATTGTTATTCCGAAAAATCGCAGAAATTTTCATATAGGATCAATTACGTATTCTTGTGTGATTGACTTTTTTGTTTGTTGATCAACAGTTGAACGATGAGACGTCCACCAAGTTCGGACATAAGACATCTCTAATTCTATTGGGAGATAGGCAGCATCGTTTGATAAATAACATACTTACCTATGTTCGATAAGAATACCACGGTTAAAGTTAAATTTGTAATGCTGAAGACACGTTCTCATGTAGAAGAATTGCAAGCTACACTTTTGGAATAAATTTATAAATGTTCCAAATCTGTAGACAAGCTAGGACCACCTTTGTAATAATTGATCAATAATCTCAGTAGCTATTCAAACATTTTATGAAAGATAAATTGAAACATTTGCAGAAAGTTTCTATTTCATTTTCTCCAAATTCAAGATACATTTTAGATGACTATTTGCTTGATTGAAGAATTCACAACTCTTTCATAACGTCAGAAATTGAAATTCCTTGAGTAAGAAATCTATAACAATTATCGATTACTATCAATATACTATACTTTTTAGTAACAATGTGTAAAACAAATATTATTTCACCCTCCTCTGACTATGCTAATATATCATACATATATATATATATATATATATATATATATATATATATATATATATGTGTATATATATATATATATATATATGACTTGAATTGATTATTTTTGTTATTACATAATTCTAATATTTATCCATGTACTTGTCTGCTGCATTATGCGCGTATTGCATATTGATTATTACTTTCCTTATATACATAATGTATAAGGAAAGTATTGTGACGGGGTCGAAAATTCGAATTCAAGTTTTCGACGGGAGAGCACGTTTCAAGCATCCCTGATCACGAATCAAACATTTTTGAAGTGATGTCTGTGTGTGTGTGTGTGAAAGTATGTGTGTGTGGGTGTGGGTGTGTGTGAAAGTATGTGTGTGTGTGTGTGTGTCAGTGGGTCTGTGGAGACGATAACTGACGAACGAATGGACCGATTCGAACCAAATTTGTACAAAAATCACAATCTGTAAACACTGGAAGCCTATTGTTTTTATACGCAATCGAATGTTCAGAACCCCCCTAAATTTTCGAATGAAATTTTGAAAAAATCGTCAAAAAATCAAAACCAATAATAAAGTTACGTAAATAGACATTTCTTATGTAATTTTTCATTAGAAAACGAATGGCATAAATTTTAGAACGCTAACATGAACCGTTCTCGAGATATTGCACATTTTTCAAAAAAATTATCAAAAAGTCATATAAAATAGAAAAAAAAAATATTTCCTATTGAGAAACATGTTCACTTTTCATATATAATATCATGCGATAAATTAGGTGACATCATTCTCGTGGATCTTGCTCGTTCCATTCATGAAAAAAGATACTTTGAGTAATACTTTTGCATTTGAACGCCAATTTATCTGCTGTAAGAATAACTTATTTCTTTGTCCATAACGCTTGGCGAGATTTTGGCGACGAAATTGGCGGAATGTCGCCAACTTGGCGATTTTTTGAAATGTTGCCAAATTAACGAAAATCTCGCCAAATGGATAAAAATGACGCTAAATCAATGAAAATGACGACTAATTGTGAAAAATTCAATATCTAATAAGTTATATAATATATAAATATATAATTATAGTTTTATAATATATGTCGAAAATTCAATATCTAATAAGTTATATATATATATATATATATATATATATAACTTATTTCTTCGTCCATAACGCTTGGCGAGATTTTGGCGACGAAATTGGCGGAATGTTGCCAACTTGGCGACTTTTTGAAATGTTGCCAAATTAACGAAAATCTCACCAAATGGATAAAAATGACGACTAATTGTCGAAAATTCAATATCTTGGAAAGGATATTAGTATCTACTAGAAGAAAAACCTATTTATTTTACTGTAAAAGTAGTAAATTCATTTCATTATATAAGGAAAGTCATGTGTTGCCCACATCAGATTTTTTTGTTTTGTGTCAAGTTGTTTACGAATTTTCCGTGATAACATCCTATTTTAATTAGTAAGAACTGAATTACTCTAAAGTTAGCTGAATTTGTGTCGATTTTTATCTCAATTATTTTCCCAGTCTTTTCATATTATAATGCTTAATATTCTATTTGTTATTCATATGTTATAATCATCGACATTGTGGCCGTAGTTTGCTGTTCTGGTGATGTCAATATATTATCATTACTTGAATTGATTATTTTCATTATTACATATTTCTAATATATATATATATATATATATATATATATATAATCCAAGAAAAAGAAGAATTAAAGGAACTTGGGATAACCAAATGCTCTGCATTTAATGGTTGGGGAGGATTGCGACTCCCCCTCCCGTTTAAAGCTGCTTTTCCAGCCTAGGCAAACGCTCACGGTACCAATGCAAAGCAAAGGTTGGTCCCCAATGCGTGCTAATACGAAGGCACCCGGACACGGAAGAACAAGACAACCAAACAGAAGGAAACTGGACCAAAAGTGATTCCTGCCCAACTCGCTATCATATACGTTATATGACAAAAGAGAATTATATAAAATTAAGATAAATCATATCATCGATTGGAAAACTAATCTTACCAAAAATACTTTCAGAAATATTATACTCGGACACTTCAAGAGAAATCAAATTTACAACACGTTTAAAAAAGATTGCAATAATAGCAATATTAAAATCATAACAGAGGCTTTATATAAACATTATCCTATTTATTTCTTAAAGGATTGCTATAGATCGATTTTCAAGGATCATGTAGATTTTGACAGTTTACTTCTTCAATTTGCAAGTAAATAAAGTTTATGCGTACCTGCTAAGAAAGCACGCATGCGTAAATCGAACATATATATGATAGCGAGTTGGGCAGGAATCACTTTTGGTCCAGTTTCCTTCTGTTTGGTTGTCTTGTTCTTCCGTGTCCGGGTGCCTTCGTATTAGCACGCATTGGGGATCAACCTTTGCTTTGCATTGGTACCGTGAGCGTTTGCCTAGGCTGGAAAAGCAGCTTTAAACGGGAGGGGGAGTCGCAATCCTCCCCAACCATTAAATGCAAAGCATTTGGTTATCCCAAGTTCCTTTAATTCTTCTTTTTCTTGGATTACATTCTGCTTCGGAATATAGAGCGGCTTGGCGCCTTTTCCTGAGTAGTGTCTTTGATTTTTGTGGATATGCATAGGAATTCTATTTGAATTTGTTTACTGGCTTTTATATGATATATATATATATATATACTCACGGACAATGAAAGTTGCGCACCAAGAAGAAAGCATAGTATGGACCTGGAATTTTATTGATGGGAAGATACAGATGAATGACATGATCACAATAACAGCGCAACAGAACACGTACAGAGGGAGCTATGGTACACAGTCCGGTCATACTTAACAGATCGTCGCAACGCCTCGTCCTGCAGTACAAACAGTAAAATGGTCCGGCACAGTGTCGAACAGACGCCTGATGTTGTCTTGCGGCAGACGAGTCCACACTTGTTGAACATTACGTTCCAAATTCCGAAGATTTCGGCAACGAGGTAGCTGGCGTTTCAACTAGTTCCACACATGCTCGATAGGGGGACAGGTCTGGGGAGCGGGCAGGCCATGGAAGTGTCTGGACATGATTCAGTCAGGCCTGGGCGACCAGAGCCGTGCGCGGCCGGGTATTATCCTGCTGTAATTGCGCATCTGGAATTCGAACAGCGAATGGGAGCACATGGGGTTGTAGAATCTCATCCACGAATCGCTGGCTCGTCAGTGTTCCAGGTACCACTACTAGAGCGGATCGCCTGTCGTAAGCTAAGTCTCCCCAGCCGATGATACCTGCAGTGGGGCTGGATTGGCGCTCAATAACGATGTTGGGATTGTGCAGTTGACCTCCATACATGGGCACACTGATCATCGGTCCCCAAAACGAAGCAGCACTCATTGCTAAACACAACACACCGCCAATCTGTGGTGTTCCACGTTACTCTGGCCCGGCATCACTGCAACCGGAGCCACCGACGTTTCCGTGTTAACGGCAGCACACGTAAGGGATGCTGGGATCTTAGATTCGCTTTCTTCAGGCGTCTAGATATGGTTCGTGGGTACACAGGACCCGCTATGAGCCTGCCGCACGATCATTCGATCCTCTCTACTCGTGAAATACTTGGTCTGTACAGAGCGGTTTCTCCGTGTCTCGGTGGCATCTCGTGACTAGTGCTCCAAACACCGTCGGACGGTATAGTCGGAACGATCCAGGTGACGGGCTATCCAACGCACTGACCACCCTCCGGTTTTCAGTCCGATGATCAGGCCTCTCTCGAAGGTCATCAGTTGCGTATATCGACGTTTTTGGCATCTACCACCATTCTTTTCACTCCGTACTCGTGCTTGCCTCGGCCGAAGCTTTTGGCTTTGATGGGGGGCCGACTACATGCCGGTTTCTAAGACTGCTGCAGCGCCACTCACGGATGTACGGTCATGAGCAATTACATCAGACTGTGATCATTTGCACACCAGCCCCGCCCTTTAGCTATTTACATCATTTCGCGGTTGTACCATGTTTTCTTCTTGGTGCACAATTTTCATTGTACGTGAGTGTATATATATATACACTCACGTATATATATATAAATATATATATAAATTTATATATATATATAAATTTATATATATATATAAATATATACATATATACTTCAATTCTCGACCCTGTCACAATGGTTTCCCTATACATTGTACTACGTACGTAATGAAAATCAAAATCAACAGAATCCTATATGCAATACAAAACAATAAAAATCTGATGTGGGCAACACATGACTTTCCTTATATAATGCAATGAATTTACTACTTTTACAGTTAAAAAAATGTTATTCCTATAGTAGATACTTATATTCTTTCCAAGATATTGAATTTTCTTCAATTAGTTGTCATTTTGATTGATTTAGCGTCATTTTTATCCATTTGGCGAGATTTTTGTTAATTTGGCAAAAATTAAAAAAGTCGCCAAGTTGGCGACATATAGCCAAATTTGTCGCCAAAATTTCTCCAATCTTTATGGACGAATAAATAAGTTATTCTTACAGCAAATAAATAACTATTGGTGTTCAAATACAAAAGTATTACTCAAAGTATCTTTTTTCATAAATGGAACGAGCTAGATCCACGAGAATGATGTCACCCAATTTATCGCATGGTGTTACACATGAAAAGTGAACATGCTTCTCAATAGGAAATATTTTTTTTTTATTTTATGGCTTTTTGATAATTTTTTTTAAAAATGTACAATATCTCGAGAACGGTTCATGTTAGCGTTCTAAAATGTATGTCAATCGTTTTCTAATGAAAAATTACATAAGAAATGTCTATTTGCGTAAATTTATTAGAGGTTTTGATTTTTTGACGAATTTTTCAAAATTTCATTCAAAAATATAGGGGGGTTCTGAACATTCGTTTGCGTATAAAAACAATAGGCTTCCAGTGTTTACAGATTGTGATTTTTGTGCCAAATTTCGGTCGAATCGGTCCATTCGTTCGTCAGTTATCGTCTCCACAGACTCACTGACACACACACATGCACATACTTTCACACACACACACACACACACATACTTTCACACACACACACACACATACTTTCACACACACACACACACACAGACATCACTTCAAAAATGTTTGATTCGTGATCAGGGATGCTTAAAACGTGCTCTCCCGTCGAGAATTCGAATTCGAATTTTCGACCCCATCACAATACTTTCCTTATACATTATGTATATAAGGAAAGTAACCTTATATACATAAATTAAATGAATGTATTTCGTATACCGGAAGGTAATGAACTTAGTTTTTTGCCTTCTTGAATTAAGGGTACTCCAAAAGCATTGTTACTTTCCTTATACATTATGTATATAAGGAAAGTAACAATGAAAATAATACGGAAATATTGGTACATAAAAAGATGTTATAAAAAATTTACAACAAACTAGGATAAAATGACTGATACTTTATCATGAAATAAGTAATACAAGAAAATAATAAGAAGGAAACCCAAATCTATAAAACTTGATGATACCCTCCAGTTAATGAAGAAAAGGGCAAAAACTTGGTTCGCCTTAACATTTAACGTATTGTAAGTGTCTCCATACGTATTTTTCTTACTATCTTCGAGAATGCTTTTGGAGTACCCTTAATTCAAGAAGGCAAAAAACTAAGTTCATTACCTTCCGGTATACGAAATACATTCATTAAATTTAATGACATAGACGCTAATGAAAAATATATTACCCTATATTCTCGTTATCTAAGACGTCTAGAAAGTTATAAATATGGCGTTTTCATTCAGTACATTCTCCTAGTATTGTATAAAGTATTGTTTACCAGAAAATTCTAGAATTGAATAGTTTGACATATAAGTATGTTTTGTGATTTTTGAACCCAATTACAATACAGTTTTGGAAAGATATATGTATCTGTTTTCTGTGTCTGGTTCGTAAAATTATATAGCAGGTTTATATAGCAGGTTTTATTGCTGCTGTTACAGATATAGGTTAATCCATGCTGAAGAACTCATAATGTGCATAAAACCAGTCCATCAATTCTATTGTCTGTAATAAATGTGTAATCATAAACTTGAAAAAGTCCCCGTTTGGCTGGTTCTTTACCTATGAAATATTATTTTTAAAAAAAATATGATTTATCTATTTTTTTTCTTAGTGCTAATACATATTAAAATTAAGTAGATTACTATAAGTATTACATTCCCTGCAATGCATGGTAATGTATAGGGAAAGTATTGAAATCGCGTTGAAAATCGCAACTCCAGTTTTCGACAAATCTACACGTTTCGGAGCCTCCAGAATACGAAAAAACTATTTTTAGCGTGATGTCTGTGTGTGTATATCTCTCTTTCTTTCTCTCTCTCTCTCTCGCTCGCTCTCCGTGTGTGTGTGTAGGGGGTGTGTCTGTGGAATGCATGTTCCACTCTAACTTAAAAACTAATGGACCAAATTACATAACATTTTATATGTCACTTGTGTGTGACCTTGGTGCTAATTATATTTTCGTAAGCATCGGGATAAAAGAATCATTTTCTTGCGATATGGCCCGCAAAAATCACATGTATCCACTGTAGCTAAAAACCTAACTGATAGATGGGATACCCTGGTGCTGATTTATTTACACTCGTATGTTACCCTGCTACTGATTAGATTTTGGTACGAATCGGACAAAAAGAACCTGCCTTTTTTACGAAATGGCCCGCGACAATTGCCAAAACCTAAAATAAAAGATCACGTATGTTCAAATGTATCAATTAAATGCTTGTTTCATACGTAATTTTTGACGATGAAAAGAATAAGATCAACCCCTTTACTCTAGGACTAGCCCTTCTCCAGATATGTTTTTTTTTTGGCATTTTTGCATTTTTGCTACGTCAAATTTGTAAATAAGTCCAGTTACCAACGAAAATTGAATTAAAAGTGCAAATTCAGTGGCATTTACAATAATTATGAGTGTTATTTTGTGCAATTTAACAGAATATGTGTATGCAGGGAACTTCCTGAATGCCGGAACTGAATATAAGTTTGCATAGAAAGTCATTTGCTTCCTACATCAGATTTTGTGTCAACTGCAATCGCAATTATACTCCTAGAAAAGGGCCCAATATTTAAAGAATACAGATGCAGATAACAACACTCAATTTTCAAATTTACTGTTATGAAATAAAATCATTCCCGCGGTCCATTTTCTCCATGCCGCAATCATGCATGTTGTACACCACTACCGTAGTATGCTCTGGATGAACTAATGTGATAATCCTTAAATAAGCTTATTTATTCTGTCCTAAATAAACGCTCAATGGCAGGTAGTTAAAGATACCTGAAGCCGCAAGAAATAAAATCCCTTTAACCCAGAAGTACAATTCAAAAGATTATTACTATCTTAGCAAGTTTTCATCTAATTAGAGTCAAACGTTAGCAACATGCTTGTAATAATAATATAGTATGAAATTAAAATAAATTAGTATGAAATCTTTTAAATTCGCAAAGTTAGATATTGAATAAAAATCCACTTAGGTAATAACAGTTTTATTCCCTTAACGTCTTCAATTTAATCAAACCGAATATCGTTTTTAGCTGCAATGAATGAATAGGGTGGATTTGACGAAATAGCGGAAAATGGTAACTTTCGACTTTTAAAGTTAGAATGCCGCAGGCGGAAGAAAAAACTGGCGTAGAGGTCGCTTTGGTGAACGTAACGTTAATGCCCGCTATTCATGCATTTCTAATCGCATAATCAAACATAAGTATCCTTAAACTAAGAAGAATGTCACTTATAAATAAATGTGCACCTCATTTAAGGGGTCATATTTATTCAACGTTCCACCAACCAACTGCATTTTTTTTAAAAGAACAGCATCTGATCGAAAAATTCGAGTTTCTCAAGTTACCCAACCGCTACAATCACGAAATCTACAAATCAAAAAAACCTAACATTGCAAGACTCATCAAAGCTTACCGAATTAAGTGCCTTGGACACATTTTTGGAACCGAAGGTACAAACCCTGCTAAAAAACTCACTTTTGTCAAACCAGAATGTCTTGGAATAAGAGATAGATCTACCACTAGGGAGCTCGGTAATATCGAAAGTGACCTCAAACCTATTGGAATTACAAACTGCAGATGGTTGGCGCCTGCTTAATCCCGATGGCGAAGACTAGAAGACTAATTGGGACGGTCTTGTCCTGTTCCAGGCTGTAACGCCTGACAAATCTACAACAAATATAGAGAGAGTGACATTTTAAAACTCATCAAAACCTACCGAATTAAGTGACTTGGACATATTTTTAGAACCGAAAATACAAATTCTGCTACAAAAAAACTCACTTTTGCAAACCAAAATGTGTTAGAAAAATAGATTGATTTACCACAAAGTGATTCAATAATGTCAGGAGTGACCTTAGACCTACTGGAATTACAAACTGCAGATGGTTGGCCACTGATGGATCCCGATGTTGAAAACTGATTGGGACGGAATTTCCAGGCTATGACGCCAAAGAAGAAGAATGACGCCCAAAATCCTACACAGTTTATATATTTTAATCAAGGCGATTAAGAATTATGAGTGCTTGGAAATTAGAGTTCCTAATGCTAAATTGGCACTGCAGTCACTTTACTATACCTTCCGAAATAAATCGTTTCTCAAATTAACATATATTTTACATTATGCTTCTCTGTAACCCAAACTAAATTGATTCCATTTTTCATTTCCAACATTTTATAAATATTAATAAAAATGAAGTTCACTTTAAAAAAATACGAATTAGAGCATGGACATATATTAAGAGTAATTGATTCACCAATGTTAGTATATTCATTGAAGCAATTTTTAGTTGAACATAGGAATATTTTAAAACTCCATCTTTTCAAAAAGTATTAGGGTCAGATCTTTGCGTTAAATACTGTACAGATGTAAAAAAAATGGAAAATATTCAGTGCAATGCAACATTTGAACGCCTGCTGTTATGTAGCAAGTGATAAGACATAATTTTTGCATTTGTGCTTCACGAATGAGGAATTTTTCAAAGTTCATGCATATGTGCTCTTCAAAATTCGGAAAATATCGGTAGTTTAAAGTGTATTGAAAATAAATTTGAAAGTCAATTCGCAGCTTAAATTTAATGTAGTGCGTATTATGCCGACCTTACGTATATTACTCCAAACTAAATATTCAATATATGCTATTTACCATATATGAAAATTTGAGAAGTAAGCACTTGGATCCATGCTGTTCAATAAGGATTCCATAGTATAAAATACTTAATCCATATATCGAATGCAAAATTGTGAAATGTGCATTTCTCTCTTAATCTTGATGGGACCATGTTAACTGTAACCACTCGAAGCTTCATTACTCATTTCAGTAAGTGATTAAATAAAAATTGGTATTTTTCTCTGTCATAATGATGTATATATTTAATTTACATATTTTTAATTTCCACCTTCTGCACACATATTTCATTAAGTCCGCCTCTCTCTTTCTAATCAATTTTAAGCGTCCATGTTATTTTCCATGTAGTTGGGTCCTGTTGATATACAAATAAAATAACTTCGTTAAAAGTAGCATAGAACACAAAATTAATAGTATCGATCGGTATCGAAAGCAGAAACGGCCATCTTTGTCAGAACACACAAGAAGCGCAACCTTCACTCGTGAGAGAAAGATCGGCGACTTATATACGACCAGTATACGTGGCTGAAGCAGGAAAAGGGTTTTACCAAAGACGAGAGAATAAAAATAGTTAAAACAACCCAGGAGGAAGGAGCACGGGGTTGGACACAATGAATGAACGATAAACTATCACAGAGAAAAGTGGACATCCATCACAAGATTCAAATCATTTGTTCAATTGTTCAATAATAGAAATAAATATAGTTGGAACTTCTAATTTTGGTTTATAAAAGTAGAAGTTCCAACAGGTATAAACAGCCCCCTAAGCTCTGTCAAGTAAAGATCCATCGTTATAAACTTGCAACCATTTTTCTTGTGGAAATAGCAAGTCTATTATCTCCATAGCAGTAACCGGAATTTCTTCATGAATCATTTCTCTTTTGTTCACCTTCGCTTCAAGATCCAGTCGAACTCAATATCCGGGAATTCTAAAGGATACACTGACTGGTGACAGGAAATCTCAATCTTAAAGTTAATATCTTGGTGTTGGTAGATTCTATTAATTGATTACATGAAACCAGCTTGAGTTTTTAAATTTCTGGGAGTAGTGCAATCCTAACTTCTCCAATAATCATTATTTGGTAATCTAATTAACTTCTGATAGGGGATTAGAGCATTTTCCGGAATTATTTTTGTTAAAGTCTGGATCTCAGTTAGTAACTGCATAGCCAAAATAGGAGTAATTTTTTCAGCTAGAGTTATGACTCGCAGTGCCTGATTTTGAAAGGTTTCCAATAGTTTTAATTTCTGTTACTGATATCAGATTTTTACTACAACAACACATAACCGGCTGTATATAAAGTTTATAGGTGGTATTAAAAGTACTTCTATTGCATCCCTATTTCATAGCAGCTAAGCGTTTAAGAATAGGGAGTCGTCTTTCTGATCTACATTTCAAATGCTCCACATGATTTTGCCAGCTTAGTTTATTGTCCAGTACACAACTCAGATAGATAGGTGAATTTTTTACCTGCACGTTCACGCTTTGAAATTATAATCTTGAAATAAAAGGATGTCCATTTAATGTAAAAAAACTGCCTAGTAGTTTCGTTTTGGTTCACTTTCATCCGGATTTCTCTGCACCAGACGTCCAAACTTTTAAGTAAGTAATTAAGGGTTTCATTAAGACCATCTTGTTTCCTTTTGTTGCACTGTTCCATATGACTATATCATCTTTCAAACAATGCCACATCGACGGTACAATCTGAAGTCGGGGATTCTGGTAGGTCATTGATAAATGCATTAAATATGATTGGGCTTATTGATTTAAAGCATTGCATCAACTCGGGTTTCTTCCTTCTGAATTCAACAGAACTGTCATCCTCTCGGACTCTAGTTTGGCTCTCCAGGCTCTGTCCGTCAACCAGTTAAGCAATGGCCCCAGATTTAACAGATCAGAGCTCTTTTAAAATACCTAATGCACTGAATCACTTTACAGTCGGTGCTTGCACATTGCGGAGTACCAGAAAACGAAAAAGCGGATTTTGTCCAAAAAAGGTACTATGGTGGAGATGAGATTCTCAAAACCTATGACTTTCATTCGGTACAACTTTATCCCCAAAATGCTGCACAGGACAGAAATTGGGGCAGAATCTCTGTAGGCATCTAAATAAAAGCGATGGAGGGTCCTCATCAGGGACATTTCAGTCATTCCAGAGGCTCTTCGACGAGAAGCAGTTGCCAAGCTCGGAACTACTGACTGGTCATGACTGTCCTGGGGATAATTTCCTTCGAATTGGACTTGTTGCTTTCCCGAATTGTACTTTTGTACTTTATGTAACCTAGGACAGCCTGTAATTGGAAAACATTTAGATGAGTACCTTGCACTGGTGGCTTTTAGTTCATCAATAGAGAAATACTGGCGAGCTCGATGTCTAATAGCCTAGCAGACGACAGACATTTATCAACAACAACCGGCATTTATCGACCGAAATTTGTCAACAACAACATGGTTTATAAAATAAAATCCCAATTCAATTAAAATCGCCAAATCCGTGGAAAAAAATCTCTCTATATTAAAAAAAAGTAGCTGCCGCAACCGCTGTCGCTACCGCAACCGTTGTCGCTGCCTCCGCTGCCGCAACCGCTGCTGTTTGACAAATTTCTCGTTTCTTGAGATTCTTTGCTTCGTACCGCAAAAACTATTCTATATATATATATATATATATGAAATTTGGCACACTTGTAGAAGCAGCTTTAGATAATACGCCGAAATAAACTGTGTTTCGATATATATTGTAGTTTATTAAATATGTAATGTTAAAATCAAAGACAAAATAGACGAATAATATCTGGATAGACGAATAATATCAAGTCCACGAATTTATGCAAGCAGGTACCTATATGGGTGAATTTTTGCAGAACTCAGCTTCTTTTATTAATTTCGATGTAATTCTTGAGAAATTTACTTTTTATGCCCTTCTGAAGTGAAATTCTTTTTCGTATCGGCACGTCTGGAGATTTCTTTGTCTCGTACCGTAAAATCTATAGCATAAAAAATATGAAATTTGATACATTTATAGAGAAATAATAGAGTAACACGATAAAATAAACCGTTTATCGATTTAAACTTTAATTTGGTATGAAATAGCTAGTGAAGCGAGCTCAGGATCAATGAATTTAGTTTTTTGCTTCCCTGGGATAAGAAAAATACCTGCTTTTACCTCCAGCGGAAAATAGGTAGGGATAGAAAAATAGATTTTTTAAAGTAGAATTTTTAGGAGAGATAAGTATGAAGCGAGCGCACTGAGTAGGAGGCAAGTCTTCCCGAAGGGGGTTGGCGAAGCGTAAAGAACAGGTAGCAGAACCTCCTAGTAAAAATAAAATAACATAAAAACATATTCAAAAAAATTCAAAAAATGGGTGAAATATAAAATGGTTTCTGGGAGCGACAATAAAAATAACAAAAATAAAATTCAGGAAAGGGTAAAAATTAGAGAAAAAAGTACGAAAATCAAAAAATTAAACCAGATATTTCCAAGCAGAAGAGAAGAAAAGAAAATTATAATTAATAAGATATTTTAACTGAGGAACAATCTAGAATCATTTTTCTCGAAACATTAGAAGATCGCTCTCTTGTATGATTCTAATACTTATTTATAACCATCACAAATATTAAAACTTTAAAATAACATTTATCCACAGCTGTATAAGAGGTTTGAATACAAAACGTTTTCGACTTAGCGAATTCGGACGTATATATGTCCTTCATCAAAGACATGTGACGATGTACAGTGCAATGCAGACATACATGCAGCACAACTCACAGTTTAATATTGCATGCCAATTACAGTACGGACACAGAAAATTTCAAAAGGTGAAAAGCAAAGTATAGATAAAAAATGATTAAAAATACAAATGCAATCAAATATTCAAAAACATTTTAATAATTTTAGATATTTAAGTACGTAGATAACGACTTGATCTTCATGAAATCAAAGATAAACCATCAAGTAAAGATTAATAAGGATTCATAAAGTAACATATTTTTAGGATCATTACTACGCATTAAAATGAAGATGTTTTCGAATAGAGGGATGAATTGCCCATTAAACACAGTTAAGAATAAAACAGTAGATAATTTATTCAGTCTATCTAATACTAATAGAACGTTTGGCACAACCAATATAGAATTTATAAACATTGTTAGAAGAAGTATGGACAACCTGAACTCCATCCTAGCTTAAAAGATGAAGTTTGCATTTTTCATTCCTGATGCGGCTGAACATACCAACAACAGTGGAATGAGCAAACAGTCTAAAATTTTATTCACGATAGAGCTGAACAAGAGGGTGAAATATTTTAGGATTGAATGCGAGACTCATTTTAAAAGATAATTAATTCAATGCTGAAAATGTAGTTGAGATATATAAATTTCAAACAAATATTAGAATACATTTTGTAAATAAAATTATAGGTATAGCAGACATCGTGTTCAAAATGAAATATCAAACAAATTTCATGATTTAAACAGTTAATGGAAGAATAAGCATTGAAGGCTCTATAAAAATAAGTTAATGATCACATCAATAGATGCTTGGGTAACATTTTACATTGTAATTTTTTACCAGTGATTTTAATGGTAAAATGTATAGACGTTTCAGAGAAAAGGGAAACTACATCAAAACTATGCAACGTAAAATTTATATCATAATTAGAATCGTAAAGACTAAAAAGGAAAAAAGGAACGCTTTAATGGAAATAATCAAAAAAATATGATCAAAGGCTTTCTAAAAAAATCAAACGCTTTTTTTTTAAAAAAAAGGCTTTTAAAAGTAGGCTAAAACTCATTCTAAGAAATAAGTCGGACCACTACATTTGGAAATAATTGAGCGTAACGGGTTGAGTAATTCCATGCAATTTATTCTGTCCAAATATTGTAGGTAGTTGGTATTAATATGAAAGGCAACATTTTTAATGATACTTTCTGTATTCTATATTAAACTAGCAGAGATTACACGGCTTTGCTCGGGATTTACGATGCAAAACTCTGTTTTGCATCCTAAATCCCGAGCAACAAAACTCTGTTTTGCATCATTTCTATTTATTTAACGCATTGCCTAAGCACGATCACTCTTTGGCCAATCAGATCCATTGTATCATACATACATACTTTTTCTTCTTTATATATACAGATAGATAGATAAATATTTTTATATCCATTTATTTATTATAGAAATTAATAAAATTTGTTGAGTAAGCCTGTGAAAAATAAGCCATGGTGATAGAGTTTATATTTAAATTCATATTTCAAACCTGCGATTTTCAAAAGTGACTAATACGTTCAGTAAACTCCCTCAAAACTCAGAGATTCAATTGACTTTCACGTTTTAAACCAACGATTTCCAACCCTTTTCGTTGAAAATCATGGAGTTAGAGAGTTGTTGTTGCTGTTGAGACCTAGACCGTCCGACCTACCAGAAAGGTGTAAGGTAACCGTTTGGACGGCCGGGAAGTGCCACCCAATTTAGACCGGAACCCAGTGGGGGAGGCATCCACAGAGACCGTACCCTCCTTCCCCTACCACCAACCTCTCGGAAGGACTTACGGACCCATATGTTTAACGTGATCGTACTCCGCATGAACACGGCGGCAGTTGTGGTAGCGTGCAAATCCTGCGGACAAACCACCGGGCTACCGCGCCCGAAATTTGCCAACAGCACGCGGTGTTCCTAGGTGGTCACCCACCCAAGTACTAACCGCACCCGATGCTGCTTGACATCGGTGATCCAACGAGAATCGGTGATGGAGTTAGAGAGTAGAACTCCTAGGAAAAAGTTTCGTTTTCCATTAATATCTCAACAACCCCTGGCCGTAGAAACTCAAAACGTGGACTAATTTTATGGAAAGCTGTTTTAAAACTACCCACAAATTTTCATTAAATTCGGTGCAGCTGTTTTCTTGTGATGATGCGACGAACGAAAGTTTCGTTTCTCATTAATATTGCAACAACCTCTGATGTTAGAAACTCGAAATATGGACTAAATTTTAAGTGGGGCGATTTTAAGACTCCCCACCAAATTTCATCAAGTTCGGTTCAGCCGTTCTCCCTTGATGTTGGATCATACATACATACATGCATACATACCTACATACATACATACATACATAGTTTTCTTCTTTATATTTATAGATAGTATTAGATAGAAAAAATACAGACACTCAGGAGCTCAAATATTTAGAGAGCTTACTGAAAATTGTAACATCGATTACAATCGTCATTTACGATGACCCTTAATTTTTGAAGGTTATGGGATTGATAGATAATTTGATAAGGTAATTTTGGTAAACATCAATATTTTAGGAAAATAAACTGCAACTGAAGTTTTTAAAGTCAGTATACGTTAACTTCATTTCACTATTATATATTAAAGTGGATTTCGATAAGTTTTATCTCCTACCTATATATCCGATCGTTATGGTCATAATCCCATCGAAATTCATATTTAACGAAAGATGCAACAAATTCAATAACTACGTAAAAAGGAGGTGTTGCTATTTGAAATTATGAATTAAATATGAAGACTGGACTTTATTCAAATAACATGCGCATTTATTTATGCGTCTTACCATGAAGTTAGAAAGAAGGAGATGAAATTCCTATCGAAAAAACGTTTGAAAATGCCATAATGCTTTGAGAATTATATCTAGGTGTAGTTAGTGTTAGTAAAGTAGCTGTTATTGCTAGTTAACACAACAGAAAGGCGTGTATTTAGTATCTGTATATGTGATTAATTTTACATTAAATGTTCCCTTATTATGAGTATAATTAACCAGCATTTCTTCACAGTTGTAGGATATGAATACAGAATATATGGAGATACCAAAAATTGTAAGGTAAAATTATCTTGAATACTTAGGAATATTCTTTATAGTTTCCGGTCTTCTTTGCATTGTACTAATAATTTATTGTTATAAAATTAACAGTTTAGATAAATATTTTAAGCATTTTTTCGTAGAAATTCATACAATGCAGGGCTACTTATATTATCCCAGCGCCACTTAAATTATTCTCTCAAACGATATTGGCGTTTTCTTAATATGAAGTTTTAATTCCTTACTTTTACGTCCATGGGTCTAACTTTAGATTTGGCTGTTTCATCTGACAGGAATAAATAGCAAGCTGTGTTTAAATGAACCGCGTTGCTGTTTAAAACATCCGTGTTAACGCAACTTCATTTTCTCACTGAAACCAGGAGGATTCATCTAAAATCAATACTCAGTAAATTACTGGAAATAACTAGGAAAATTAAAAGTAAATCGACAATGGATTGCAGTGGAATCTCCTAATAAGAGACAGTTCAAGTTTTGAGGCTAATTGAAAGTGCAGTGAATTTATTAATCCAGTTAAGAATCAATTGCGCTTGAAGATCATAGTTTTAGCTATGTTAACCTCGATAAAAGGCATTCTAGCAAGAATTTAATTTTGTTGCATAGTTTTGCATGTTGTATTGCATTTTCATTCAAGACACTATTGAATCTCGAAAATACCTTTTCAGTAGCTTATCACTTTTGCTTATATTGCCGTAAATTTTATTGAAAGTGTCATGATTTGATTAACATCTAGTACCAATTATAGAAATGGGAAATATTTGGAATACCTATTATAATTGTCTTAACAAATCGCTCAAATTCATGCACAAATATCTCAAATGAAAGATACTAGCTGACAATTGTTGAAATAGTTAAATTCTGTCTTCATATCCTAAAGAAAAAGCTGTTTTTGCCTCCAAAACCGGTTGATACCATTACTAATTTATTTCATGCTGTGTTTCTAGCAAATGCTTTATATTTTTGAGTTTGTAGCTTTTGATATAAGAGCTATTACGATTTATTTAAATTTCGAAGCTCATTGGAATCCTTATAAATTTTCTAATTAATCAGTTTAGAATTAATCATTCCAAGACCATCAAATTTTCCCACGATAACTAGTTATTTTAAATAATAGCAGAAACTAAATTGAATACGCAATTTGTTTTTCATTAATGTATTCTGCACCATAAATGTTGAACATATCAATAATACTGCCATCTAAACTAAAAACAATATTTCCAAAATATTACGTTTTCCCTTGAATATTATTACTTTCCTTATATACATAATGCATAAGGAAAGTATTGTGACAGGGTCGAAAATTCGAATTCGAGTTTTCGACGGGAGAGCACGTTTCAAGCATCCCTGATCACGAATCAAATACTTTTGAGGGGATGTCTGTGTGTGTGTGTGTGTGTGAAAGTATGTGTGTGTGTGTGTGAAAGTATGTGTGTGTGTCAGTGAGTCTGTGGAGACAATATCTCACGAACGAATGGAGCGATTCGAATGAAATTTGGTACAAAAATTACAATTCGTGAATACTGGAAGTCTATTGCTTTTAGACGCAATCGAATGTCCAGAATCCCTCTAAATTTTCGAGTGAAATATTGAAAAAATCATCAAAAATCAAAACCTTTAATAAAGTTAAGAAAATAGACATATCTTATGTAATTTTTCCTTAGTAAACGATTGACATAAACTTCAGAACGCTAGCATGAACTGTTTGTTCTCCAGATATTGTACATTTTTCAAATAAATTTATCAAAAAACCCCATAAATTAAAAAATATGTATTAACTGTTGAGAAACATGTTCACTTTTCATATGTAATATCATGTGATAAATTTGGTGACATCATTCTCGTAGATCTAGCTGGTTCCATATTCACGAGGAAAGATACTTTGAGTAATACTTTTTTATGTGAACGCCAATAGTCATTTATCTGCTATAAGAATAACTTATTTCTCCGTCCATAACGCTTGGCGAGATTTTGGCGACTAATTTGGCGGAATGTCGCCAACTTGGCGACTTTTTCAAGGGTTGCCAAATTAACGAAAATCTCTCGAAATGGATAAAACTGACGCTAAATCAATGAAAAGGACGACTTATTGACGAAAATTCAATATCTTGGAAAGAATATAAATAGCTACTATAAGAAAAACCTATTTTTTATTGAAAAAATAGTAAATTCATTGCATTATATAAGGAAAGTTATGTTGCCCACATGATATTTTTTTAAGTATTAGCAGAAACTAAATTGTATACGAAATTTGCTTCTGATTAATGTATTCCATACCATAAATGTTGAACATATCAACAATACTGCCATCTAAGCTGAAAACAATATTTCCCAAAAATTAAGTTTCCCCGTGAATATTATTTTATGTTCTTATAGAGCTATAGCAAACTGCACAGCAGTGTTTTACTTTTACTTTGCTGCTGTTTCTCTATATAAAAAAACGTAGCTGACGTGGAGACCGCCGTTTGACAAATATCACGTTCTTCGTGATTCTCTATCTTTTACCGAAAAAAAAATAGTAGACAGAAATACAGAATTTGGTACATTTATAGAGAAATATTAAGGACATACGGTAAGTAAATCGTTTTCTGATTTAAACCTTAGTTTAGGAAATAATTAATACCACAATCAAAGACAAAATATTTGAATTGTGAGTTCGTGCCCTGGACAAACAATAGCAAAACGGCGAATTTTTCCATCCATATGAAGAAGTTAAATTTTGAACATGACAAGAAAACTGTCGATAACTCCTAAACAATATTATGTCTCAGCTAAGAAATCGGGGTTTTCCAAAATCGTCGGTTTTGAGAAAATGCCCTATTATGTTCGTGGAATAATAAAAGTTATACAATTTATAGGTGCCTAATAATATCTGCATATAAAAGCATTCATTGAAATTTCATTTACTGAAAAGAACAAATTAGAAAGGCTGGGGGTTTTTTCGTTTCAAGAAACAGAAAGCTTTCCGATCTTTTTGCAAAAGATTTTCTAGCGTCGTAAATACAAACACTCTCCCAATAGTGGATATCACAATAACTGCAAGAAGCACATGAACTAAACTCTCTAACATTCAGATCTATAAGAGCGAGATTCAAATTACGATAAGTCCATCAGTATACAGTGGTGCTGAAAAAATTCAGTATCTCTATATACAAAAGAAACCTAGGAACAACCGCCGCCGCTTACCAAATTCTTTTAAAATAAAGAGATTTTCTATCAACTTCGAAGCGAGTTTAAAAATTTCGCGAGGCGAAATCCAGAGGTAGCATATCTTCAACTACCAACGAAGTTAAACAGGCGCAATACACCTGCTTAGCAGACGGGAAAAAGAGCTCGCGATGCAATTTCTAGAGGTATGTGAGCCCCAAAGAAAAGGAGGTGAGTCGCTCGAAACCCGGGAGATGTCGAGCATCAACGAGCTGGGGACATGAAGGCCGGGCTGTGTGAGAGAGCTCACGATAGTTAGTGAGTATCAACGAATTAGATACACATTTTCATTACGCCTGTTTAACAGGCGTAATGAAGAAAAAGAAAGATCTAGCGAAGTGAGCACTGTCAATAAATGGCGGGCATAAGACATAGGGCGGAGCTCCTGAACCTTGGGAATTAGCGAGCAAAGGACACAAAGGAGGTCGTGTGCACCGGCAGGAATTAAATAACTTACGAAACGGTATCTAGACGTTGGTAAATGCCCATGAACAAGGGACGGTCCCTAACGAGTGTATGTATAACACCTACATAGAGAACTGGACGAAAAAGCTCAGAAAGTAAACTGAGCGAGCGCTAAGGAATAGGATGCGAAGTAGGTGGATCTTCTTCAATGTTTTAATCAATATTAAATACTTTAGATATGCCACTGTTCTTTTCCTCCATCAAATTCTTGAAAATATGCGGGTGATGCAATTTTTAACACCACTGTATATTTGTGTTGGGTTGCTTTAGAATTTATGTAATTTGGTGGTTTGAAATTTACTTTTATTTATTTTTCCCTGGCTTAATTTGGTAATCTTTAAATAATATTTATTTGTTTTTTTTTATTTATTCGTTAATTAGAATATTTTTTATCTTCTAAATCAATTTTCTTTATTTCAATTAAAAAATGTTCCATTCCCTAAATTAATATTACTTTTGATTTGTAAATTTATAAAAATGATTATTTATTTAATTCCTCTTAAAATCTCCTTTAATTTGATGCCTCATCTTCCTATTTTGGTTAGAAATTCAGTTTGTTCCATAGTTTCCAGTTATTTCTACGTTCAGTGCGTTTCAAAAATTTCAGTTGATGCCATTTTGGAATCTTGGTTTTGAGCGCTTTTTACCGCGATTGGTGCGGCGCCTAAGTGATTTTCGCGCCTGTTCGGAATTCGTGAATTATTTTAATTGGTTCGTGTTTTTCCGGATGGCTGCTATCGGAATTTTGAGCTTTAATTTTGGAAATTTGAATTTCGGTGAGCTGATTTAAATTCCTGCTATTTTTCTAAATTTCTCTCGATTTCCGCTCGTGTAAATACACTCGCGAATTTTTCAGTTTAAGTTTTTTGTTGAAATCCCTCGTTTTAGTTTGCGCTAAAAGCGCGCTACTCACTTTTCAATGGAACTTACTTTTCACGTGATGTTTCTTTGGAACTTTTCGTTCCATGCGAATTTTTTTCTTTTTATAATGCTTAATTTAGTTGTTAGATTGAGTTTCTCCGTCTTTGTCCGTCTTCCTTTGAAATATCGCACGATCATTGCGGTAAAGCGTCTTTGAGATTTGCCGTGTGCTATGGAGAAAGAAGCGTCTGACGATGTCGAGTTTTTTTTAGTTTTCCTCCGGTTGTCAACTACGAAGATCCGAGTGTTCCAGATGTGGCTATTAGGTCTAATTTCCTGATTTTATCCTCCTTTTAAAAGCAATATGCTGCATCTTTCCTCTCTCCCTGTTTCCATGGATTCCATGAACTTTTCGGATCATCTTCCTGACTTATCCATGGTTACTTACGAACTTTAAATGGCCCGGTTGGGTGAATATGATTATTGTTTTCAAACTTTTAATTTCTTAAATTATGAATATATGAATTCTCAATATCTGAAATGTATGATCTAAATTTTTATTCCTTGAATTTAAAATTCTACAGTTTTATTCCTGAGAAAGCAATTTTCTAAACCTTCCTAAATTTATTAGAACCTGGGAAAATGTCTTAATTTTGAAATTTAATATTCTATATTGTTAATATTTTTGATGGGATTTAAAAAATACTTTTCTAAAGTAAAGTTTTTATACAGATTCTTTAATTTTAACTAAGCTGATAAATTCTAAAATTCTAATGTCTGTGATAAATTTAATTTAAACTTGTTAATTCTTCCTGATTTGCCAGTCTGTGAGCAGAATTTTTGTAATTTGTTCTTTGATTTAATTTGAAGTATCAATTTAATAAACTAATTTTATTTAAACTAATTACTATGTCTTCTTTTATAATTTTAAACATAACACTTGCTGGAATATTCAAAACTGGAATCACGAAAACAGGTGTTTGTCTACACGAAAACGATTTTTGGTATTTCAATATCGGTATTGACACGAAAGCACCGATATTTTAGTTCAGCCATTTATTATTTATTTATCGTTGTTAAATTGTATTCTTAACTTTTATTCCCTAATGTACTTTATTTTTATTTTTTTAGTTTTAGTTTTTGATAACAATGCATAATTAATGTCACTCACTGCATCTTTTAGTAGAGAGTCATTTCATTTTTCATAAATAAATCAATTTACGTTAATAAGGAACCGAATTTATTTTCAGCTCATTCTCTTGTTTAGTGTTTAAGAACAAAAAATATAATTGAAAGATTTATTTAAGAGAAATAGAATTATATTTCACCTCGATTCAGTATTTAAATATTTAAAAATTTCGCTCCTTATCGTGTAAATCGTAAATCGTTAAAATGTTTTACCCTATCCGAGGTTTTTATATCCTATGTTTTCAATTTCTTAATTTATCTAAGGGATCTATTTTATGCAATAATTTTTTGTGCATTTCTTAATTTCAGTTCTTTATTTTTAAATAGTAATTACTTTTGACGGGTCGAGAAGAATACTAATGGTTTAATTATGACTTTATTACTTTAAGATTTTCATTTCATTGTGTGCTCAAGTTTATTTAGATAGCCCAAAGACACTTTCATTTTATGGTTGCTCTGTGTGTGTCCACGTTTATTGAGATAGTGGAAAGAGATTCTCATTTCATTGTTGCTTTTTTGTGTACTCACGTTTAGATTGTCGAAAGATATTTTAATTTCATTGTTGCGCTTTGTGTGCTCACTTTAATTGAGATAGTCCGAAGACAATTCCTTTTAATTGTTACTATTTGTGCACTCACATTTATGGAAATAGTCTAAAGATATTTTATTTTAAAGTAAGTTGCGATATAAACTGGTTTTTTCTTAAATGTTCAAATTTTTTCCGTAAAAAAAGTGTTATTGTTTATATAAACATTTCAGATTACCGGTATCAATACCGATATTTAAAAAAAAAATTTAGTACTTATTGCAATTTTATGCCTCAATTTTAAATAACCTAATGTTCGTATTGATTCGCAATCTACGTAAAACTGTATCTCCTGGTCAAAATACATACAATGTCCATAAGAAGAACTATATAGCATCAAAATAATCCAATGCAGTTCAATCGCAGAACTGAAAATATCAACCCTAGGAAGTTTTCTTTATGAACTCTTTATAGAAAAATATTTATGTTTCTTAATAGGCAGCTCTTTTTCTTCATCTTTCACGACAGAGTGCATATATCTTTTATTGTATTCAGAGCAGTGTTATTCCGAAAGTAATCCGAATTTTTTGGAACATTGTACAGGAATACGTAAAATAGTGACGGCACTACGTTCCATTTTTTTTTTATTTTCTAGGTCAATTTGTGAGATTTAAATAGCTTTTCAATTATTATTTCCCTAAGCTTGCATTATAATTTATGTTTCTTTAAACTAACCATTCTAACTGGTTCGATTGTTAGACAAATCACCGACCTGATCAGCAATTTCTGCATTTCTACGGTAGAGTAGGAATATGTTTCGGATCGTGAAAGTTTCAGTGGATTCTTGAGTAGTGGCTTCTTGAATAGTGGATGCGTGAGTAGTGGGTTCTTTAGTAAAGTGTTGAGGAAGTAATGAAAGAAGGGTTTTTGGTAGACGATGAAGGATTCGAATAGTGAATGGAAGAAAATCCCATTCGATACAACGATGACTGGGAAGAGTCTAGTGTTCGGTGTGTGGTCGCAAAACGGAGCGAAGTAACAGAATGCCGAGGTAAACATATAAGCTTTGTAAAGGCGTCTCCATGTAAATATTATCACCAGCCTAATATATGGTAGTAGCTTGTATAATTGTCATTTATTCTGGGCGTGTGCAATAACAATTAGTATCTATGTTGTCAGTTGCTTTTAACAGCAAGCCGCTGTAATTTCTGCGAAGTTCCCAATAAGCTAAGTTATATTTTAAATAGTACTGTCCTGTGTTATTGCCTTTGAACCGAAAGGTCGAAAACGTTTGAGTTAAAGCCACTTTTGACAGATTTAGCAAAAACCCTCCAAAAAAGCATCGAAGAATAAAGAGACAAATAGCTCTTTACAACGTTCCCGTTCTTTTTGACGTTCGTTTCTCGTGTTAGTTTAAAAAGTATAGAACAAACCCGCATTATAGATAAATTTTACAACGATCGCACAAAAGATGTGAATCAATAACTGTTGTACTATTACTGCAATAAATTTACAAATTCCAACATATTTGTGTAGGAAATTTTTGAATTACAGAATTTTTTTATCAATTTCATGTTCAAGTACTTATATTTTAATTAAATTCAAATGTTCTTCGCTTCAATTTGAATCATACGAATACCTAGCAAATGTTAGATATGTTGAAATATTACCAAATCCTAATAGTTGTAATGTGAGTAAAATATACTTATTCAACAAATTAATTCGTGTAAAAAAATTGGCGTTAGCACATTTGTACTAAAAATAGCAAGGGTGCTGAATTATAATTACATAAATATACAATTGTTTATATAATCTGTAAAACCAATACTTTGTTAATAACAGTATAAAAAGGTTAATCGGTTTCAAAGGCGAAACGATCATCTTTGTCAGGATAAACAATGCTGCTGCACCAGCAAAGACAATAACACGTCTATTTACACGCGTCAGCTTCTTTTAGCCTTTGAAACCTGATGATATTTTTTTATTTTATGGTATTATTAAAGAAGTATTTATATTACAGATAAATTCCAACAGCAGTTTTTAGAAAAAGTTTATATTTTTATATAATGTATGGAAATACAACCTAAAAATGTTGGTCTCTGGATATTTATATTTGTTCAGAGCAGAACTAAAAAAGTTTAAATTCCATTAATCTCGTAGTAAATCAAATTTTTTTATTGTGATATTAATAAAACACATTACGCATGCATCAAACAGATGCATGCAGTGAACAAAACTATGTCTCAGAAACAAATTACCTATTTTATCACACATTCACCCAAAATATGTGCCAATATAGAGGTAAAAGTCGAAATCACAAGTTGCGGTATAATTTTATAAAGGAACGTAGAAAGCAACTGTAATGTGAATATTAGGAACGCTGTTCCTTATAAATTATTTAAACATGATAAGAATATGTGAACGCATGTTGAAAAACGTACATTAAACAATATCTTTTTTTCTAAACAGGAATTTTGAAACAAAGGGCAATAATTTTTTCTCCGTCTCCGGATTTTAATTTTGACCGAGTACCAATTTAAAAGAAACTGTTACAGCATTGGTTCAGAGTATTACCCGTCATGCATCATCCAATTAAAGATGAACAGCGTTGCAGATTTCCGGATAATAGCGCTAGTGGTAAAATCGCCTCATTAACCCTCGAATCTTAGAATATAAGTCAATGTTCATGAAACCGCTGACTAAATTCCATCTTAATCACTAGGATAAAGTAAAAATTATTCAGACCATAGCGTGTAGTTAGCGTCTCTTAATAAGGTATCGTTCAAGCCTCGTAATTGGTAGAGCTCTAAATTCATTAATCAAGTTAAGAATGCTTGAACCTCATAGTTTTAGTATGTTAAACGTAATAAAGATCATTCCAAGTATTAGCTAGAGCTTAATTTTAATACATTGCTTGCATGCTGTATTCTATCAAGTAAACAGTGTAAACTGTCTGCCATACAATTGTTATAAGTTACAGTTTTAAAAGTGCATATATTTTAACAAAAGATAATTGCCAAATTATTTATGATTGAATACCGACATTTAAAATTCAAATCAAAAGTGAACTAATTACTACAGTAGTGCAATTTTGCCAATAAAATAAATAATTTTAAATATATGTGTATTCTAGAAATATACTGATATTACATATTTCATTGACATTTAATGATATAAATATGTCTTCATACTGTTTCAGACGCCAGAAACGAAAAGAATGTAGTTATTTTAAATTGAAATTGAAAAATTGGATGTCAAAACAGAAATCGATAAAATTATGATTCAGAATTTACAAATCAAGCTAAAAAGTCACATTTCTCTGTCTCAGCAGGGAAACTGTTGTTTAACTTTCCCACATATATTTCATTTTTTAGTGCAACAATAGTATTTAAAATATGAAATGATGCATTAAATTTGAAATTAAAAACATAATTTGAGAAAAAGTGTTAATATATGAATTGTGAGTCTTCACACTGGGTTTTCTCATATATTCCTTATATTTACATTTATTTACATAACAACATAACAATCAGAATCAGAGAAGAAGTAAAGTGTATGTATTTACGAGATTTTGTTTTATTTTTTTATTTTTTATTTTATTCATTAAAAATTAATTTTCATCAGATTAAAAAAGTCACCGAATTGGATTTTTTCTGCAGATTTATATTTATACATATAGCTTTAAAGTCTTTTACATGCATATTAAATTTCAAACTATCATTTTCCTAAATTAACAATCATTAATTCGTGAATAAAATATACATTAAAAAAATTGTTAATGCCGAACAAATTGTGAGACTAGGAGGCTTCATATGCAGGTTTTGATGTTTGCGATAAAACAAAGCGCAGACTTTTAGCCATCGTTTCATAACTTTGGCCCGGAAAATTATGACCAAAAAAATGCACGTCACACAAATTGCAGGTGTGGTTGGGGCAAAATATCCTAGGACCAAGATTTAAACCAAGATTCATTAGACGCTGAAAGAGCCAATAATGCGAAGATACGACATCGCACTGAGAAGCATCCAATGAGAGCAAGGAGGGCGTATCTGAACCTTAGGTAAAATGATGCGGATGCAAGGAGAAAAGTCAACTCATTTAACAAAAATGATTATTCAACAGTTGTATAGAGAGAGTTTTGTTTTTCATCAGTGGTATGTAGAGAGAGTGATTATTCAGAGTAGTTAAAATATTATAGAAAAAGACAAAGTCTGACTCCAAATGTCAGCAAAAAATTGGTAAAGACGACAGTCGTGCTGAGTTACAGACCCAAAATACAGAAGTATGTGCCAGTCTTCGTGTATCTCAATTTTTGATCAATTTTTGATCTTTGGAATGAGATCCAACAGACCTGATCTCACACGGTGCCTTTCACCTCCTTAAGCGTTTGATAAAACTGATGTAAATTTAATTACAACAATAATAGAGGTATGAATAAATGATCATTTATTTTAAAAGTTAAAAGTGTGGATTTTAATGTGTAGTATTTTGATTTGATGATTAGGTTAAGGAACTCGAGCAAAGATCCAATGGTGGATTATTGCGGGGGTTATTCCTGAATTATTCCTAATTATGAGGGTTAATGTTTTATCACCACACAAATCATATTGCATGACATACCATGTCTAATTTTTATTTTTTATTTCTCTCTTTTTCAGCATGTTAAGTTCATTTACTCAAAGTTCATTTACGTTAAGTTCATTTACGTTAAGTGCATCTTTTTCTCATGTTTGCTTCCCGAATTCACATTCCTCTCATTTTTTATTATTTTTTCAAGTTTGACTTTTTTCTTCTGTCACTTGCAGTGGCGCCACTATATTGAGTTATGTTGCTTAGCCATTTTCTACTTTATAGACTTAGTCTGCGCTCATTTGGTAATTCTGGTGCTGTCTTGTTACACTGAAAAATGAAACCTAATAATTTCCGATACGTTTGTGTATTTACTGGACTTATTTGCGCTGAATTTCCCTTTTAAAATTCAGTTTATTAAATCAAATTCCATACAAGCGAATGTACAATGTTTCTATCTAATTATTATACAATGCATTGTTACGACGTATCCTTTGGAATCTTGGGTGTATGCTCAGAATACAAGAATGAGTCCAAATTTCTGGATAACTAACACGTTTATTAACAAGCACAGCCTAAACAGGAACAGTATGCAGTAAAACAGCACTTAAATGCCCCACTAATTTCACAAAATAACCTATACTATTCTCAAAACACTGACGTGTCAGATTTTACAAAATAGTAGTTACTATTCTCAAAACATTCACATATGGCACAGTTCAATGTAGCTCATATCACGTCAACTGCTCTCCAACTGAGTGATGACTCCTTTTATATACTGTCTGTAGAAACGTCTAGAAATCTCTCGTACCTCGTAAAATATTCGTTATTTCGAGGTATTTCTCGAATCTTTGAAATGTCGCAAAATATCACAAATTGCCAAATCTGGCAACCATTCTAACTTTGTATGGAAAACATAGTTTCAAGTCATAGGAAAGTTTGCCTGTACGGGTGTTTTTACCGTCAGGTTTCCAAACAACACTTCAAGGAGTGTATGGTACACGTTCGTAACAATATTAAAAATTTTCAGAGCGATATATATATAGCTGGTATATGGATTAAAAAATTAGAAAGTATTTACTAGTATAACGTACATACTACATGTCTATTTAAATCTACGAAAATATTTAAAAAAAATCAAAATTCATTATTTTCCTACACGCTTAATTTTAATTCATAACAGCCGAGAAAATTATTGTGTAGCATGACATATTGTGTTATGATATACCTCAACTCTTTTGAAGCAGTTTCTTCTGCTGCCAATAGTTCTATGCATACAGTAACTACTTAATTCCATTATAACTGCCAATACCTGTAGAGGAAGCAATTAATAAACTACGCCAAATAAAATAATTGGTGTTAAATTTGTTGGAACATTTCGCTAATAAAGCATGCGGGCGAAAGAAAGTTAGAAGATATTTAAGGAAATCAATCATCGTTAATGACGTCAGGTCCATAATCAATTTAAGACCTTCACTTTTCTGAATTAATTTAAATATCCATCCACTGTATTTTATGTGCATAATTGTAGGATGGAGTTGAATAATATTAACGCTTTGTTTGTGGCTCAATGTATGATATAGTTTGATATATTCTTATATTTTCTTTTTTATTCTGTGAAAATGCAAAACATGTAAATTGCATTTTATCTTTGAATCAATAAATGCATGATTTGACTTCATTATGCATTCATAGCCCATATTTTTACACCCATTTATATTTCATTCAATATCAGAGTTAAAGGGAAAGTTTTCTCTACATATATGGAGTAATCTACATAATGATTGTGTAAGATTTTTGTGTTTTTCAAGGCTCGCCAAAATCCTACCAGAAACGTACAAGACTCCAAAATCCTACCAGAAACGTACAAGACTGAAGCCTTACACATTTATAGTATCAAACACGTAAAATAACCTAACAAAGACGGATTTTTAATTTTCCTTTCGGGACGATAGAAGATTCGGTATTCAAAGAGTATTTCCAGATTCTCCAGAATCACCTCAAGTAGCCTACAAAACTGATTCTTCGCTTATTTATAGTATTGACCACTGGTGAAAACTGCATGGAATGTATTTTCCATTTTCTCACTCAGGGTGGGTGGGGGTGGGGGAGTGTAAAAAAGGGATAATTTTGAGAAGTCCTTCCAGATCTTCCAGAAGCCCGAGGAAATCTAGAAGTCTGAATATTTGGTTGGTTGGTTGGTTGATTATGGTTTAATGGCACAAGATCCAAAGAGGATATGCTGCGCCAGACATATGGTACCAAGATACATAAATTACTATGGGTTAAAACATGTGTATAATTTAAAAAAGTGATAATGTGTGAAAAAAACCATGACTATGGAACATGTACAACAATGAAAACGAGATGAAAAATGACTAAAAGGTTATAAAAAGTGAAGTTAAAAATGATGGAAAAAACCAATGTCTAGTAGGAATGGGAAAAGCTCCAAATGAGGATTTTCTCCAATCAATTCTGCCAAGTGTAAAGTATAAGTCTTGAAATGCTTAAAACGGAAATGTTTATATTTCGAACACTCAATTAAAATATGTTTGATACTTGCTGACGTTTGACAACTATTACAAAAGGGTTCAATTTCTCCTAAAAGTAAGTGTCTGTGGGTAAAACGAGTATGACCAATGCGCAAACGAGTTAATATAACATCAAGTTTCCTACACTGAAAACTAGTCCACTTCTGTATTAAAGGCTTTATCTCATACAATTTATTTTGAGTTTGCTGATTCCATGAGTGTTGCCATTTATCATATAATATTTTACTAATAATTTTCTTAATATCTGTCAAAGGAATGGGATGATTCATAATACGATTAGCTGTTTTTGCAGCAGTATCAGCCAATTCATTTCCCTTTATACCAACATGTCCCGGAACCCAACAAAATTGGATATGGTGTCCTCGTGCCTTCAGACGATGCACAAGTTGGAGGATATCTGAGGCAATGGGATGAAGCATGGCCATTCTGGATGAAAGTAATTGCAAAGAACTTAACGAATCTGTATATATGATGTATTTTTTTACCCTTTGATGGGTTATGAAAATTAATGACTGGTGAATTGCTGTGATTTCTGCAGTAAAAATGGAGCATGAGGTATGAAGTTTAAAAGACTTAACTACATCATTACATACATAAGCAAATCCGACATGTACTGCTGTTTTGGAGCCATCAGTAAAAATAGGAGTGAACTCCTTAAATAAATCACTATGTTCTGCAAAAAGTTGAACATAAATTGAATCAGGTGTAGTACTCTTTAAAAAATTATCAAAAGGATTGAGAAAAATGAAATTTGGGACTTGCCATGGAGGTATTTCACACGTCTTTCTCTTTCTAACATTGAGATTTTCTAGTGGAGTTGATGATACACTATTGCGCATTCGCATGCCAAAGGCAGGAATACAGGAGGGTCGGGCTGAATACAGCCGATCGTATTGCACATCCAGGATGATCCGTTGCAAAGGATGGTAGTTCATCGACATGACTCTAAAGTGATAATTCAGTGAGAGCTGTTCTCGCCTGAGTTCGAGTGATGTCTCATTACAGTCAACGTATATGCTTTGAATAGGAGAAGTTTTGAAGGCACCAGAACAAATACGAAGAGCATTATTATGAATTGGATCGAGCTTCTTAAGCACAGATGCTCGTGCTGATCCATACACAGAACATCCATAGTCAAGCTTTGACCGAATCACAGCTCTATAGATTCGAAGCATGGAAATCCGATCTGCACCCCATTTTGTATTTGAAAGAACTTTTAAGATATTTAGAGCTTTCTCACATTTCGTTCGCAGTCTTTGGATGTGGGGCAAGAAAGTGAGTTTCTTATCAAACCAGATTCCGAGAAATTTGACTTCGTCTGCTACTTTGATCTTAACGTCTCCCATAAAGATTTCTGGGGGTAAGCTGAATATTTGCATATTTATAATAAAGAACATGATATAGAATCCAATGGAATTCGTTTTTCAATTTTATCACTGGAAGCGGCGGAGAAATTCATGTTTTGAGACTTTCAGGATTTTCAAAAAGCCCCCATGCAACCTTGAATGAAGAATCTTTCCATATTTAGAGTATTGTCCACGGGACAGAACCAAATTGATCCAGAATTTCCATTTTCCTACCAGGGGTGGTGAAAATGGTGGTTTCCGAAATACCTTTCCCAACCCTCAAGAAGACTCTTTCACTTAAGACTGAATCTCTACACAGTACACTGTCGATCCTGAGCCTAACAAACCCGTATTTTCGAATAAAGCGACTATTGATGTTAATTTCCCTGTCCTTAATAAGCTTACAGATAATAATAAAAACCTTAATAAAAGTACTAGATTTCAATAAATTTATGTTTATGTCTTTGAATTTACAAATAAGTACTTTCTATATAAGTACTTTCTATTTCAGATTTTTTATATAACATATTCACTTAGAAAATTTTAGAACTATTTGTTTATTCGTTTTTCAATTATCGTATCCACATCTTATAGACAAAGACATCCACATCCACACACACACACAGAGATTTTATAATTGTTACAAATGTGCTCAAAAGGTCTTAAAAAAACCTTTGCCATCAAAATCTTGAATTCAAAAATTTCTGAGAAAAACATTTTCTTTATGCAATGCCGAAAGAAAAACATTCCCTCTATATGTGTCGCCATCAAGGTCACCAAGGTAAGGACCAAAAATGCCTAAGCATCCGAAGAGGGTATATTCAGCCCGCCTATAAAAATATATTCAATTTCTGGTATTGATCTGACATTTCATCCATCATATCATCCAAATTTTGCTTAAGAAATTTCTTTTTAAGAGTTTTTATAGATTACTCTGTTTAGTGTAGTACAGAATTGCAATATTTTAATTTCAATTCATTTATGACTTTCTTGATGATCGTCAATTTATGTACATATTTAATTTTAAATTATTTAGAAGTTTTAAAAATCAAATAGAGACATTAGGATTTAGCGTTCTTTTGTATCACTGTGGAGTTCGCTGTCATACATTATAGAATCAAAATTACTGATGAGCAGTTACAGAGTTAATATTACACATTAACTTGTATAAACTTTTAGAAATTTTCTTCGATTAATTGACACTTCGTTACTAGTTAATGCCTACATTAAAATCAATTGTAATTTCTATATATTAATATTCATGTATAGTAGCTATATAGATTTCCACAATCAAATATTATCTCCCAAATATAGCTACACAATTAAGTTTTTGTTAATAATTTATACAGTAATTTGCATGGATTGAAATATATAATAACTATTAGAGACTATAGATGCTAATGATTATTTAGCTTTGTAGTACATAAACTTCGATTCAATACCACATAATAATAATGATCTCCAATACTAAAAATCTGATGTGGGCAGCACATGACTATCTTCATATAATGCAATGAATTTACTACTTTTAAAGTAAAAAAAAATAGATTATTATTATAGTAGATATTTATATTCTTTCCAAGATATTAAATTTTCGTCAATGAGTCGTCATTTTCATTGATTTAGCGTCATTTTTATCCTTTTGGCGAGTTTTTTGTTAATTTATCAACATTGAAGAAAGTTGCTAAGTTGGCGACATCCCACCAAATTCATCGCCAAAATCTCGCCAAGCGTTATGGATGAAGAAATAAGATATTCTTACTGCAGATAAATGACTATTGGCGTTCAAATACAAAATTATTACTCAAAGTATCTTTTTCGTGAATAGAACGAGCTAGATCCACGAGAGTGATGTCACAAATTTATTGCATCGTATTAGATAGAAAAAGTGAACATGTTTCTCAATACGAAATATTTTTTTTTATTTTATATGGTTTTTTGATAATTGTTTTGAAAAGTGTGCAATATTTCGAGAACGGTTCATGTTAGTGTCCTAAAATTTATGTTAATCGTTTTCTAATGAAAAATTGCATAAGCAATGTCTATTTGAGTAACTTTGTTAGAGGTTTTAATTTTTTGACGATTTTATCAAAATTTCACTCGAAAATTTAGAAGGGTTCTGAACATTCGATTGCGTATAAAAACAATAGGCTTCCAGTGTTTACGGATTGTAATTTTTGTACTAAATTTCATTCGTTCGTCAGTTATTGTCTCCACACACACACACACACAGAGACATCACTTCAAAAATGTTCGATTCGTGATCAGGAATGCTTGAAACGTGCTCTCCCGTCGAAAACTCGAATTCGAATTTTCGACCCCGTCACAATACTTTCCTTATACATTATTGTATATAAGGAAAGTGAAAATTACTGTATTCAGGCATAATTAATTAAGAATTTTTAATATAGCGTTTTATTTAAAGAGTAATATTTCAAATTTTAGTGCACTCCCCTTTGCCCTTCCACACAAAAAAATTGTAGTGAGTACCATCGTCAGGACTGGTGAAGCTTCTATAATTTCACTTCTCTTGGATTTAGATTCTGACTACGCCCTGATCGCCACACGCCAAAATGACTAAATTTAAGTCCTGATTGCTTAAATCCGTAATATCTGTCTAGATTTATTTAAAGAAATATTACTCACAGTAAAAAATCCATACCAGACCTCTTTCTCGCGAAACATATCAGAAATAAACTAAACTGATATTCTATTTCGCAATAATCGAATGTTTATGCCTCTTTATATACCATTCCAAAGCACTTTCTATCTCGGCCGTCTCTATTTGATCGATATTTTCTATTATTTGATAACGTGTTCTTTTCTTGTAAATAAATGAAACTTCTTATCGCTTGGCTGTTTTAGTAATGTACAATTAGGTTTGACGTTATCATTTTGTAAAACAATGTGTCAGGAAAGAAAAAATTATGTGCCATTTTACAAACTGACATATATTCTGAATATCGGATAAAAAAGGAAACAATTGAAATGAGAAAGTTTTTATAAACATTTTATATTAATAACGTGTTACTTAATAATATTGTAGGCGACCATTCTGTGATGTCTTCAATTCATTTCAAATTATTAGATTAATTTAGAAATTATTCCAGTTATAAAAAAATGCATTAGATTACACTGCCATCTATCGTCATTGATTAGAAGCAGCATGCCTATGTTCATAGAACTATCTTCTACACTCTGCAGAATATCGGATAAAAAAAGAAACAATTGAAATGAGAAAGTTTTTTATAAACATTTTATATTATTAACGTGTTACTTAATATAAACAGCGACCTTTTTGTGATTTCTTCAGTTCATTTAAGTTTATTAGATTAATTTAGAAATTATTCCAGTAATAGAAAAATACATTAGATCACACTGCCATTTATCGTCATTGATTAGAAGCAGCATGCTTATGTTCATAGAACTAACTTCTACACTTTGGTGCACAGTTTTCTATCTTGCAGTACTCTGAGTTGTCATTGGGGGTTACACATAAAGTATTCAGCAGTTGAGGATATTGCAAATTATTTACTTTTCTTAAACAAAGATTGTTTCTTATATTGAAACTGATGTCAAAAGGGGAATTTAAAGTACGTCAACTTCTACATTTACCCCGTACACGAAATACAATTTTAATTTTATGATTCGAAAATATGCTACAAATTTTCGTTTTGCACAACACAATTTCGGTTCAATATAGCTCAAGAATTAAGTTTTTCTTCCAGATTTTAGTACTGACGTTTGAATTTTTATATATAATTAGTTTTTCATTAACATATTGCCATATATTACTATGCTATTAAAAGTTTGCTATAATAAAATTTGCAATTGATACATAATTTAATTTCTTTTCCAGATCTTAATATGATTTTATACGGTTGCTTTCTTTTATCCCGATTATGTGATAAACTGTAATTATTAAATAGTTCATGTGCATTTTATTTACTATTTACTAATAAAATATACTTATGCTATTTTTTAAAACGCATAAATGTATTTTATTGATGAATAAAATTGATAACAAAATTGATATTCATTGTAGCGAGAACACGAAAAATAAAAGTTTTATCATGGAATCAAAGCGTAGGAGAGTATTACAGTGTTGAGCTAAAGACGTATGCAGTTCAAAACATTTATTACAAATTTCGGAACGTTTATTACTTTACTTTCCTCTCAGTGATGCGCTAGCTGAGATATCCCTATGATATCGGCGTTTCTTACCGAAAAACGATGGGCAAATCATGGGAGGAGAGAAATTCGAGTTTTTGTCGTAGTGTGGTGGTGGTGGTAGGGATACCTTCTCAGTCTCAAAGAGATCGTTGGCAGTGGTGAAGTACAATAGATGGTTGAATTTTGTAGACAGCGATTTAATCGTTACTCCCGGCCAACGTCATCGGCTGACAGCATTTAATACTGCCTTATGAGCATTTGCTGCATTATAAATAAAATATATTTATAGTCATGAAGAAATTCTTCCTTAGTAAAACAACATAAGACAAAAATTTTAGGGTATTAACCGGTTGTAGCAAACAAAACAAATTACACAACCTTCTAAAAGTTAAGCACTTGGGAGTAAAATTGACATAATACAAAGAGTTCTATGCTGTGATTAACTCCAAATTTCACAAGACTGTAGTCAGTTGCATAATATATTAATGCGTATTAATTAAATTAAAAAATACATTTAGGTATATATTTCACCCATTAAGTGACACGTAGTAAATTCGGAAAAAAGTTAAACAAGCCTAATATGAGATGTGAATGTGACCGCTCCTGACTTTGACACAACCTTCGTCTTAGGGCGCGGTAGCCCATTGGTTAGCGCGCTGGAGTTGCACTCGGTAGGCCCGGGTTCGATTCCAGCCACTGCCAAAACTGCCGCCGTGTTCATGCGGAGTACGATCACGTTAAACATGTGGGTCCGAAAGTCCTTCCGAGAGGTTGGTGGTAGGGGAAGGAGGGTACGGTCCCTGTGGATGCCTCCCCCCCTGGGTTCCGGTCTAAATTGGGTGGCACTTCCCGACCGTCCAAACAGTTACCTTACACCTTTCTGGTAGGTCGGACGGTCTGGGTTTCAACAACAACAACCTTCGTCTTCCAGCCGGCCATTAAGCTGCTCTATGTCTTCGGATGAGTCGGTCGGCCTGTGTTTTCGACAACCTTTGTCTTAATTCTTCACCCCTTTAATTGTGTGATCCAGGGAAGCAGAGAGCAATAACTACCATTTCTGTAGAAGGGCAGTTTTTTGCTTTTGCAGAAAAACAGTTTTTAGAGTATTTGGAGGGAATAGACGGTCAAACACTGCTCTTCCAGGGACATTTCAAAGATTTTTGATGAGATTGAGGTCCACAGAATAACCTTGTGGCAATTAATTGTTGTGGCAATTAATTGAGAAATGTCATTTTTTTCGTTTTATCACACGTAAGCTTAGGAAGAAGCATTCCAAATTAGCTCAGAGTTCAAATTGCAGTTATTATCAAAGTAGCAGGTGTTCGTATGCACCTGGTAAGTAGCAGGTGTTCAAATTCCTCCGCCAGGTGGCAGGTGTTCCGCAGTGGTAGTTTCTCAGTTGTTGCGGGGCTCATTAGCGTCATGGATATCAGCGCGGAAACACGTGCTAAAGTGATTGCGCTTAGAGAACACTTCTAAGACGTTCGAGGAAATAGGTAAAATATGTGGAGTGAGTACAGCAAGTGTCGGGAGGATCTGGAAGCGGTTTCAGGAAACAGGAAATGCTGGAACCAACCGCTCTGGAAGATGCGGCCGAAAAAGATCAACTTCGACTCGTGACGACAATACTTTACATCGAATGAGTGTTAAAAATCCTCGATTAACCAGTTTTGACCTGTCTAAGTCCATGGTGGCAGCTGGTGTTGATATTGCACCTTCAACAGTGCGATACAGGCTGTTAGAACGCGGACGGAGAGCACGTCGGCCGTACAAGAAGCAGCTTCTGACGCTTCGCATGAAGAAAAAAAAGGTTGGAATGGGCACGGAAATACAAAACATGGACTGGGAGAAAGTTCTCTTTTCTGACGAAACACATTTTGTGGTTCAGGGATTTAGATCTATGTTCGTGAGAAGGAGCCAAGGAGAACCTTTCAATCAGCACCGCATAATTCAAGCACCAAGCATCCGCCCAAAAAGATGTTTTGGGGTTGTTTCAGCGTTTTGGAGACAGAATCTCTTGTTCCCGTAGAGGGAATGATGAACAGTGCCAGTTACGAAGTCATATTGACCCGAAAAGTGCTTCCAACCATGGCTAAACTGTGGCCGAACGGAGATTGCGTTTTCCAACAAGACAGCGCGCCATGTCACACTTCGAAGCGAATCAAAAATTTCTGCTCAAAAAAATATATTACCGTACTGGATTGGCCCGGGAATTCACCAGACTTGAATCCCATAGAAAATTTGTGGGCTATTGTCAAAAAACGGCTTCACAAAGTTAACTGTACGACGATGGACAAGCTAATTTCGGCCGTTATTGACATATGGTTCAGAGACGTTGAAATTAAAACTACATGTTCTAGTCTAGTACATTCCATGCCGAAATGTGTCTGTGATGTTATAAAGTCTCGGGGAGGTCATATCACTTATTGGTTTTAAATGTATCCATAGAAAACTTGAATAAAACTGAATTTTATAAAAAAACTGCATTTCTCAATTAATTGCCACAATACTGTACAAATTTCGAAACGTATTCTTGCTCAACCTAATTCAAAATCAACCCTAACACTCTTTGAAAGATGTTCTGTGAGTACTGAAACTCTTAGGCGAACATGAGTCGTTTTCATCCCATGACAAATGTTTATACTGTTCAAGGAACAAATTGCAATTGGACATATTCATTATTTGATATTTGCATATCCCCATCGATGACAATTATGATAAATTTCACACAATAAAATCCACGGATGTGTTCACTATTTCAGAATTTGCATCGCGTGCTTAACTTTTGGAAGTCAGTGTATTTTCAGACTAAGCAATCTGATATGACCAGCACATGACTTTTCCTACATAATGCAACGACTACTTCTTTCACAGTGAAATATTGATGTACAAAATCCACTGCACAAATGTTATTGCACATTAAAATTTGGCATTTTTTATGACAGCATGTTATATTTAATTAAAAGTACCTTATATTTTGTGCAGATCTAACATGAGGATTTTAAAAAAATTATATCGTCCGTTAAGCAATATATTCCATGTATACAACGATTTTAGTACTTAGCAACTAATGTTTTATTATCTAAAACAGATAGTTTGATATCCAAAATTCAAAATCTGTTATTTAGCTTTTTATACGTACGTATTTATACGTATTTAGCTTTTTAGTTTTTAATTTGGAAAACCATATCTCGATTTATCTAATCATCGTAGCTAACTTCTTATATTTTAATCTTGTATTTTAAGCTTGTAAGATCGGATTTGTTGTCTTTTCCTGGTTTTCTACGCCAGTATATTAAATATCTTAAATCCCCAAAGACTATATAACCTGCTAATTTAATACCCTTAAATCTGTTTGTCTAATTGTGTAAATCATTCTGCACTATTTTATTTATTGCGAAAGTTTTACAATGGATTTTACTAGTATTTTATTAAAATCTTTACTGTATATCGCATATTAATATATCCAACATTTAAGTTAATCAGTTATTACCATCAATGGATGTCTAACAATATGCTCAATGTTAAAAATATTTTTTAAAATAAGTATAGGTAAAATAATTAATCATCAATTACATTAATAGGTATATCAATTAGATTAATAGTAATAATAAAAATAAGTAATAATTCCAGTTAAGCCGATTTATGGATAACCGGAATTCTACTGTATTTATAATATTTTATATGTCATCAAACATATCGCCAAATATGGCAGCCTTTCAGCAATTCAGTTCTATCATTGGGTATTGTCAGCATGAGTTACCAAGTCAAGGCACTGTTTTGTTATAAGTAGTGACGTTAAGCGTTTAAAATAACATAAAACTGTGCCAAAATTCAAGCGAGTTGCAACCGGAATACACGAACCGGATGTTAACTATTAGCGGTAATTACCGATTGTTAAATTATAAAACTATTGGTAAAATCCTTTAAAATAAAAAATGTTACTTAAACACTAAAGAAGTTTAACCCAAACATTAAAGAAATACATACGAAATGAATGCATAGAATGGTTACTTATTAGTTCACAACAGGGAATAATAAGGTATTTTTCTTAGAATCTCAGAGAACAATCTCAAAGTTCTGTTGACAGCCGATTGTTCACATTTTGTCAGTTCATCACTGCTGAGCATTGCATCGCATCAGGGCACAAGTTTGCCTTGAACCGATACTGCATGTCAACGCGTGTACACAGAAAGATGTCTCTGTAAAATAGCATGTTCGCATTGTAGTTCGAAGCGTGTACAGTTGGTGATCTATACGTTTTGTACTTTAAATATAGAAAACTATCTGTGCGCTTTGTTTAAATATAAATAACTTACCGTGAAATTCCGTAGACTACCCCCTCAAATGCTTCAGAATATCACGGAAAATGTAGGGGCGACGCTTACTGGGGATTTTCTGCTAAGAGAAACAAGTAGAATTCCGACAATCCACCCCCCTCGATTGCGATGAAAAACTCGGCACTCGTAATTTTAAGCAAGCAGAAATATGTCTTTATCAATAAATTAATTCTATTCGACGATTTTTTTCCGATATTTAGAGGGGGGGGAGGGGGGATGTTTTAATAAATTTTTCAGACTGTCAAATTGAAGATCTGCTCTCAAATGAAAGTACAGATTGTGACTCATTTTATGTTACTACGGTAACTTAAAAAAATGAAAGAAATTAATCACAAAACCTTATTTTAAACCTTTCAAGAGTAAAGCTGATTAATGACAACTTGTTCAAATTAAGAAAAAGACACCGTTCAAAAAATTATTTGCAAGCTTAAATTCTATTCAAACATCAATATGCTTATATATAGTCCGTTAGCTATTTACAGAAAATAAAAAATATATATCTGTAAAGACGTATTACTCATATAAATTAAAAATGGCCATTTACAGAATCTATTCAAAAGAAGGAAAACTAGAAAAAAAACTATGTTTAGAAAGCTTCTTTTGTTGAAATATTTCTAAACCTTTTTTTCTAAAGTAAATCAAATTGTTTTCATATTAACCAGGTTAAATGCTCACGGACGAACGTAATGAAGTTAATTTAATTGTATTTTTTTATTCTCCTAAAATTTTATTCTTCGTAGAAAATTACAGTTTTACAAGCTTCATAATATAAAATCTCAATAATATAAAAACTTTTAGAGGGAGGTTGCATAATAAACCTAAGGGAAGCTATTTAGTCCAACAGACGTATTAGTCGTCATCTTGGTCGGAGCGATATGGTAGTTGTTTCGCGTTGGCAACAGTGGATCAGAGAAAGCACGGATAACAGTCGCAGAGGCTCAGGATACCTCAGACGGACAACTTCTCAAGAGGATCGTGCAATCAAGACAGGAACCACGTTCACACCAAAGGCGCCGCTATCAACCATTCGAAGGAATTTGCCATCCTCCTTGCATCATATATCAAGGGATACTATTCGAAGACAACTGGCAAGATGTAGGCTTAGGTGTCGACGTCCATTAGGACGTCTACCACTCACCCCTCAACATCGGCAGATCTGGATTGGTGCCGAGCTCGGTTACCTTGACAGTGTCCAACTTAAGGCATGTTGTCGCTAGCGACAAATTCGCTTTTCTCTCAAAGCTGATGAACACCGCATACTTGTGTGGAGAACTGGCCACCGTTCCAATATCCCGCATATGTTATCGAGTGGCATACGGCCATCACATACTGTGTGACAGTCTGCAGAGCCACGTCGTGGGATAACCGATATCCTCTAGTTGGACCTGGGCAGCCCAGTGGTTAGAGCATGGGGAAGACCCGAGTTAGATTCCCGGCTCTGCCAAACTGTCCCCGTTTACACGTTGAGTACGGGCATGTCGAATATGTGGATCTAAAAGTTCTTCCGATAAATTAGTGGTAGGAGATAGAAGGTACTATCTCTGTGAATGTCGCTCCAACTGGGTTGCGGTCTAAATTAGGTGGCACTGACCCAGCCATCCTAACAAATAACTTGCACCTACGGGTAAGTTGAATATTCTGGGTTAAAAGAAATAAAGAAAGATTTCCTCTAGTTGTGTAGTTGTGCTGCAAGCCAATCTTATGGCACGCTTGTACTTCGACGATATTCTGCTGAAGCTGTCATGTCGTCCAGGTTCCATTTTCAGCAATACAGCGCTCGATCACATACTGTACGACTTAATACCCAACAATATCTTCGTGAATTTAATACCCTCCCATGGCTATCCAGATCCCCTGATCTATCACCAATAGAACAGGTCTAAGACATGATGGGATGGTAATTGCAGACTTACGACATGCTGGGACGGCAATTGCAGACTTAAGACATGCTGGGACGGCAATTGCAGACTTCTCAGAATACCTCTGATTTAACTCACCAGTTGCAACATTTGTGGCAGCATCTTCTTCAAAGGGACATAAATAACTTAATTTACTCTATGGCTCACTGAATATCGTTTTGTATAGCTGCCAGGGGAGGATTTACTACTTACTAAAATGCCATCAGTCGTCTTGTTATCACCATTTCTTAATAAAATATGTTTGCTCCCAAATTCTAATTTGTACATCTTATCAAACAATACATACATACGCCGAGTTTCGCGAATGCATCTCAATTTCTTATGGGTCCATTTATTTTTTTTGTAACGGAGTGTATTAACCTCCATTCATCCATTTTGCACTCGAAGTAATTCATACAGCTACTAATAGCTAAGTCACTATGTAACCAAATTAAAATCTCAAATCAGATAAATCTATCGGTTTCATAACAAATACTAAAACACAATATAGGAATTTCAAAAAGCTGCACATTTTACATTTTTATCTTCAACTCGGGCGATGAAAGGAGGAGATGGCTGACATTTCATAAACTGAAACTTTAAAGTATATGTTTGAGAATCTGTTAGCAAAATACCGAAATATATAAACAGTCTCTTGTATGGGGATTCAAAAAGTTTTTTATACGCGTTTCATCCGAAAAATTTCGAAAACATCGTAAGGTAATTCCAGAAGGCTGCACATTTTATATTGTTGACTTTGTGAGGTCTAAATAACCTTTCGATTATTATTTCCCTCAGTTAGCATTATAATTTATGTTTACGTTTACTTAAACTAACAAGTCTAACTTGTTGATAGATCAATCACACTGATTTAATCATCATTTTCTGCGTTCCTCAGGTAAAGTAGGAATATGTTTTCGTATCGGGAGAGTTTCAATGGCTTCTTGAGAAGTGGGTTCTTGAGTGTGGCTTCTAGATTAGTGGTCTTGGAATGAAAGAAGGGTTATTGAGTAGACGATGACGGATTCGAGTAGTGAATGGAAGGAAACCCCATTCGATACAGCGATGACTTTGCAGAGTCTAGTATTCGGGGTGTGGTTGAAATACGGGGCAAAGTAACAGAATGCCGGGAAAAGCATCTAAGCTTTGTAAATGCGTATCCAGATAAGCATTATCGCCAACCAAGTATATTGTAATAGCTTGTATATTTGTCATTTATTCTGGGCGTGTGCAATAACAATTAGTATCTATGTTGTCCGTTGCAGCGTGCTGTTGTAAATTCTGTGAAGTCTCCAATAAACTGAGTTATATTTTAAACAGTGCCGTCCTGTGTTATTGCCCTTAGACCGAAATATCAAGTATTCTAAGTTTGAGTTAGGTCACTTTTGACAGATTAAGTAAAAATCCGCTACAAAGGCATCTAAAAAGGGTAAAGACACATTTAGTTCTTTACAACTTTATTTTGGGCGATAATAGGAAAATTGATAAATTATGGACTCATTATTTCTTTCCTTATATGCACAGTATAATGTATAAGGAAAGTATTGTAACGGGGTCGAAAATTCGAATTCGTGTTTTCGACGGGAGAGCCCGTTTCAAGCATCCCTGATCACGGATCGAACATTTTTGAGGTGATGTCTGTGTGTGTGTGTGTGTGTGTGTGTGGAGACGATATCTCACGAACGAATGGAGAGATTTGAATGGAAATTGGTACAAAAATTACAATCCGTGAATATTGGAATCCTATTGTTTTTAAACACAATCGAATGTTCAGAACCCCCCTAAATTTTCGAGTGAAATTTAAAAAAAATCAAAACTTTTAATAAAGTTACGCAAATAAACATTTCTTATGTAATTTTTCCTTAAAAAACGATTGACGTAAACTTGAGAACGCTAGCATGAACCGTTTTAGAGATAGTGCAGATTTTCAAATAAATTTATCAAAAAATCCCATAAATTAAAAAAAAATATTAACTGGTGAGAAACATGTTCAATTTTTATATGTAATATCATGCGATAAATTTGGTGAAGTCATTCTCGTGGATTTAGCTCGTTCCATTCATGAGAAAAGATACTTTGAGTAATACTTTTGTATTTGTAAGTCAATAGTCGAGATTTTGGCAACGAATTTTGCAGAATATCGTTAACTTGGCGACTTTTTAAATTTTGCCAAATTAACGAAAATCTCCGCAAATGGATAAAAATGACGCTAAATCAATGAAAATGACGACTACTTGACGAAAATTCAATATCTTGAAAAGAATATAAGTATCTACTGTAAAAATAACCTATTTTTTTACTGTAAAAGTAGTAAATTCGTAGCATATATAAGGAAAGTCATGGGCTACCCACATCAGATTTTTTTAAATCATTGTGGTTTTGATTTCCTGTTCATAATAGCCATAAAGGACAGTAGCGTTACAAGCAGCCATCCCACTAATAATCACTATCCGAGAGCGATAAAAAGAGAGAAGCCAGAAATTATTCACTGGCTTATTACATATAAACACATTTTAGAACTCTAATTTGCATTTAAAATTCTAATTTGTATTTAGAACTCTAATTTGCATTTAGAACTCTAATTTGCATTTAGAACTATAATTTGTATTAAGAACTCTAATGCTCAATCAACCGTTACATGAAATTATATGTAAGCATGAGCGAAATTGACCTTCATCACACCTTAATATACAGCCGATGAAGCTAATCTATTGCTACCAAAGGCACTAAAATAAAATCCAAATTAATTTACTAAAAAGTACTCTATACTCCGATTAAACCAATATAGATACCTCATAAGAAAGGTAAAATTCTTTTCCAATACCTTATATAATTTACAACTACCAAATTTAATTTTGAAAGATACTACAACTGAATAATTTAACCGATTTAAATTTACACGAAATAAAACTAATAAAGCTATCGATTTTAAATCCAAATGAAGACATTTTAGAAACTACTTAAAGCTGAATGAGTTGCCACATAAAGAAATTAAAGGATTATATTGTTTACATAATGACTTTAGAATAAATTCTTACATCATTAAATTTGGTGCATATATATAACAAGAATCAGATGTATTTCACAAAAACTTGAATCTAAACATAACACTGTTGAAAATGTGTTCCCTTATCATAATAAAGAAGATAAGTCTTTCTAAAATCGTGAAATAAGTCGTTCTACATCTTTAAAAAGCGTAAAGTAGAATATTTTAAAGCAGAAACTCTTATCTGGTAAAATGCTAGCCTCCAACGTTTCTGTGAGGAGGATACGGATGATAAATAAGATGCCTTGTGAGCATTTATCTCCATTACCTTTTAATTGGATAGAAGAAAGGAGTAAGCAAGTCGCACGTCGACTGCAATAACGTCACAACTTTAAAAAAATCTGATATGGGCAGCACATGATTTTCCTTACAGACTCAAATCCATTTTCTCTTTATTTCTTTCATAATGTATTAAATTTGTAAAGAGCCTTGCTGCCCCAACCAGGAATCGAACCCTGGATCTCCAAACTGGCCAGCTGTCGCTCTGCCGTTGAGTTATTGGAACAAAATTGCAAGCTCTTATCGCCAACGTGGACTTTGCATTCTCCACCCCTTAATGTCAGATTGACGGGCAACCGACAATCTTATTGACCACCTACTGCTATTTTTCCTTAGATTAGCCTCCTGTTATCACTATGTCACCCAGTTTAGTATCCTGCGGGGATATTATCCTCTCAAATTTGAAATCGGGGCTCAATCTTCCAGAGTCCATTGAATCCGCACTAGTCATACTAGGGTCACTTCCAGACCTCCGACATCTTTGCACTAACCTACATGGTTGATTTGTTCGGCCGCAATTGTAGAGAGCCTTGCTACCCCAACCGGGAATCTAACCCTGGATCTCCAAACTGGCCAGAAGGCGTTCTATCGTTGAGCTATGGGACGAAATTGCAAGTTCTTATCGTCTCTGCAAATTGAGTTTCGTTGCACAAATAACTCGGATATATATATATATATATATATATATATTTTACTTTCCTTATATACATAATGTATAAGGAAAGAATTGTGACCGGGTCGAAAATTCGAAATCGAGTTTTCGACGGGAGAGCACGTTTCAAGCATCCCTGATCACGAATCGAACAATTTTGAAGTAATGTCTGTGTGTGTGTGTGTGTGTGTGTGTGTGTGTGAAAGTGTGTGTGTGTGTGTGTGTGTGTTTGAAAGTGTGTGTGTATGTGTGTGTGAAAGTATGTGTGTGTGTGGGTGTGTGTGTGAAAGTATGTGTGTGTGTGTGTGTGTGTGTGTGTGTGTGGAGACGATATCTCACGAACAAATAAAGCGATTCGAATAAAATTTGGTACAAAACTCACAATCCGTGAATACTGGAAGCCTATAGTTTTTAAACGTAATCGAATGTTCAGACCTCCCCCCCCTAAATTTTATACTGAAATTTTGAATAAATCATTAAAAAATCAAAACCTTTAATAAAGTTACGCAATTAGACATTTCTGATGTAATTTTTCCTTAGAAAACGATTGACATAAACTTTAGAACGCTAGCATGAGCCATTCTTGAGATATTGCACATTTTTAAAATAAATGTATCAAAAAATCTTTATATTAAAGAAAATATATTAACTCTTGAGAAAACTGTTCACTTTTCATATGTAATATCATACGATAAATTGGGTGACATCACTCTCTTGGATCCAGCTCGTTCCATTCATAAGAAAACATACTTTGAGTAATACTTTTGTATTTGAACGCCAATAGCCATTTATTTGCTGTAAGAATAACTTATTTCACCGTCCATAATGCTTGGCGAGATTTTGGTTTAATGTCGCCAACTTGGCGACTTTTTAAATGTTGCCAAATTAACGATAATGGATAGAAATGACACTAAATCAATGAAAATGACGATTAGTTGACGAAAATTCAATATCTTGGAAAGAATATAAATATCTACTATAAGAAAAACCTATTTTTTATTGTAAATGTAATAAATTCATTGCATCATATAAGGAAAGTCATGTGTTGCCTACATCAGATTTTTTTAAATATACACTGATTTTGCACTTTTAATTCAATTTTCGTTTTCATTTGTTAACTGGACGTATTTTCAAAGATGGCGTAGCAAAAATGCGAAAAACTTAAAATATATCGAGAACGGTTAGTCCTAGAATAATCGGTTTAGTCATATTTTTTTTATAGTCAAAAATTACATATAAAATAACCATTTAATTGATACATTTGAGCATACGTAGTCATTTATTTTAGATTCGTACCAAAATCTAATCAGCATCAGGGTAACCCACAAGTGACTTATCCATAAAATTTTATGAAATTTGGTCAATTGTTTTCGGAGTCAGAGTGGAAACATGTATTGTAGTTCGTTTCATTCACGACATAAAATACTTTGTGTAATAGTTTTATATTTTGACGCATAACAATTCACCAGCAGTCATTTATATATAAGACTAGCAGCATACCCGTTCTTCGTACGGAGTATATAATATAAAGAAACTTGAAATTCATAATCATGCCCAAATTCTTATAGTATACTAAATGACATGTTTAATCAAAATATTCTGTTAAAATATTTAATATAATGCTCCTAAAAAGAAGTTTAAGAATCTCTGTTCTCGCTATATAAAATTATCTTCATGGACATATCTGAAGAATAAAACATCTTGGACCCCTTATGTAAGCAAATATAAAAAAAAATATGGAATTGAATCAATATATGCAAAATAAAAGCGTTAAAATTGTATGGGACCCGTACTAATTATATACGCGAATATTAGACAATATAACCTGTATTAGTAGATTACATGTATAAATTGAAAATACCAATAAACCCGTAATCTTTAAATCTGAAGACAGTCAATTATTCCAATATATGTCAAAATTAAAGTGCTAAAATTATATGGGAAGATATACACGTACTACTTATAATGTCCGAATATTAGTAGAAGATTACCCGTTTTGCAATATGAGTCTCAAATGTTTTTTGGTAAAATACAACAGACGACGTAATAAATTGAATATATAATTAATCCCCTTAATCTTCATACCAGAAGACTGTACTTGATTCCAATATATATGCCAATATATGTCAAAATATATGCCAATATACCTGTACTGCTTATATTCTCGTAGGTTAGAAGATATACCCGTGCATTCCTAGAAGATTACTCGTACAATATGCGTGTGTCAGCAATTTTTGCCGCAATAAAACAATGGCGTAATAACTTAAAAATATCAATAATCCCTGAATCAATAATTCCGGAAAATATCAATAATAATAATGTTTAAACCTGAAGAGTATAATTGATATTATCCAGTCCAAAGTGAAATGGCAATGAAATTTATTTTATATACATATCTTCATTATTCAAATCGGAAAGGATTTAATAAAAATCGTCTGCCGCATAAACACATTGGATTTAAATCCGTTGCTAAGCGACATGATATCATTTGCTTCAAATAAATTGGTAGAAAAAATATCGTCTAAATAGTTATATTTCTATGGAGCATTTGGCGACAGTTTCGTCAAATTAGCGACATTTTAAAAAATCGCCAAATTTATCGCCAAGTGGGACTGTAGAACTGACAGTTCCACTTTGCGACAAATTGACGAAATATCATCACAATACTATCCCCTAACAAAAAACAATTAATATCATTTATGTAGCGCAATTTTATCAATTTCAAGATATTTTTATAGATTTGAAAATATTTTTATCAATTTGGTGACATTTTAAAAATTCGCTAAATGTATTACTAAGTAGGATGGTTGGTCTGACAGATAAATGCTAACCAAACATCATTTCAGTACTCTCTTCTAACAAAACAAAAAAAAATTTCATTGATATGTAGAAGACCCAAGCCACACGAACAACCCGAAGGTTTATGGCAGCTGTTTGTGTGTCGTTTATATCAATTTGGCGACATTTCCGTCAATTTGGCAAAGTTTAAGAAAAGTTGTCAAATTAGCGATATCCCTCCAAATTCGTAGCTTTGAATTTACAGATCTGAATGAAACATTCTTATCCCGTTTCAATATACTAAATGAAAACACTACAATTGTATTAGAAGATATACCCGCTCTACTCTTTTTCTGTTTCAACAATCGGCTATATGAATTTATTGGCTAAACACAATATATGAGTTTAGCTAAATACGATATAAGCTTGAAAACTCTTTGCCAAAATAAATGAAATTGATGTACGCAGTCAGCAATTAATATAATTAAAAGAAAAATCAAACCGTCCATTCATAAGATATACTTTTATATCCATTTATCCATTTATTTATTATTTAAATCGAAAAAAAATAATAAAAACATTAACAAACACATTTAATTTAATTGTGATGCCGAGCAACATGATATATCTTCCTAAAATGTTAAAATTTATTAACCACTAACAGCACACCCGTTATTCGTACGGAGTGTATAATTTAAAGAAACTTAAAGTTCGCAATCATGTGCAAATTCTGTTAAAATATTAAATTTATTGCTCTTAAAGAGAAGTTTAAGAATATATGTTCTCACTATGCAAAATTATCTTCACGGTCAGATCTGAAGAATAAAACATCCTGCCCCCTTTTGTAAGCAAATTTACAGAAGAAAAAATAGGAATTGAATGAATATATGCAACCCCGTACTAATTATATTGTCGTAGATCAGAAAATATGCCAATGTGTTAGTAGAAGATTACCCGTATTACAATATGCGTCTCAAAAATATTTGCCAAAATAAAAGAGATGACATAATAAATTGAAAACATCAATAATATCCGTACTCTTTATACCAGAAGGTCGTAATTGATTCCAATATATGCCAATATATATCAAAACATATGTCAATATACCTGTACTACTTATATTCTCGTAGATTAAAAGATATACACGTGTATTTGTAGAAGATTCGTACAACATACAATATGGGGCGCGGTAGCCCATTGGTTAGCGCGCTGGAGTTGCACTCGGTAGGCCCGGGTTCGATTCCAGCCACTGCCAAAACTGCCGCCGTGTTCATGCGGAGTACGATCACGTTAAACATGTGGGTCCGAAAGTCCTTCCGAGAGGTTGGTGGTAGGGGAAGGAGGGTACGGTCCCTGTGGATGCCTCCCCCACTGGGTTCCGGTCTAAATTGTCCCGACCGTCCAAACAGTTACCTTACACCTTCCTGGTAGGTCGGACGGTCTGGGTTTCAACAACAACATACAATATATGAGTTTAAACAATTTTTGTCATAATAAAATAATTGCATAATAACTTGAAAATATCAATAACCCTTGAATCAATAATCCCCGAAAATATAAATAATAATAATTTTTAAACCTGAAGACCGTAATTGATATTATCCAGTCAGAAATGCTATAAGAAAAATCAAATCGTTCTTTTCTAAAATATATTTTTATATCCATTTATTTATTATTCAAATCGAAAAAATAATTATTAAAATTAACAGACAGATTTAATTTAATTGCGTTTCTGAGTAACATGATATAAGATAGAATCTTATAACATGTTAAATATGTCATGTCTTATAACATAAACTGCGAAATTAAATAACGATTTTGATTTCTCTATACTTCTCATTGTTCCGTAAAAGCTTGTTTTAAATAAACCATGAACCATGGAGATAGATTTCCCCTTTAAATCATGTTTCAAACAATTCATGTTTTCAGAAAGTGACTAATTAACGCAAAAAACCTCCCATCAAACTCAGAGATTAAATTTTAATTCACTTTCAAACGATTTTCAAGCTTTTCATTTGGATAAACCACGGAGTTAGGGAGTAGAACTCCTAGGAAAAAGTTCCGTTTTTCATTAATATCTCGACAACCCCAGGTCTTAGAAACACGAAACTTGGACAAAATTTATGGGGGAATATTTCAAGGCTATTCACCAAATTTCATTAAATTCGGTTCAGCCGTTTTTCCGTGACGATGAGACAAACGAAAATTCCGTTTTTTACTAATATCTCGAGAACCACTGGTCGTAGAAACTCAAAACACGGATATAATTTTAAGTGGGGCTATTTCTGGGCTACCCACAAAATTTCATCAAATTCGGTTCAGCCGTTCTCCCGTGATGGTGTGACAAACAGACAGACAGACAGACAGACAGACAGACAGACAGATTTTCATTTTTATTCATATAGATTTGCTATTCTCTCCCTCTGTCTCTAACGCTTGGCCATAAATTTTGCGACATTAGTGACTAATAAATAAAATTAGCATCACGTCTGATTTCAACCAGCAGAAACAACAAGCACACAACTATAATAGAAGGTCTTTATTTCACTTCTTTAAGACGTACAAAACTTCAAAAGACCAGAGCGCTTTCGAGCGTAAATACGCTCTTTATCAGTGGCTACATGTAGCTTCATGTAGCCACTGATGAAGAACGTATTTACGCTCGAAACGGCTCTGGCCTTTTTAAGTTTTGTACGTCTTAAAGAAGTGAAATAAACACCTTCTATTATAGTTGTGTGCTTGTTGTTTCTGCTTAGTGACTAAATTGCCAACATGGTGATATTTTGCCCAGATTCACGAAAATATCGTTGAAATTACGAAAATGACGCTGAGTTAACGAAAATAAAACCAACTGGATGAATTGATTATTAAAATATTTTAATATGTGGACTATATTACTTACTGTGGATGCTGTCAATATTGATAACTGCCAAATTAGAGTTGCGTCAAATATAAGGTAATTAGTTACTTCGATATAGTTTTACATTTCATCATTCAACATAAAGGATCAATCATACATAAAGCATTAATTATGAAACACTTTTCAACTGCAATGCAATTTTATTTAACCATCTCTAAAATACAATACATTCAGCGGGGATATTTTTAAAATTATCACAATACTTCAATCTATATAAATAAAAATGAAAATCTGTCTGTCTGTCTGTCTGTCTGTCTGTCTGTCTGTTTGTCACACCATCACGGGAGAACGGCTGAACCGAATTTGATGAAATTTTGTGCGTAGCCCAGAAATAGCCCCACTTAAAATTATATCCGTGTTTTGAGTTTCTACGGCCAGTGGTTCTCGAGATATTAGTAAAAAACGAAATTTTCGTTTGTCTCATCATCACGGAAAAACGGCTGAACCGAATTTAATGAAATTTGGTGAATAGCCTTGAAATATCCCCCCATAAATTTTGTCCAAGTTTCGAGTTTCTAAGACCTGGGGTTGTCGAGATATTAATGAAAAACGGAACTTTTTCCTAGGAGTTCTACTCCCTAACTCCGTGGTTTATCCAAACGAAAAGCTTGAAAATCGTTTGAAAGTGAATTAAAATTTAATCTCTGAGTTTGATGGGAGATTTTTTGCGTTAATTAGTCACTTTCTGAAAACATGAATTGTTTGAAACATGATTTAAAGGGGAAATCTATCTCCATGGTTCATGGTTTATTTAAAACAAGCTTTTACGGAACAATGAGAAGTATAGAGAAATCAAAATCGTTATTTAATTTCGCAGTTTATGTTATAAGACATGACATATTTAACATGTTATAAGATTCTATCTTATATCATGTTACTCAGAAACGCAATTAAATTAAATCTGTCTGTTAATTTTAATAATTATTTTTTCGATTTGAATAATAAATAAATGGATATAATAATATATTTTAGAAAAGAACGATTTGATTTTTCTTATAGCATTTTTGACTGGATAATATCAATTACGGTCTTCAGGTTTAAAAATTATTATTATTTATATTTTCGGGGATTATTGATTCAAGGATTATTGATATTTTCAAGTTATTATGCTATTATTTTATTATGACAAAAATTGTTTAAACTCATATATTGTATGTTGTACGAATCTTCTACAAATACACGTGTATATCTTTTAATCTACGAGAATATAAGTAGTACAGGTATATTGACATATGTTTTGATATATATTGGCATATATTGGAATCAATTACGACCTTCTGGTATAAAGAGTACGGATATTATTGATGTTTTCAATTTATTACGTCATCTCTTTTATTTTGGCAAATATTTTTGAGACGCATATTGTAATACGGGTAATCTTCTACTAACACATTGGCATATTTTCTGATCTGCGACAATATAATTAATACGGGGTTGCATATATTCATTCAATTCCTATTTTTTCTTCTGTAAATTTGCTTACAAAAGGGGCCAGGATGTTTTATTCTTCAGATCTGATCGTGAAGATAATTTTGCATAGTGAGAACATATATTCTTAAACCTCTCTTTAGGAGCAATAAATTTAATATTTTAACAGAATTTGCACATGATTGCGAACTTTGAGTTTCTTTAAATTATACACTCCGTACGAATAACGGGTGTGGTTAATAAATTTTAACATTTTAGGAAGATATATCATGTTGCTCGGCATCGCAATTAAATTAAATGTGTTTGTTAATGTTTTTATTATTTTTTTTCGATTTAAATAATAAATAAATGGATAAATGGATATAAAAGTATATCTTATGAATGGACGGTTTGATTTTTCTTTTAATTATATTAATTGCTGACTGCGATCAATTTCATTTATTTTGGCAAAGAGTTTTCAAGCGTGTATCGTATTTAGCTACTAAACTCATATATGGTGTTTAGCCAATAAATTCATATAGCCGATTGTTGAAACAGAAAAAGAGTAGAGCGGGTGTATATCTTCTAATACAATTGTAGTGTTTTCATTTAGTATATTGAAACGGGATAAGAATGTTTCATTCAGATCTGCAAATTCAAAGCTACGAATTTGGAGGGATATCGCTAATTTGACAACTTTTCTTAAACTTTGCCAAATTGACGGAAATGTCGCCAAATTGATATAAACGACACACAAACAGCTGCCATAAACCTTCGGGTTGGTCGTGTGGCTTGGGTCTTCTACATATCAATGAATTTTTTTTTTGTTTTGTTAGAAGAGAGTACTGAAATGATGTTTGGTTAGCATTTATCTGTCAGACCAACCATCCTACTTAGTAATACATTTAGCGAATTTTTAAAATGTCACCAAATTGATAAAAATGTTTTCAAATCTATAAAAATATCTTGAAATTGATAAAATTGCGCTACATAAATGATATTAATTGTTTTTTGTTAGGGGATAGTATTATGATGATATTTCGTCAATTTGTCGCAAAGTGGAACTGTCAGTTCTACAGTCCCACTTGGCTATAAATTTGGCGATTTTTTAAAATGTCGCTAATTTGACGAAACTGTCGCCAATTGTTCCATAGAAATATAACTATTTAGACGATATTTTTTCTACCAATTTATTTGAAGCAAATGATATCATGTCGCTTAGCAACGGATTTAAATCCAATGTGTTCATGCGGCAGACGATTTTTATTAAATCCTTTCCGATTTGAATAATGAAGATATGTATATAAAATAAATTTCATTGCCATTTCATTTTGGACTGGATAATATCAATTATACTCTTCAGGTTTAAACATTATTATTATTGATATTTTCCGGAATTATTGATTCAGGGATTATTGATATTTTTAAGTTATTACGCCATTGTTTTATTGCGGCAAAAATTGCTGACACACGCATATTGTACGTTGTACGAGTAATCTTCTAGGAATGCACGGGTATATCTTCTAACCTACGAGAATATAAGTAGTCCAGGTATATTGGCATATATTTTGACATATATTGGCATATATATTGGAATCAAGTACAGTCTTCTGGTATGAAGATTAAGGGGATTAATTATATATTCAATTTATTACGTCGTCTGTTGTATTTTACCAAAAAACATTTGTGACTCATATTGCAAAACGGGTAATCTTCTACTAATAATCGGACATTATAAGTAGTAAATGTATATCTCCCCATATAATTTTAGCACTTTAATTTTGACATATATTGGAATAAATGACTGTCTTCAGATTTAAAGATTACGGGATTATTGGTATTTTCAATTTATACATGTAATCTACTAATACAGGTTATATTTTCTAATATTCGCGTATATAATTAGTATGGGTCCCATACAATTTTAACGCTTTTATTTTGCATATATTGATTCAATTCCATATATTTTTTTTATATTTGCTTACATAAGGGGTCCAAGATGTTTCATTCTTCAGATATGTCCATGAAGATAATTTTATATAGCGAGAACAGAGATTCTTAAACTTCTTTTTAGGAGCATTATATTAAATATTTTAACAGAATATTTTGATTAAACATGTCATTTAGTATACTATAAGAATTTGAGCATGATTATGAATTTCAAGTTTCTTTATATTATATACTCCGTACGAAGAACGGGTATGCTGCTAGTAATTTATTATATTTGAAAATTTAAAACTTCATCGACGAAAATGAACTTTATTCATATAACGTCATTGAAATATAAATCGCCTGGCTCTCTATGTAAAATATATCTATAGTATGTATGTAAAATATATTTCTAGTAAATATTCCATTCATACACTTTTATTCCATTCCTTTTATTCATCATAATACTACAATAATTTATTTTACTTAAAAACTTAAACCATGGAGGTAAAAGTAATTTAACTCTATGCTTTAAACTTCATCGAAAAAGTCTGCTATAAAATCGTCTGTTTCTTTATATAAAATCATGGAATGTTTCATTCATGTCAGCTGTATTGGAGACTCCAGAGCTAAATAATTTTGCGTTAAAGAAATTCAGCTATTCTTACACAACTCATCCTACAGCTTGATGTGTTTACATTCTCTCTAAGTGAAAATTAAGCATCGTTGTAGAAGTAATCAAAGTTTGATGATCATTTAAACTCAAATATATTGTAATTGCGTTGTTTCAGAATAAAGATGCACAGAAATTAAACAAAAATTAAGCGGTTTTAGGAAGGATACAACACTAAATATAACTTGAAAGGAAATATAAATATAAAATTATAACATAAATTAAAAATAAGTTTAAAAATCACGATTTTGACACAAGATGGATTCCATAGTTTATTTTGAAGTGGGCCACGTGATCTGTTCATATAATATAGGTGTAATTATTATTTTAATTTTTATTTAAAAAACTACCGAATATATTTTGCTGATTTTTTTTTTCGTATTTTTATATAATAATTTGAATATTTCTTAAAACTTTCGAAGCAATTTGTGAATTTTAAATTCGCTTAATAAATGTTTGAAAAATTAGGTCCCATAGGGTTCAATGTATTTCATTTTTTCAACCAGGATGCAATCCAAAACTAATTGGATGATATTATTCATTTATATTCCCATTTGTCCCACAGACCGTCTGAATAACATACTAAAATTTCATTTTGATAATGTAATTTTTACCGCAGTTATCGTGCGAACGGACAGACAGACAGAATGAACAAAGACATAAACACTTTTCAACTATGTTGTAAAGTGTTACAAAAGGCACCAAATGTATAATTCAACATTAAAAACAGTGTGACGTAAATCTTATACACATAATTTTTTTACTGTGAAAGAAGTAAATCCATAGCATTATATAGGGAAAGTCATGTGCTGGTCACATCAGATTTTTTACTATCTGACGTATTATGACTGACGTGATATATAGTTCAGCTACATGTTTAATGCCAATAGTTAAAGTAGCCTGAAAGTTAAATAGTCAAAGTTGAAATAATCTAATAGTTAAAGTTTGTCAAAGTTAAAATGTTAATGCTTAGTAGGGAAACGAGAAGAGAATCTGGAGGGACAGTGTCTACCCGAAACAATCCGCTACTAAGTTACTTTCTTTTCGATCGTCCACCAAACTTAATAAATGCATAAAATATTTGTTATAGCGTATAATTAAATTGACAGGTACTTGGTAGCGGATTGCTTAAGGGGACGGTGGACGCTGAAATTTTTTTTATTTATTTATTGACTTTGAAACGTGAAAATTTTTATAAATATTCCTCTTAACATTACTGTATACAATACCATTAAATTTTTTATCAATCTTATTATAATTTGGTATTTTTTTTAATTTAATGTTTTTTTAACGAAAATTTGAAAATGTTCCTTGTGTGCCATTTGTTCACATTTTTGATTCATTTTACATTATGATCACTCAAAAACACATTATGAACAAATTTGGGTATTAATTTTTAAATCCCTTAGAAAGTTAATGTTTTAAATATATTTTTCTGCATTAAAATTTAATTTTCATCATTTAATTAGGTTCTTATTCACTTTCAATTACCTTAATAAAGTCCAATTATAAAATGCATACCCAGTTTCATTAAAAAGTATGAGAGGTGTCTTCTTGCCAAATTTCATGCATCTCAGACAAAAACAAAGACGCATGGAGCATTTTAAAAATGTAAAACTTTTCAAAATCCCGTTTCGAAAAATATGCATTCAACCTTTTCCTTACGGGTGGGACAGCGTCCATCCCAAACGAAGAACCTCCCAAAAAGACAAGTATGTCAAATACCTGTATTTTTGGGAGGTTCTTCGTTTGGGATATATGCTGTCCCATCCGTAAGCAAATGTTAAATGTGTAAAATAATGTTATATATTAAAACTTTTTTTAGTCGATTTTTGCTCATTTCAACGTCCACCGTCCCCTTAAGTGGCCACTGTCTCTCGAAATTCCTTCCCACTTCGCCACTGTTAATACGAGTAGCATATGCTTTTTTTTTATAAATCCACATTATTACTTTCCCTGAAATGCATTATAATGCATATGAAAAGATAGCAAAATTTTGCTGTGGCATATAGAATAAAAAAAGTAACTTACAGTTTAACTTACAATTAACATTAATTGTTATTAATCATTAAAGACATGGCCGTTAATCTCGTACAGTGGAATTAACATTTAAATCGTACATCGCTCGTTGTTGTGCCGCAAAACCCTCCAATTACTTAACTTATGTGTAAGTCCTGAAAAGAATTATTAATTAATATTAAAAAATTAGACTATTTTAAAACTTACACAATATCATTTATTAACAACATCAATTTATGCAAAGCACCAATTTTCATAAATATCAATTTTCAATTATTATCAATTTTCATTTGATTATTTTAGCGAGAGGAGATATGCGACAAGAATTATTAGTTTTACCGTTGTTGTCTAGGACCGATAACATTCAGAGCACATACCTTCCAGTTTAATCTTGGGCTTATCATCTTTCCAAGGTTTTCATCACTCTCGCCACAACTCCTCATTGTCTTCCGTATGCTACTGCACTCTCATTTTGTCTATTTACTGAAACTCGTGTATTTCGTCCACAACTCTGGGGTGTGTGTCTTCGAACTCTGATTTCTTTCCTCTTAAGTCATGATAGTGTAAATACTCGTACCCTAACTGCAACTCCTAAGTTATGTCTGCTAGGTCATATTCACTTCGCTCCTTTTGTAAATCTGTTTTAGACTTGTGGTTCCTTCGGCGGGGGGGGGGGGGGGGGAGAGGGGTAGCTCCGCTCTTCTTCCCCTTGGCGCTCATTGGTTCTTCTGAACCCAATGGCATCACTTCACAGCCCCTCTCAGCCCCTGTGGCCTGGCACACCTAAATTTACAGCATTTGACCTAAAAGTTCACGTTGTCGTAAACTCCGGCGCCAGCTAGACTATATCTTTGTAAGCCTTTCTGGGCACCATAAATATTCAAATAAAAGTGTCTCATGTGAGAACAATTTCTGGTCTCACATTTACTATTTACGATAAAAATATGTTTGGCCACATTTAACGCTGTTTGATAACCTGCTGTCATATAACACCCTGGCGCAAGACAGAATCGGTTTTAAAGTCATGATTACAAAACTCCCCAACTAGAAGGTTTTTCCAATAACTTGAAATTTTGCTTCAGGGTAGTATTTAGTATCAGTGGAACATTTTAGCACTGGAACATTTTCTCGGTGAAACATTTTCGCCTCGGAACATTTTTTCAGTGAAACATTTTCGTCCCCAGTGAAACATTTTCTCCCCCAGTGAAATATTTTATTCTAAAATTATAACACATGAAAGATTATTTCTACAATTATATTAACTGTTATTATATGGTGACGTCCAATAACCATGAAACCGACAAATTAATGCTAATTGCTGCAGTATCATCTCCAATTCCAAAGCATTAAATTTTCAGAATTTTCTAATATTTTCAGAAGAATATATGCATACACTTACCTTTCACACTGATTTCTGTAATGTCCTATTGGTTCTAAAGGAATAATAGAATGAGTTTTTCGTCTAACTCCTTTCAAATTCGTTGCCATAACAATAAAATACCCAGGATAGCAAACTTTAGTCCATCATAAATTCTGTTATTGATATGTTAGTCTTTGATATTATCAATCAGTCATTTGATATGTATTCTTCACAGCTATAGCTAACTCCTAAAAGAAAAAGAAATTATTGAGTGTCGATTTACACTTTATAAAAATACGGTTACTAGAAAATAATAATAGTCAACTTACAAATTTTTAAAGATATTTTAATTTTAAAAGTTAACTAATTTTATATTAGTCATTAAACTCGTCGTTCACTCGTCGTCAGCTTTTAATAGCGGGTCCAGTTCAGCTACTAGTATCAACAAAATTACAACACAGAAATTTTTCTTGCTTACAGTGCAGTTATCAGCTGCTCCGTACGAAAAGTGGTAACACGAAACCAGTTCATCGATATTAGTCTCCGAACAAAGATCAGAAACATAACAATTTAATATTTGAACTTCGTAATATGATTATTTTGACTGCTATTTTACATTAATTATCCGGTCACAACTGGTTTGCTGAAGCACAAAATATACGTTCACCAATGTGCAGTTAAACTTCATGTATCATGCATAAATAAATAATAATACATTTTTAACATGTATATGTAATAATAACGTATTTATAACACCGACTATAACAATGGTTTTGCTATGAATTAAAACAATGGCTTTATAGCAAGGACTTTTACTAAAAATATCTAAATATTTCATAATATATATTGTTTTAAACTACAAGTGAAAATAATGAAAGCAATGGAATAACAATGAAAAGAGGGTATTATAACACCGACTATAACAATGACATTGTTATGAATTAAAACCATGGCTTTATACCAAGGACATTTATTAAGAAAATTTTAATATTTCGATATATATATATATATATATATATATATATATATATATATATTGTTTTGAACCACAAGTTAAAGTACTGGAAGCAATAGCCTGACAATGAAAAATGTATATTATTACACCGCACTGACTATATCAATGATATTGCAATGAATTTAAACAATGGCGTTATAGCAAGGACAAGATTGAAATATTAAGAATATCTAAATATTTCAATATATATACACTGACTTCGAAAAGTTAAGTACGCACTGCAAATTTTAATTTTTCGAAAGCATATTTGAATTTGAGTGGCAGTAAACAAATATCGTATGTTACAGCCAATCACGACTGACTGTCCGGATATATGCTAATTATGCAGTTGTTGAAGATGCCAGCATTCTAAAGAGTTTAATCAGGTGCATGTAAATGCTGATACGAAATGTTTATAACTTTTGTTGGATTATTTTTTATGATATTCGTATTTCTATGGTTGAAAGAAGACGAATGGCAGATAGTGAGCGCTGACGAGCTATCGGACTCATTGAAGCAGGACAGTCAATCAAAGATGTCGCTATTTTCTTTAGCGTTTATCATTCGGTAATTTCTTGATTATGGAAACAATTCCAAACAAGTCAAACAGCTGTCCTGAGACCTGTGCCCGGTCGTCCAAGAATTACCACACCCTCTGATGATCGGTATATTGCTATAGTAGCCAAGCGGAATCGACGAGCGACCTCCACAACTGCTATATCCAAGGTTGCAGCGTCACTTAATAAGACAATATCTGCCAGTACTGTGCGCGGAAAGCTCCACTTGAAGGGACTGTATGCCCGAGTATCAAGTTTTTGTGTTCCACTAACCGTCCAAGCCAGAGGGGGGAGATTAAAGTGGTGTCGTCAACATGGCAATTGAACTGTCTCAGATTGATGCAACGTCCTGTTCACGGACGAGTCCAGATTTTCTCTGGAATCAGATTATAGGAATGTATGGGTCTGGAGAGAACGAGGCACACGCAATCAGGTCAAGAACATCGTCGAATATCCCGCATTCAGAGGTGGCAGCGTCATGATGTGGGCTGGAATTTCAATGGGACATTGCACACAGCTGCACATTTTTAAAGGCGGTTCTGTGACGGATACGCGGTATCGGGATGAAGTCCTACACCCCATTGCAAGACTCTATGCTGCAGAAGTTGGTCCTGATTTCTTCCTTAGGGACGATAATGCTCGTCCCCATGTTGTTGACGGATACCTGGAAAGCGAGGGAATTTTTCGTATGGAGTGGTCGGCATGTTCCCCCTACCTTAATCCCATTGAAAACCTTTGGAATGTCCTCGGGCGTGCTGTCTCTGCACCTTTACATCCTCCAGCCAGTCTCAGAGAGTTGGAAACTATCCTGATGGAAGAATGGCCATTGTTCGCATCTGCGATGGTTGATAACCTCATTGAAAGCATGGAAAATCGTTGGAAAGTTTGTGTGAAAGTCCGGTGTGGGCACATACCATATTAATGTAAGTTTTGTTTAGTTGCCTTGCCTTTAAACAACATTTTGTTAATTACCCAAATGTGACATCCTCATATAACGTACGAAAAGTAAATATTTTTTTTTATCTTTGTACTTAATTCTTGTGTTCTGTAATGCATAAACACATTTGCTATCTTCATTTACAATATTGAGTTAATCAAAGCTTTACTTTTCCATTTTTGTTGATATTACCGTCCGTTCTTAACTTTAGGAAGTCAGTGTATATATTGTTTTAAAGCGCAAGTTAAAGCACTGGAAGCAATAGCCTGACAATGTAAAGTGTGTATTACAACACCGACTATAACAATGGTTTTGCTATGAATTAAAGCAAGGACTTCATAAGCAAGGACTTTTATTAAGAATATCTAAATATTTCAATATATATATATATATATATAAATTGTTTTGAACTAAAATTGGAAATACTGAAAGTAATAGCATGACAATGAAAAGTGAGTATTACAACACGGACTATAACAATGGTTTTGCTATGAATTAAAACAATGACTTTATAAACAAGGACTTTTATTAAGAATATCTAAATATTTCAATATACATATACATATCGTTTTAAACTAAATTTGAAAATACTGAAAGTAATAGCATGACAATGAAAAGTGAGTATTATAATGCCGACTATAACAATGTTTTTGCTAAGAATTAAAACAATTATTTATTGCAAGGACTTTTATTAAGAATATCTAAATATTTCAATATATATATATATATATATATATATATATATATATATATATATATATATATATATATATATATCTCTCAATTTTCCTTACTTGGTACTCATACCTAAATTCCATGAAACACCTATTTCATTTAGAACAGTTACTATAGGTTTTAATTCATATACCAATGCAGCTGACAAACAACTTCTAATCATACTCAATCAAATTTATGATTATTCTACTGCACAAAAAACACATATAATCAAAAATAGTATAGAACTTATTAATAAAATAAAACTAATCCCTTACATACATGATGTAAAAACTTTTGATTTCAAAGACCTATTTAATAATATAGACATTAATGATTTATATAAAGTCATACTTCTTTTATATGAACAATTCACTCAAGCCAAAAACATATCATTTCCAAAATTCAAAACTTTATTAAAGTTCATTCTGTTCAAACAGTATATAGTTCAAGGAAAAAGCATATACAAATTAAATAAAGGAATACCACAGGGAGGTAAATCATCCACCATACTGGCCAACCTTTATCTACATTTTTACGAAAATCAGTACACATTCAACAGTCATATCATGTACAGATATATTGATGATCTTATTATTATTGGAATTACTAATGAGGCTAATGAATTAAATTTTGATTTCTATCCACCTAATCTACAACTCATTGAAAATGTATATACATCCAACTGGATCAATTTTCTAGACGTTAGTTTAACAATTAAAAATGCAAATACAATAAAATTTAAAATCTATGACAAAACAGAAACTTATAACTTCAAAGTAAATAAACTTCAACATTTCTCTTCCAATCTTTCCAAATCTGTATATAGAAATATTATTAATAACCAGTTATTAAGAATCAAAATGTTAAGCACACCTTGTTACTACAAAGAACATCGTCATAAATTCATCAACACCGTTATCACAAATAACTATCCGCCCAATCTTATTTTTTCTTTTATTAAAACACATTTTAAATTTAAATTCAAAAACTTGCAACATTTACAGCAACATATTGACAGATCATACTCTAACATTTCTAAATAATTCATAATCTCCATGTCTTCTTCTAACAGTTAAACATTTTGTATAATTCACTGTAACCTGCTTTGAGAAAACTGCTTAGTCAGTAGCAAAAATTCACTGTAACCAGTTCAGAGATGGTTGGTAATGCACATGCTTTTCCAGAAGTACCACAGTACTAGGGGTAGATATATTATTCATTTTATTTTCATTATATTCTTTTGATATTACTTTATAATACTTTGCATCCTCATTTAAATAATTAGCCACAAGCTAGTGTTACAGAATATTTTATATTCATGTTTGATTTTTTTGTGTATTTGATCCACTTTGTTTTTTCTTCTACGTCGGGCCATTTACATTATTTCTATAATACATTTTACAGTAGTGTTAACAGAAACTTAGAATCAGCATTAATGAAACATGTATGGCCCTTTATAACGTACATGGTTTCAGAAATGCTTTTCATATTCATTTTATTCCTTTTATTTTCACTAGATTCCATTTATTCAATTTCCAAATTTCTTGCATAGCTCATCGTGCTACACTAGGCTTCTGTTTTGCAATTTATTTACCTTTACCTTCAGTTTACAAGCAATTTTCTTTGGTATTTCTCGGGTATATATATATTACAAGTAATCATAAAAATCTTCTATTATATATATATATATATATATATATATATTGTTTTGAACTAAAATTGAAAATACTGAAAGTAATAGCATGACAATGAAAAGTGAGTATTACAACACGGACTATAACAATGGTTTTGCTATGAATTAAAACAATGACTTTATAAACAAGGACTTTTATTAAGAATATCTAAATATTTCAATATACATATACATATCGTTTTAAACTAAATTTGAAAATACTGAAAGTATGACAATGAAAAGTGAGTTTTATAATGCCGACTATAACAATGTTTTTGCTATGAATTAAAACAATTATTTATTGCAAGGACTTTTATTAAGAATATCTAAATATTTCAATATATATATATTATTTTAAACCACAAGTTAAAGTACTGGAAGCAATAACATAACAATGAAAAGTGAGTATTCAACCTTTTTTGAAAGAGCATAATTCCTGCAACCGTAAAATTCTGAATATAGAGTGTTTAAAATTAGCTTCCAATATTCTATTCCAAGTAGTTCAAATGATATACGGGTATCGAGATTTAGTAGCGTAACGGATCGGAGTGTCTCTTCTGAATATAAAATTACACTGACACTCAAACAATGTTATAAATTCTGACTTCCAAAATGAAAATATTGAGGACGGATCAACTGACATGAAGTGTACAATCAAATAAATTATTTGGGTTCCAACTATGTGCACCTGTATGGTTGACGTCCCAGGCCGCCCGACTCATCCTAGGACACGAGCAGCTATCTAGGCGACTGGCCACCTGTATGTGTGAATTTGTATGACTTGTGATGTATGTGCCCATGCTCTAACTTAAATAAAATATCAGATATATTTTCATAAAAGTCTAAATTACGTTGCCCTGATGCTATTCGCATTTTGGTAGAAATCGAAAAAACAGAAATGGTACTTTTTCAAAATAGCCACATATGTTTGTTTCATGTGTACATTTGATAACAAAACGAATGAAACCATAACCATTGGGATAAGATAGACCATTCTCTTAATATCTCTGGGGGCGTTTTTATTTAACAGATGAAGCGTGATTTTAAGTTGCGCCAAGTCACTAAATTAAAAATCTGATGTCAGCAGCACATGACTTTCCCTGCAGACTTATATTCACGTTCTCTTTATTTTAATTAAATTTATTTCACTTTTAATTCAATTTTCGATCTCATTTGATAACTGGACTTATTTTCAAAGATGGCATAGAGAAAATACGAAAAAACTAAAATATCTCGAGAACGGCTAGTCCTAGTGTAATGGGGTTGGTCTTATTATTTTCTTCGTTAAAAATTACGTATTAAACGAGCGTTTAATGGATATATTTGAGCATACGTAGTTCTCTATTTTAATTTTAGCGATTTTTGAGGGTCATTTTGCAAAGAAAGTGAATTATTTATTTCCGAATCGTACCAAAATCCAACCAGCACCAGGGTGACCAATAAGCGACTTATCTACTAAATTTTGTGAAATTCGGTCCATTAGATTTTTAGCTAGAGTGGATACAAGCCTTTGCGGGCCATTTCGCAAAAAAGCCGGGTTCTTTTATCCCGAATCTTACCAAAAACTAATCAGCACCAGATTCGCCCACAAGTGATATACCTACTAAATTTTATGAAATTCGGTCAATTAGTTTTTCAGTTAGAGTGGATAAAAAATCTGCACAGACAGACACACAGACACACACACAGACGTCACGCTAAAAATAGTTTTTTCGTATTCTAGAGGTCTTGAAACGTGTAGATCCGTCGAAAACTCGAGTTGCTATTTTCGACATGATTCAAATACTTTCCCTATACATTATAATGTACTGCAGGGAAAGTAAATATAATGATACATAAAATTAAAAATTCGATATAAATTTTAATAAGTATTAATCTCATATATTCTTTTGTTCAACGAGTTCTTTAATATAAATAAAGACTCAGACAGAAAAACGTTTATACGTTTGTACGGAGATTCGTCTGCTACCTACCTGAGATCTTCATTTAATTTTATATAATACTAGCAGCATACCCGTTCTTCTTACGGAGTATATAATATAAAGAAACATATAATTCGCAATCATGTGCAAATTCCACTAAAATATTAAATTTATTGCTCCTAAAGAGAAGTTTAAGAATATCTATTCTCACTATGCAAAATTATCTTCACGGGCAGATTTAAAGAATAAAACATCCTGACCCCTTTTGTAAGCAAATTTACAAAAAAAAAAAGTTGAATCAATATATGCAACCCCGTACTACTTATATTGTTGCAGATTAGAAAATATGCCAGTGTGTTAGTAGAAGATTACCCGTATTACAATATGAGTCTCAAAAATATTTGCCAAAATAAAAGAGATGACGTAATAAATTGAAAATATTAATAATCTCCTTACTCTTTATACCAGAAGGTCGTAATATATATATATATATATATATATATATAATATTGATTCCAATATATATCAAAAAATATGTCAATATACCTGTACTGCTTATATTCTCGTAGAAGATATACCCGTGTATTTGTAGAAGATTACTCGTACAACGTACAACAATACATGAGTTTAAACAATTTTTGTCGTAATAAAACAATTGCATAATAACTTGAAAATATCAATAGTCCCTGAATCAATAATCCCCGAAAATATCAATAATAACGTTTAAACCTGAAGGCCGTAATTTATATTATCCAGTCAAAAATGCTATAAGAAAAATCAAATCGTTTTTTTCTAAAATATATTTTTATATCCATTTATTTATTATTCAAATCGAAAAGATAATAATTTAAATTAACAGACAGATTTAATTTAATTGCGTTTCTGAGCAACAGGATATAAGATAGGATCTTCCTCATAAACTGCGAAATTAAATAACCATTTTAATTTCTTTATACTTTTCATTGTTCAGTAAAAGCTTGTGAAATATAAACCATGGGGATGGATTTCCTATTTAAATCATGTTTTCAGAAAGTGATTAATTGGCGCAAAAAATCTCCCATAAAACTCAGAGATAAAGTTTTGATTCACTTTCAAACGATTTTCAAGCTTTTCGTTTGGATAAACCACGGAGTTAGAGAATAGAACTCCTAAGAAAAAGTTTAGTTTTTCATTAATATCTAGATAACCCCTGGTCTTAGATACTCGAAACTTGGACTGAATTTATGGGGGGCTATTTCAAGGCTATCCTCAAAATTTTATCAAATTCGGTTCAGCAAATCTTCCGTGATGATGAGACAAACGAACATTTCGTTTTTTACAAATATCTGGAGAATCACTGATCGTAATAACTCCAAACATGGACTAAATTTTAAGTGGGACTATTTCCAGGCTACCCACAAAATTCCATCAATTTTGGTTGAGCTGTTCTCTCGTGATGACGGGACAAACAGAGAGACAGACATATTTTCAATTTTATTTATATAGGTTTCACTCAGACTGCTGTACAAATAAATCTGAAAGATACAAATTTTGTTATACACACCATACAAGGTTTGAATAAAGGTATCAACTGATTTAAAATAAGTGATAAGAACCTTCGTCAGGATGAATGAAACAGAGCAGCAAAAGTTGTAAATCCAAGAACGCGACTGTCAACAAATATGTTATATCACTTGGCCCAGAAAGATATCTGTTACCGAACGAAAAGTTGTCAAAACAAGAGAAAAAAACCTAGGGGATGAACAGTAAAAGGAACCAACATATTTTATCAGAGAATAAAACTAGGAACTAGGTGGAAAAGTTCACTTAGAAAGTATTTGAATCCTTCCACTGTCCTTTTCCCTTCCCCTTAAATTTTTCATTTCATTTTTTTTTCGAAATTTTGTTTGGCAACAATTATCTTCCTGGATCGCAAGATACAAACATTTTTTTGACAAATACTTTATTGCCTTTGTTGGTTCAGGCGCTCCAACAAAGAGAGTTTCCAAGTTCTTTCTTTGAAACAGGTTAATACAATTCTTCAACCATGTATGCTTTATTTAATGAATATTTACTTAATTGTTCACATCTTGGATCAAAAGTTAGTCTCATAATGGCTGAAGTAAAACGTTAAAGTGAAACTGGTGGAGCGTTAACGAAACTCGGCGCGACGGCCTGAACTCATTAGGAACTTTTACAGCTGGTATTTTAAATTGGGAAAATGAGTCAAATCAGCATATAAGACGACTTCGAATGCACCTGAGCAGCATATGCGTTTTAAATGTGGCGCTTAGAACCAGCTTTATAATGGTTTCGCAGAATATTTTATTTCAAAGAGTGTCCATTATTTAAAAAATGCATTTCATAAATGCTTCAGATAGAAGTTTAAAGCCACACGAAAGTGATGCAAATTTTAATACTTTACAAGTTGCAGTAATTTAAATTAATATGATATAATATTTAATTAGGACTATATTTAAGCAAATCTGACTTGACTGTGTTGAAATATAGAAAAAATATAAACATCCGTTAATAAGATATGTTATTAATAATACGATATGTTGTTCAATTATTAATATATTTGCGGCAAACCTAACTTGGATGTATTTCAGTATAGAAAAAAATATAAACATTCCTTAAACTAAAGTTTTGCTGTGTTAATATTCATATTTTAATAATTAATTCTAAATAGATTTCTTAATCATAAATATATTCGAAATTAAACATTCAAAATAAGTTCTGATACTATTAAAAGCATGTAGTCTAAGTATACATAATGGATTTATGAAGACAAAGATATAAGTAAATATCTGATCACAGCTTCTACAGTATATTCAAGTTAGTCTTGACCGAGCCTTCCAATTATTATATTACTATTTGCATAGTTAAATTCCATAGTCATGTAACCTTTCTAGAGGATTTATTAACCTGTCATATGTCTTTAAAAGTAAGGTATTCATTCGTCTTTAAAAGTAAGGTATTCATTTGCCTTTAAAAGTAAGGTATTCATTTCTCTTTAAAAGTAAGGTATTCATTCTTCTTTAAAAGTAAGGTATTCATTCTTCTTTAAAAATAAAGTATTCATTCGTCTTTAAAAGTAAGGTATTCATTCTTTTTTTAAAGTAAGGCATTCATTCTTCTTTAAAAGTAAGATATTCATTCGCATTTAAAAGTAAGTATTCATCCATCTTTAGAAGTAAGGTATTCATTCGTCTGTAGAAGTAAAGTATTCATTTTTCTTTAAAAGTAAATTATTCAATCTTCTGTAAAAATAAAGCATTCATCCGTCTTTAAAAGTAAGGTATTCATCCATCTCTAAAAGTAAGATATTCATTCGTCTTTAAAAGTAAGATATTCATTCTTCTTAAAAGTAAGATATTCATTCTTTAAAAGTGAGATATTAATTCTTCTTTAAAAGTAAGATATTCATTCTTCTTTGAAAGTAAGGTATTCATCCGTCTTTAAAAGTAAGGTATTCATTCGTCTTTAATAGTAAGGTATTCATTTGCCCTTTCCATAAAATATTTAAAAACAGAATTTAGTGAAAAATAATTTTCCGACATCTATTCTACAAAAAAATTCTTTGTTGTCTCTCGTATAAGACTATTTCTCTAATTTGCAAATTTTTTATGCATTACTTCTACAGTATTACCCCTTGTCTCCCGGGTCCTAAATGAGCGCCCGCTATGTAAATAAAACAATGCAAACAACATCCAATTTCCAAAAATCTTGTTTTGAACATAAATTATTACTGAGCTCCGTTTTTTCCGTTCCAGTTGTACAATGCTTTTTTGCAACTACTCAATAAATGGGACACTGTTCCCCTTAACAAGGGATAGGCCCCAGTTGTGACGCCAGTAGAACATGAGAACTATTTTACTCTCTGGAGGTGGAAATAAAAATCGCAATTTTTATAGACGCAATTCAAAACTCGTTAAATTTTTTAAAATATTAATGTAATTACTGTTTTATCATTTTTTGGATGCTACATGTCCTTGCCATGAATTATACTTACTCAAATCTTGAATTTTACGACACAACGAAATGAAAATGCTTAAGATGCGCTTATTTCGACTCAATGGAAAATAATTCAATATGAGGGAAATGTCCTAATGACTAATTTAAAAAGCTGTTGGAAAGAATGTTTTTTGATATTCTCGATGACGTTGGAAAGTATGCTTTTGATGATCTCGATGACGTTGAAAAGAATATTCTTTGATGTTCATGATGACGTTGGAAAGAATGTTTTTTGATGTTCCCGATGACGTTGGAAAAATGTTCTTTGATGTTCCCGATGACGTTGGAAAGAATGTTCTTTGATGTTCCCGATGACGTTGGAAATAATGTTCTTTGATGTTCCCGATGACGTTGGAAAAAATGTCCTTTGATGTTCCCGATGAAGTTGGAAAGAATGTTCTTTGATGTTCTCGATGACGTTGGAAAGAATGTTCTTTGATGTTCCCGATGACGTTGAAAAGAATATTCTTTGATGTTCCCACTCATGTAAAAAAGAATCGATATTTATGAAAATCGACCAAAACTGCAAATAACAGATGTCTTGAGATAAATGATGGCTTTAATAAAATATATAATAAAAATGTCTGAAATGAAATAAGTAATAGATGTCTTGAATAAAATATATAAATAGTAGATGCCTTGAATAAAATATATAAATAATAGATGTCTTGAATAAAATATATAAATATTAGATGTTTTGTATTAAATATATAAATAATAGAGATCTTGAATAAAATAATATATGTCTTGATACCAGACTTGAACTATTTTTGTACCGAATTTCTTAACTCATATTTCGCATCGCTTACATTTCCCGCCCTACACTTTTCGCTCAACAAATGTCTTAAATTTTATCAATTTCAGAGTTTTTACATTTTGGCAACTTTCTGCTGTTTTATATTTTGCCATAACCGATTCACATGAAAATTTATGAAATTGCAAATTTGACGTAATTCTAAATTAATATATGTCTTATATGTTATTTTGTGCGATAAAACTCAAATAAATATACATACGATAGAAAAAAAAGCAAAACACAATTTTAATTTATAGTGAAAGTCATATACAGCCCACGTCAGATTTTGCCTAATGATTTATCCTGACTCCAACTTATCCAGCTGTTGCATGTTAATTACTAAAGCAACCTTTGTGAAAGAAAGACGCTTCAAGTTCTAATGAAATTCATTCTGACTTCCTCGCAAACCAGGACTCATTAGAAACTCTTACAGCTGGTATTTAAATTATATAAAACTTGTTAACTAAGCATATGTATAGGGACTTCAAATCCGCCTGTGCTTAAGCGTCAACTCCGTAGTAATGATTCATCAAATTGCTTCATTTGAGATATTTCTCATTATTCATCAATTTCGTTTGAAAAATTCTTTGGATTTGAGTTTAAAATCACGCTAAAACAATAAAAGATATGGAAACTTAGAATAATACTTAAAAATAATATGAACTAAAATGCCTAACTAACCTATGTTCAATTTAAACAAGTATAATTGTGACATAAATAATGTCTATGGCCGGGGTATCCAGCTGATAACGGAGCGTTACGAAAAATGTAAACACTTTGTATGTTTATACCTCCAAACCTAATAGATAAACATATAAAAAAAATCGGATGTGGGCAGCACATGACTTTCCTTATGTAACGCAATGAATTTACTACTTTTACAGTAAAAAAATAGATTATTTTTATAATAGTTATTTATATTCTTTCCAAGATATTGAATTTTGGTCAATGAGGCGTCATTTTCCATGTCGTCATCATCAATGAGTCGACATTAATTTAGCGTCAATTTTATCGATTTGGCGAGTTTTCGCTAATTTAGCCACATTTAAAAAAGTCGCCAAGTTGGCGATATTTCATCAAATTCGTCGTCAAAACCTCGCCAAGCGTTATGGACGAAGAAATAAGTTATTCTTACAGCAGATGAATTGGCGTTCAAATACAAAATTATTACTCAAAGTGTCTTTTTTCATGAATGGAACGAGCTAGACCCACGTGAATGATGTCACCAAATTTATCGCATGGTATTACATATGAAAAATGAACATGTTTCTCAATAGGAAATATTTTTTTTTTTATTTTACATGGCATTTTGATATTTTTTTTGAAAAAGGTGCACTATCTCGAGAACGGTGCATGTTAGCGTTCTAAAATTTATGTCAATCGTTTTCCAATGAAAAATTACATAAGAAATGTCTATTTGCGTAACTTTATTAGCAGTTTTGATTTTTTGACGATTTTTTCAAAATTTCACTCGAAAATTTAGGGAGATTCTGTACATTCGATTGTGTATAAAAACAATAGACTTCCAGTGTTTACGGATTGTGATTTTTGTACCAAATTTCGTTCGAATCGGTCCATTCGTTAGTCAGTTATCGTCTCCACAGTCTCACTGACACACACACACACACACACATACTTTCACACACACACACACACATACTTTCACACACACACACACACACACACACACACACACATACTTTCACACACACACACACACTTGGGCCAACGGCCGTACCGTGCTGAATACACCGGTTCTCGTTAGATCACCGAAGTCAAGCAGCATCGGGCGCGGTTAGTACTTGGTGGGTAACCACCTCGGAACACCGCGTGCTGTTGGCCATCTCGGGTGCGGTATCCCCGTGGTTTGCGCGCTAGATTTGCACGCTACCACAAATGCCGCCGTGTTCATGCGGAGTACGATCACGTTAAACATGTGGGTCCGTAAGTCCTTCCGAGAGGTTGGTGGTAGGGGAAGGAGGGTACGGTCCCTGTGGATGCCTCCCCCACTGGGTTCCGGTCTAAATTGGGTGGCACTTCCCGGCCGTCCATACAGTTACCTTACACCTTTCTGGTAGGTCGGACGGTCTGGGTCTCAACAACAACAACACACACACACACATACTTTCACACACACACACACACACATACTTTCACACACACACACACACACATACTTTCACGCACACACATACTTTCACACACACACACATACACACACACAGACATCACTTCAAAAATGCTTGATTCGTGATCAGGCATGCTTGAAACGTGCTCTCCCGTCGAAAACTCGAATTCGAATTTTCGACACCTTCATAATACTTTCCTTATACATTATGTATATAAGGAAAGTAATAACCTAAGTGTGGCTCAACTCGACTTTCTTATACCAGAATTCATTTTTGGTTTTCAAATGTCACCAGAAGAAATTCGAAAAATTGTTATCGTAGATCCAACTGATAACAAGTATGGGGCGCGTTACTCTTCACTTTAAAGAGATCGAGAAAATGTTTCAATTGATACCATACTTGACAATGTACCCCCTGAGGGGGAATAACTTGGCTCCCAGGGGGGACCTTTAACGTCATGAACAAAAAAAGAGTGTATCTTGGCTATTTTTCTTAACAATGATTGAAACTATTAGGTCCCGTTATCATTAAGCCATAAATAAACCCTTCCATGCATGATTATGCCGAATTTTGTCCTATGCTGCCATGTTAAAAAAATACATAATTTTGAGTATATTTCGAAGTTTTTGCTCAAATTTTAAAAAAATTATATCTAGTTCCAGATTTTTTGATAACAGAAACATGTATAAAGTTTTGTGAAAATCCATTAGTATTTGTGGCTTATATCGTGAAAACAGGAAATCGAACGCAGACATCAAGCAGACAGACAGACGGATATCACTCCATAAATAGTCATTACGTGTTCGCTAGATCCCAAAACTTGGCATCAAAATATCGAATTCAAAAATTTTCGAAAACAAAACTTTATGCTATATTACACAGTATGAGATTTTAAAAATTATGCTTGTTTTGTTGAAAAGGGAGTACCATTTTTGAATAAATGAAACCAATTTCTATATTTTAACATATTTACTATATTTGCTTTTGAAAAAAAGTGAAAACGTTTTTGTTTATTTATGAGAGTTTTTGCTTCACTTACTTATTTTCCCTCGAAATAACTTCTAAACTATAAAAGATAGATGTAAATAGTAGGTGACAAAACGTTCAGAAGTAAGTCCAATTTCTAGATCAATCATTTGTTTTTGCAATGTTCTTACAGTTTTCTAGCAATTGTGGTGCCAAGTTGAAGATAATCTAACATATCCTGTTTTTAAAGTTTTTTTGCTAATATCTCAAGAACTAAAAGTGCTAGCTTAAACTAACAGTAGGAAATGAATTTAAACTAACAGTAGGGAAAAAAAAGAACTTTTAAACTAACAGTAGGAAATGAATTTGTGGATATCTAACAGTCATACAAGTAAATATAATTTAATGTCAGTAAATATAATTTAATGTCAGATTGGCTTGTAGCGATTCACAAAATTTTAGCAAAAAATGTGTTATTTTTATCATTGCATATATCAACTATCTAATGCTGAAAGCACTTAACGCAAAACCGGTCCAGAAATATAGGTATTTCCAATGAGAGCGATTCAAATTATTATATTTAAATAAGCTATGAATATATAATAATATTATAATTATATAAATAATTATAATATTTAAATAACATAGAGAATTTCTTGCGAATCTTAAAAGAAAGGTACATTTTGCGATTTAAATGAAAGAACGTTTAAATGAACTTTAAAAATGCTATCTACTCGTTTATATTTATCTGAACTGAACTGACCAACTGAATGAGCGAAGAAGTGATGTATCAAAATTATCGAGCATTTCCAATACAAGCACTTCCAATTGGAGCACTTCCAATTAGAATATTGGTTTTGGTGTCATTCAATTCGTCTTAGCTTCGAAACTAAAGAAAACATCTAAAAGTTAGATAAAAATACGAATTAAGATTGACAGTGCAAAGAGATTATCAAAAAACGCAAAACCGAGCACTTTAATACAAGCCAGACAAATATCTGGAACTGTGGGACACATTTAAAATAAAGTAAAGCTTAACTTTATAATTAACATTAATTATTATTAATCATCTTATCTTAACATTGCCGTAAATTCATACATAGTGGATTTATTGAAACCGTACATTGCTAGTTGTGCCGCTATATAAAACCCTCCAATTATTTAACTTTCGTGTTAGTCCTGTAAAGGAATTATTAATTATTATAACTACTCATTGACTGCACCATTTAAACTTTAACAATAAAACATTTATTAACAACATAAATCTTAATTAAATTCAATTACACTATTTAATTATATTATTTCAGCGGAGGGGACATATGTGACCAAAACGGAAAATTCTAAATAGTGGTTATGACCGGATATCATTTTCAATGGGCACATACCTTCAATTTCTACTTTGGGCTTTGATCATATATCAAATGCTTGCATCAGTTATTAGTACTGGCCATAACTCTTTGGTGTGTGGCTCCTTCTCGTACTCTGATTGCACTCGTACATTAATATATCTCCATTATTTTGGAACCTCTACGGGACACTCTACAAGTCTGAATTCACCAAATCCAGTCATCGTCTCTAAGTTATCTTAAGTCGTATTAGAACATATTGGTATCTCACTCTCTCAAGTCACGTTAGTTTCTCTCTGTTCTCTAGTCTGCTCTTAAGTCAAAATCTTCATAATTTCTGCTTGATTCTTGGGTCACAGGCTGTGGTTCCATCGTTGGGGGGGGGGAGTTAATTCCCCCTTTTCTTCCATTTGCCGCATTGAGTTTGACGTAACAATCTTCTTTTTTTTTATTGGTTACTCCTTTAACCAATGGAACCATTCCACATCACGTACGGCCCAGCTCAGCCCCTCTGTCATGGCACCCCTAAATTTATGGTCTTCTGACCTTTAGGTTCACGGGGTGATAAAACTCGGTAGAAAGCCAGACTACAAGTATTGTTCGCCGTTTTGGCCACCATAAATATTCACATAAAACTGTTTCATCAAATGTGAGATCTATTTCTGGTCTCACAGGAACATTGAATATGAAGTGAGGATACAAAGGGATCTTCAATAAACATACACCACTTTACTTCTCAAAATTCATAAATACATAATTTTACATCTTTTAGCTTATTAAAAAATTAAATTTATAAACAATTTTGTCGCGCGCAGAAATAATTCAACATGTTTTTCTATTTGACATGTTAATAGAAGTATAACATGTGAGCAATTTTATGCTTGAATTTAAAATATTTTCTTATATTCAGAACTCTTATTAAGTGAGTGAGTGCCACATATAGTGACCACTAGTCACTGAGAACGCGCGAAGCTCAGATAAAATGACTATATTTTAATATCACCCTATATTTAATACTTTCTTTTAAGAAATTTGTGCTACTGCAATGATTAAAAAAATGTGATGTGGGCAACACATGACTTTCCTTATATAATGCAATGGATTTACTACTTTTACAGCTAAAAAAATGTTATTCTTATAGTAGATGCTTATATTCTTTCAAACATATTGAATTTTCGTCAATTAGTTGTCATTTTCATTGATTTAGTGTCATTTTTATCCATTTGGTGAGATTTTCATTTGGCGAGAGTTATGGACGAAAAAATAAGTTATTTTAACAGCATATAAAAGACTATTGGCGTTCAAATACAAAAGTATTACTCAAAGTATCTTTCCTCGTGAATGGAGCCAGTTAGATGCAACAGAATGATGTCACCAAATGTATCGCATGATACTACATATGAAAAGCAAACATGTTTCTCAACAGTTAATATTTTTAATTTATGGGATTTTTTTGATAAATTTATTTGAAAAATGTGCAATATCTCGAGAACGGTTCATATTTGCGTCGTAAAGTTTATGTCAATCGTTTTCTATGGAAAAAGTACATAATAAATGTCTATTTGCATAACTTTATTAAAGGTTTTGATTTTCTGATGATTTTTTCAAAATTTCACTCGAAAATTTAGGGGGAGGAGGGGGTTGAACATTCGATTGTGTTTTAAAACAATATGCTTCCAGTATTCATGATTTGTGATTTTGTACCAAATTTCATTCGAATGGTTCCATTCGTTCGTGAGATATCGTCTCCACAGACTCACTGACACACACACACAAACAGACACCACCTCAAAAATGTTCGATTCGTGATAAGGGATGCTTGAAACGTGCTTTCCCGTCGAAAATTCGAATGCTAACTTTCGACCTCGTCACAATACTTTCCTTATAAAATATGTATATAAGGAAAGTAAAAATCAATGTCACTTAGTCTTCGAATATAGAAATTTTTCTCGTATAAGTCATAAGACAGATGATGCACTAGAGAAACCCCGAAGCGACGGCGGGAAAGCACGACGATAATTATCGCGTCCTTAACTGAAACTTCATATCTATAATTTCCCTTATTTTGTTTCCATTATTACTTTCCTTATACACATAACATATAAAGAAAGTATTGTGACGGGATGGAAAATTCGAATTGGAGTTTTCCACGGGAGAGCACGTTCCAAGCATCCCTGATCATGAATCAAACATTTTTGAAGCAATGTCTGTGTGTGAGTGTGTGTGTGTGTGTGTGTGTGAAAGTATGTGTGTGTGTATGTGTGTGTATGTGTGTGTGTGTGTGTGTGTGTGCGTGTGTGTGTCAGTGAGACTGTGGAGACGATAACTGATGAACGAATGGACCGATTCGAACGAAATTTGGTACAAAAATCACAATCGGTAACACTGGAAGCCTATTGTTTTTATACGCAATCTAATGTTCAGAATCCCCTAAATTTTCGAGTAAAATTTTAAAAAAATCGTCAAAAAATCAAAACCGCTAATAAAGTTACGCAAATAAACATTTCTTATGTAATTTTTCATTAGAAAACGATTGACATAAATTTTAGAACGCTAACATGAACCGTTCGCGAGATATTGCATATTTTTCAAAAAAATTATCAAAAACTCATATAAAATTTAAAAAAATATTTCCTATTGAGAAACATGTTCACTTTTCACATGTAATAACATGCGATAAATTGGGTGACATCATTCTCGTGGATCTAACTCGTTCTATTTATGAAAAAAGATACTTTGAGTAATACTTTTGTATTTGAACTCCAATAGTCATTTATCTGCTGTAAGAATACCTTATTTCTTCGTCCATAACGCTTGGCAAGATTTTGGCGACGAATTTGCCGGAATGTCGCTAACTTGACGACTTTTTAAATGTTGCTAAATTAACGAAAAACTCCCCAGATGGATAAAAATGACGCTAAATCAATGACGACTCAATGATAATGACGTCGTGGAAAATGACGCCTCATTGACCAAAATTCAATATCTTGGAAAGCATATAAATAACTATTATAAAAATAATCTACCGTTTTTACTGTTAAAGTAGTAAATTCATTGCATTGCATAAGGAAAGTCATGTGCTGCCCGCATCAGATTTTTTCCATAAGCTATATTATTGAGAATCTCTTATTCATATAGACTATACTCAGGGTGTTTAAAAAAGAAATGAACAGAGGAAGTTTTTCTTAACCTTTAGATGAAGACACATAGTTCAAATTGCAAAAATGATTTAAATAAGGTAGGAAATTATGCAATAGAAATTTAAATATGTGCATTAATTTTGTAAAAGATTAAAGGAGCTACATTTTTATACATAGTGCAAAATATCAAATAACAAAAATATTACCCATACTTCAGTCAGTCAAACTAAAATAATTGAGTCTCAAAACTGCAAATTGAAGACGAAATACATTATCAAACTTCCTGATTTATATCACTTTATCCTGGCTTTTCTATAAGCTTGCAATCCCCGCAGTTCACGAATCCAGGAACAGTTCACAAATTGAATTGATTCAAAGAAATCATCTAGTTGGGTACATTGAATAATTTTGCTGAAATATGTGGATAATATAAATTTGAATGAGCATTAAAATTTTTAGTAACAACCTATAACCTACAACGAAGTTGATATGTAGATGCTCCCTTAATTCCCCAATGAAAATTTTAATCAGTAATAATTATATGAAATTTAATCTTATTAGAGCTTCAATTTAATATTATTGGAAGTTGAATTAGTTTTACTAAATACGGCATGAGAATATTTTTGTAATTTGACTTTAATTCTATAGGGGCTGAGAAAATGTATGTTTTGGATTTTTTTTTTAAATTTGCACATTATTTAAATTAACAGCATAATTTCTTGCCTTACATAAAACATTTCTGTAATTGGAGCTATGTATCTACAAACAATGGTTAAAAACACGTCCACTGTTTATTTTTTTCAAACACTCTGCATACAGGGTTTCTAAAAAAATTCCCTAAGCACACTATAACTTTGTAAGGAAAGGTCCATGTGTGTCCACGTTAGGTCTGTCTATAGCATAGACCATCCTTGATCAAAAATATTGATTGCAGCGCCCTTAACGGAGAATTCTAAAAATTAGGGTTACATACTCGGCGACAAAGACATTGAACAAAAGACCATTTAAAAATATGTGGAAATTTGATTAAAAAGTTGGAATAGACGGTAGGAACAAAAGAAACGCATATACGGAAGGCAATGCATACCAGCCGTGTACTTAATCAGCTGTCAGATGCGTATCCACGCCGCAATATTGTTAAACGTTGTCTAACCATGCAAGTAATGCTAGAGGCGCAGTACCCGTATGTGATATAAGCGATGGGCTCTAAAGTAAATTATTATGCATGTAAATGTTGTTTATTGTAGCATTCCTGTATATGACAGCAATTCCCCAATAACACCCACAAAAAAAATAAAGTAAAAATAATAAAATAAAAATAATAAAAAAATAATTGTGTCAAATAAATGCAAATTTTATTGCGGATTCCTAATAATTAAACAGTGCCATACAACTTTCGTCTGTAGCATTTTGTTACCTAGTTTGTTATCCTAAATGTTTCAATTTTCCGCCAGGAACGGCTACAATCACTTTTATTCAATCGGGCATGATCACGTTACCATAAATAGGTCTAACGTCTACACTCATGGACCGTTCCTTACAATTTATTGGGATGCTTAACTTCCCCTAGGAACCCTGTATATACTCTACTTATCATTTCACCAGTGCTTCGCTGCTTCTCAATGACTAGAGGTCACTCAAATGACACGTGCATATTTAATAAAAGTTTTGCATACCAAAAACCGTTTCAAATGTAAGCATAAACATGGAAGGCTGCTCATTTTTGAGAGGCAAACGTGCGTCTGTTTTTTCAATATTCCTCTGTATCATCATCCTTAGATAAAATTTTCAAATGTTTTTTTATTATTATTTTTTTCTTTTTATTGATATGATAACTGAGGTGTATTGAGCTTGACCAAATCCGAGTTTCTGGCTAGAGTAAATGTGCTGAATCATTCTGAAATGTAGTTTTTAATTTTTAAATTTTGCATTTGCTTCATCGCCCCTAATTCGAATTTTCGAAACATTAGATTTTTTTCGTTGACCTGAATGCTAAGATGAATCAACTGAAACCAAAACCAAAATTATAGCTGGAGTGAAAATTTTCGACCATTAAACAAAGTGGGGGTGAGTTTTTGAATTAATCCTCTGCACCATTATCCATAATTCGAATTTTTGAATTTATGGATTTTCCTGTGGTTTTGAAACAGAAATGGATCGAATGGCACCAAAACAGCGATTTTATCTATAGAGGAAGTGATCGATGCATTTGATGCGCCACCCCTCACTCACTCAGTTCAGTACATATTACATATATATAGTAACACTATATTTATATCCAATATGTAAAGTAAACAAATTTAACAAAACTGCGCTCATTTCTCAGAATTTCTCTTCTTTAAATATTTAACAAATTATGATAAAGCTCAGGTATTTGTTAGTTAAATGCGGAGTATTTTCGGTACTTTCTCTCACTCCAACTATTCCCTGGAGCTCAAGAGACAGAAAATGCTATTTTCTGCATGAAACTTATAATGCAAATTATAAGCATATTGTTCTAATGAGAGGTAGATAAAATATAACCACAATTTTCATTCGTTTAATTACGCATACTTAATTTGTTTAATTATCTTTCCAGCTCAAGCCACTGAATATGAATTATATATAAAAAAATAATTAAATATAAATATCTGTATAAGAGAAGCTAATAGAACTTTAAATGCTAGTTAGTTTAGCTTTTTTTACTTTCCTTATATACATAATGTATAAGGAAAGTATTGTGGCGGGGTCGAAAATTCGAATTCAAGTTTTCGACGGGAGAGCACGTTTTAAGCATCCCTGATCACGAATCAAACATTTTTGAAGTGATGTCTGTGTGTGTGTGTGTGTGTGTGTGTGTGTGTGTGTGTGTGTGTGTGTGTGTGTGTGTGTGTGTGTGTGTGTGTGCGTGTATGTGTCAGTGAGTATGTGAAGATGATAACTGACGAACGAATGAACCGATTCGAACGAAATTTGGTACAAAAATCACAATCCAGAAACACTGGAAGTCTGTTTTTATACACAATCGAATGTTCAGAACCCCCCCCTAAATTTTCTAGGGAAATTTTGAAAAAATCATCAAAAAATCAAAAACGTTGATAAAGTTGCGCAAATAGATATTTCTTATGTAATTTTTTATTAGAAATCGATTGACACAAATTTTAAAACGCTAACATGAACCATTCTCGAGATATTGCACATTTTTCAAAAAAATTATCAAAAAGTCATATAAAATAAAAAAAAATTCCTATTGAGAAACATGTTCACTTTTCGTATGTAATACCATGCGATAAATTTGGTGACATCATTCTCGTGGAATTAGCTCCTTCAATTCCGGAAAAAAGATACTTTGAGTAATACTTTTGTATTTGAACGCCAATAGTCATTTAACTGCTGTAAGAATAACTTATTTCTCCGTCCATAACGCTTGACGAGATTTTGGCTACGAATTTGGCAGAATGTCACCAACTTGGCGACTTTTTTAAATGTTGCCAAATTAACAAAAATCTCGCCAAATGGATAAAAATGACGCTAAATCAATGAAAATGACGACTAATTGAAGAACATTCAATATCTTGGAAAGAATATAAGTATCTACTATAAGAATAACATTTTTTTAACTGCAAAAGTAGTAAATTCATTGCATTATATAAGGAAAGTCATGTGTTGTCCACATCAAATATTTCTTTTACTGTAAATGTAGTAAATACATTGCATTATATAAGGAAAGTCATGTGCTGCCCACATCAGATTTTTTACTCTAATAACGTCATAACTTTCGGAAATGTTTTATGTTTCACTCTCCGTACAGGCAGTAATATAACAAACTAATGTTTGTTGCTGCAGAAAAGTATGTTAATTCTTGCTTATGCCTTCTTGATTATACATACAGGGAATAAATTGATTCGATGCTATCGTGAGAGCTTGGTGTTTTGTTGAGGATAAGCATGTTTAACATAATGTCCGAAAAATCGTTTAGTAGTTATAATAAGTCTGCTGAATTTAACAAAATACGTTCAAAACTGCTGTTAAAACTAGGAGCTTAAAATAAATCAAATTAACAGCTTAATCGTATCAAATTAACAGCATGAATTAACAGCATCAAATTAACAGCATCGAATCAATTAACAACATAAAACTAGGACTTTATGTATCTATAGCATATAAAATATCATGATTATACGACAATTGGATTTTCCGTTACAGACAACACAAACGAATAATCAGACAAAGGAGCAGACATATTTTATTATTACAAAATATGGAACTACACAATTATCAAAAATATTTATCTAGTGAAAAACCTATTATCTCAAACCTAATGGAACATAGTTTTTCTTTACATTAAACTGAAAAGGAAAGGAGATTTATAGAGAATTTAAAAACATTTTTACATTTAATTTCTGAATCACCACCTTCACTTAGCGAATCATTTGCGAAAAGACAATGAAAACTAAAGCAGCTGCAAACCCTTAAAATTCTTAGAAATTTCAAAAATGCAGATGCACTTTGGACAATTTCTTTTTTTAAAAAACAAGGATATGGAGAAACACGTCGTAAAGACTTTTCATAATGACACTGGAGAACGGTTTTTGTATGCTGAATATGAGACTTAGTTGCATACCAAGATTTTTAATATCACATAATAAAAGATATAATAAAATGAAAGTTGAGAAAAACATTTTAATGTTTATAAAATGTATATGCTGCAGAGGTGGTATTTTCATTGTTGACTTTAAAATCTCTCCGGGTTTTTTTAATTATATTCTGCATTACTTTTCAAAATTAAATAGAACACTAGATTAAACGAGATTCCATAGGCATAAGACAGAATTGCATACATGGCTAATGTTAAAAGAAAAGTTGTTATGTTCGCGATGGAAAGATAAGAAAAAAAAAAGACAGGATATTAAGACACTACGAATGAACGGTGAAAGCACTAGAGGAAAAAAAGAATAGCAAAAAATAAACCATGGACCATTAAACTATCTATTTCTTCCAACGAAGAAGGCAACAACTTTTCTCTTACCCGCGGCCACTATTCAACCTCAGTTGCCGAACTTACTTAAATAAGTGATACCCCGCTTTTTGTTCGTCCTAAAGAAGACGGCTCTTGTTTTGTGTCACCAGTATAATATATATATATATATATATATATATATATATATATATATTAAAATAATAAAAACGAAAGTGCAAGAGTGCAAATCAGTAAACATAGTATTAAACCGCGGGCAATATAATAACGTGTATTTAATAGCAGAAAATAAAAAGTAGCAAGGAAGGGCTGGAAAAGTAGAACACGGAAAGGCCAGGACAAGGAAAATAAATCAATGAATAGTATATCTGCCAGAAACATCTTAACACAGTCACCAGTATAATATATATATATATATATATATATATATATATATATATATATATATATATCTTCTTAACATCTATTAACATTATATAAGAAACATCTTAACACAGTCACCAGTATAATATATATATATATATATATATATATATATGTATGTATGTATATATATATATGTATGTATATATATATATTATATATATATATATATATATTTTCTAAAAGAAAAGAGGTATGGATGGAAACATTATACCAAAAGATGGCCGGGGGTAGTTGTGACCCCCTCACCCCGGTTAAGCATGCTTTGCGTCGCGACAACACTCCCGGAGAGCCGGTATATTTCAAAATAGAATACGAATGTATCAAACTCCCCCCGGCCATCTTTTGGTATATTGTTTCCATCCATACCTCTTTTCTTTTTGAAAATATTTTTAATCCTCTTTTTAGTGCAGCTTTGCGCCTTTTAAGTGTGATTTCTGATGATTTTATAATATTATATTTCACGGTATTTTCATATTATATATATATATATATATATATATATATATATATAAGGCATTTTATTATTTATCGTAAAAGAAAATATTGTAAAATTGATTATAACTTTCTTATCGAATGGAACTCAAATATACATATTAAAATTTATAGAGATATCGTTATCAATCACTTATACAGGAACAATGGATTGATTACGCATGAAATCGACAGATTACAAAGTGATAGGCTTTTGATTAGGCAGGAATATCATCAGAAATATCCTCATAAATTTATATTGCGACATATTATTAGCTTCTACTCAAAACAATACAAGTATCTAAGAACCTTGTTGTATATTATGGATCAAGAATGGCGCAACCCGGAAATGGAAAATAAAGAGAATGAGTAGAAAATCTTGTGTGATTGCATGATTATGCAATCAAATTCGTAAATGAGGTGGTTTATGACTGGAAGGAGTAATGTACTGTGGAATATCGAATCCAATGAGGTTAATTAAAATTAATCAGTCAAGTTAAGTTGTTCAGGAATGGCAATGAAAAAATATCCCATTTGAAAATGGAATCGACTGGATTCAGATTATCCGATAAAGAGAATGGTATTACAGTTTCTTTGCTATTGATTTGTTTGAGGCTGGGTGAACATTGTTTGTGTCATGATGATTGTTCGTTTGTAATTAGAATAGTGTATATCAGTGTAATTATTTAATGCTTGATGTCTGATTCTTTCGGTAGCTTCATGCAGGTCTAATGACGTATTTTATGACGACATTTCGGGGCCATTGCCTATATATTTGCTGGCGTCCGGGAGTGTTGAAGACCCATGCCATCCGAGTCATCCAAGGACTTGAGCAACCATTAGGGCGGCCGGGGCGGCCGGGAGTTGCCATGGCTAAGCAGCTAGCTGTAACCGGTATTCAGGAGTGTTCACAATCGCTCTTCCGCTACTTCATTAAGCATTATGTGAGCAATTTTCTCTTCTAAATTCATCTTAAACTGATTATATTTATAGTCTGATAACTCTAAATACTGCAATGTTATATATATATTTATATATATATAAAATTGCAGTATTTAAAGTTTATAATTTCTTCATTAATTTCGAACTCTTTCTAAATAACCAGAAATCCAAACTCCGTATATAAGTTCCACTATAGTCTATTCGTGTTCAAAAAGTACAAAATATACTGAAATCCATCAAAAACTCTATTTCGAATTTTAGGGCTCTTTACAGCACATCTCCCTATGAATACACCATAACTCTCTAAGAAAACTCCCTATGAATACACCATAACTCCCTAAGAAAACTCCCTATGAATATACCATACATTCAATGGAAGGAAATTAAATGTAAAGGAAATGATCATTATTTTGAGTTTCAGAAACAGGAGAAAAAATTCCTTAATGTGCGATTTCATTTGAAAAATTGTAGAAACATTTTGCAGCAACAGATGTTTGCAGATATAACGATGAATTCAGAATATCTCAAAAAGTACCCTTAACGAGCGGCTGACGTGTTAGAACCCAATATGTTTTGAGACAAAAAAATTCTGTATCCTAAATAATTTATGAGAGCAATAGCGGAATGAACGTTAATAGCTAAACTTTTAAAAAAGATAAGATCATGTCTACTACATTTTTTCCTTTCTTTTATGACATTACAATTTGTGAAATTTGAATAAATAACTCTCGAAATCCATTCAAAAATATATAAAACATAATTTCTACAGGTATTTACTTTGAAATAATGTGACACTAATTAGATTATAATAAACTAAAAATATTCACAGGCTTAGTGGATATGCAAAATATACATTCAAGAACGTAGTGTATATGCAAGATATACTTTCAAAGACATAGTGGATTTGCAAGATATGCATTTGAAGACATAGGGATAAACAAGATATACATTCAAAGACAACAGTGGATATGCAAGATATACATCCACAGACATAGTGGCGATCCCAATTAAAATTCGCATATTCAAACCCTTCAACATGAATTTAAACTGAACTTCATTTTATAGGAATAACCTTCAAAGCATACATTTTAAGAAAAGTTTATTAATAAATCACCACCATGATAAAATTAAAGATGATAGAGGCAAAACGCAAAAAAAAAATGTGTGAAATTTACCTATGTTTTGAAATAAATATATCAGAAATATTCGGAAGTTGTGAATAATAAATTACAGCATGTTTCTGAAATAATTCACGAATCGGAAAGACAGACTTACTTTATTATATAGTTAATTATAGGACAGCTTCACAAGCAAAACGGGGGGCTTTGATACCATAAACCCCCTGGGTTGGTCGTGTGGTCTGGGCCTTCAACAAGCAAAACGGGTTTAGCAATAGGGGTTTATCCTACAAGCATGGAATAGAAAATATCTTCTAATTTTCCCGATTATAATCAGTTTCTACATTAGAGATTGTATACTATATTTTACTTAATATCACTTTCAACGATAAATTGAATCCTGGTATGGGTTTCTTAAAGGAATTTACTTTTAGAGCAAAACACACGATCGCTCGCTCTGGGTAACGTACCTACTGATGTGACCATTTTTTTTTCTTGAACGTTCAGATTTTTAAACTTTTTTGCTTTATTAGTTAATTTGTATATTTTAATTAATATACTTATTATTACTGTACCTGCAATGCATGGTAATATATAGTAAAGTATTGGAAGCATGTTGAAAATCGCAACCCTAGTTTTCGACGGATCTTCACATTTTGTGACCTCTGGAACACGAAAAAATTATTTTTAGCGTGACATCTGTGCGTGTGTCTGTTTGTGCGTCTGTGTGTGTGTCTGTGTATTTGTCTGTCTGTGCAATGTATGTATCCAATCTAACTTAAAAACTAATTGACCGAATTTCAGAAATTTTTTGTAGGTAAGTCGCTTGTGGGTGACACCGTTGCTAATTCGATTTTGGTACGATTCAGGACAAAATAACCTGACTTTTTCCGAAATGCCCCGCAAAATTCTCATCTATCCACTCAAGATAAAAGAACTAATCGACCATATATTCCAAAATTTTGTATATAAATCAGAGGCTACCTTGAGGCTGATAGGTTTTGGTACGATTAGGGAAGACATAACATGCAGTTTTTTTTTTTTTAAATGGCCCGCAAAACTCAATAAATCTAAAATAGAAAAGAACGTACGCTCAAATGTATCAATTAAATGCTTGTTTTATGCGTAAATTTTGACGATAAAAAGAATAAGACCAACTTCATTAATCTAGAATCAGTGGTTCTCGAGATTTTTACTCTTTCCTGCTACATCGCCTTTGAAAATACATCCAGTTACAAAATGAAAACGAAAACTGAATTAAAGGTGAAAATTCAGTTTAATGTCGAATCATTTTGTGCAATTAAACTCAATTGATTAATTATTAAAGAAACGAGAAAGTCTAATCACGCATAATGCATTGATTATGAAACATTTTCCAACTGAAATGCAATTTTATTTAAACATCTCTAAAATGCGATGCATTCAGCGCTAATATATTTTACATTATCACAGTACTACTATAATTTATTATATTTGAAAACTTAACTTCATCGAAAGAAATGAATCGTATTCAAATGAGGTCATCGAAATATAAATCGTCTGGCTCTCTATGTAAGAACAATGAATATTTCATTCATATCACTTTTATTCCAAACTTCAGAGCTAAATAACTTTGCATGAAAAAAATTCAGCAATTCTTTTACAACTCATCTGACAATCAATCACTTGTTTACATTCTGTATCCATTAAAATTAGGCTTCGTTGTAGAAATAATCAAAGTTTTATAATCATTTAAACTCAAATATAGAAATTGCGTTGGCACAGAATATAGATGCACAGAAAATATGCAAATATAAAGCGGTTTTAGGACGGTTGCAACAATAAATACAAATTTAAAAAAACTTAAAAAAAAAAGATTTTTACACTAGGAAAAAAGATGGATGCCATATTTTATTTTGAAGTGGGTCATGTGATCTTTTCATATAACATGAGTGTAATTACTATTTTAATTTTTATTTAAAAAACAACCGAACATATGTTGCTGAAAATTTTTTATATATTTTATGAGATATTTTTAATATTTTCTAAAATTTTCAAAGCAATTTTCTGAAATTTAACTTCACTTAAAAAATGTTTGAAAAATTAGGTTCCATTGGGTTCAGTGTACTTTACTTTTTCAATCCCGGTTCAATCCAAAACTAATTGGATGATATTATTCATTTACATTCCCATATGTCCCACAGACAGTCTCAGCAACATACTAAAATTTCAGTTTGATAAAATCATTTTTACGGCAGTTATCATGCAAACGGACAGACAGATAGACAGAATGAACAAAGTCTTAAACACTTTTCAACTATGTTGAAAAGTGTTAATAAAACGAAAACGAATTTTAGTCTGTAAATAAAGCCATGTGCTGCCCACATCAGATATTTTCCCCATTAAAGTTACATTTCGATTCTACCATCTCAAAAGGTTTATTTCGATGTTTTATGCAATGACATTAAATTACTATATTTCTGATTTAATTTCTAAACTCGTCATTTTTATTTTCTTTGGAGCAAATCATCTTACAGTGATGTCTTGTTAAGACGAACAGTCAAGGGATATTATTTATTTCATTATTTATTTACGAGAGTCTATTATAACATGAATCCATAAATTTAAAGCAATTACAAAAGATAGTAATGGATGTTTGTTTTTCTAAACTTTCATTACTATTTACTTGTAACTTACGCTGTATTAAAACATACAACTGGAAAATGACAAAAAAATATGTAATTCAAAAACTTTATTAATAGTATGTGTCACGTGAAAAATGGCAAATTATTAACATACAATGCATAAACAGAATGTAGTTATTCATATTACTATTTAAAAAGTGAAATAATCTTCATTTGTTTCTATTGGTTAACCAATCTTCTTTCTATTTCATTCTCAATTTCAGGCAATTGTTCAAAAGTGTTTTTTAAAACATCCCCTTCTATCGATGGATTAAATTAAATAAATGCTGTCTATCTTAACAAATGAACGATGCGTAATAAGAGCTGTTTATAACATGTAACGTATGTGTATAACATATAACGTATGTTTATAACATATAACGTATGTTTATAACATATAACGTATGTTTATAACATATAACGTATGTTTATAACATATAACGTTATAAAATTCTGAACCCTGCAGATTATTGAGCACTGTCTAAATTTGCTCCACTCCAATATCAAGCTTCGTACAATTCATATTATGACTTTGTTCCTGTCTCCCGTCTCGCCATTTAGCTGAGATGATTGCAAACACTTTTTTCTGGCATTGCTTGAGGTAGAAACTTCTGAAACTCATTAATATCTTTTAGCAGCCGATATATACCAGATTTTTCCTTACTTTCGACGCAGATCGTCCGACCTATTCGAAGGTGTAAGGTACCTGTTTGAACGACCGAGGCAGTGCCACACAATTTAGACCGGAATTCGGTGGAAGCGACATTCACAGGAATCCTACCCATCTTTCCTTACCACCAATCTCTGGGAAGGGCCCACATATTTAAAATGCCCGTAATCTACATGGACACGAGGATAGTATTAACAGAGCTTGGAATCATGCCCGGATCCAACCCCCGTGTCTTAGAATAAAACATCCTGGTCCCAATTGGTAAAATTTGATCAACCTATGCCAAAAAAAAGACGCTAAAATAGTAGCAAAAATTGTTCGAGCCCTATTTTTCTCATTGCAATAGATTAGAATTATTAAAGAAATAAAGAAAAAACGAATATGAGTCTGCAAGGAAAGTTATGCGCTGCCCACATCAGATTTTTACTTTCCTTATATACATAATGTATAAAGAAAGTATTGTGACGGGGTCGAAAATTCGAATTCGAGTTTTCGACGGGAGAGCACGTTTCAAGCATCCCTGATCACGAATCAAGCATTTTTGAAGTGATGTGTGTGTGTGTGTGTGTGTGTGTGTGGTCAGTGAGTCTGTGGAGACGATAACTGACGAACGAATAGACCGATTCGAACGAAATTTGGTACAAAAATCACAATCTGTAAACACTGGAAGCCTATTGTTTTTAAATGTAATCGAAAGTTCACCCCCCCCCCCTAAATTTTCGAGCGAAATTTGAAAAAATCGTCAAAAAATCAAAACTGCTAATAAAGTTACGCAAATAGACATTCCTTATGTAATTTTTCATTAGAAAACGATTAACATAAATTTTAGAACGCTAACATGAACCGTTCTTGAGATATTGCACATTTTTCAAAAAAATTATCAAAAAGTCATATAAAATAAGAAAAATATATTTCCTATTGAGAAACATGTTCATTTTTCATGTGTAATACCATGCGATAAAGTTGGTGACAGCATTCTCGTGGATCTAGCTCGATCCATTCATGAAAAAAGATATTTCGTGTAATACTTTTGTATTTGAACTCCAATAGTCATTTATCTGCTATAAGAATAACTTATTTCTCCGTCAGTTAAGCTTGGCGAGATTTTGGCGACGAATTTGGCGGAATGTCGCCAATTTGGCAAATTTTTTAAATGTTGCCAAATTGACGAAAATCTCGCCAAATGAATGAAAATGACGCTACATCAAAAAAATTGACGCTTAATTGTCGAAAATTCAAAATCTTGGAAAGAATATAAGTATCTACTATTAGAAAAACCTATTTTTTTTACTGTAAAAGTAGTAAATTCATTGCATTATATAAGGAAAGTCATGTGTTGCCCACATCAGATTTTTTTACATGTGAAAACATATTTTACTGAATACTGCTTTGGATCTCCAGCAAAAATGTCTCCACCAGAGAACCCGTCTTAAACACATTCACAAATATATAAATTTAGAAAACTTTTTAAAAAATAAAGCAAATTGTTTAAATAATTGAAAATACCAACAATGACTGTAATATTTTACCTTATAGCCGTAACTGATATAACATAATCAAAAATATAGTATCCTTCATATATTATCAAATGCTTTTCTGCCACATTTCGGCAGTTGAGTCTATGACCTTTTAATTTACATGATATAGGAACATTTGATCCCATGCAAAGGCTTTGGTCTGGGCCGTTAAGCAGGTTCTCTGGTAGGGGGACATTTTTGCCAGAAATCCAAAGCAGTATTTAGTAAAATATGCTTCAACATGTAAAAAAATCTGATGTGGGCAGCACATTACTTTCCCTGCAGACTCAAATTCGTTTTTTCTCTATTTCTTTAATAATTCGGTAAATTGAGTTTAATTGCACAAAAAAAACAGTAAATTTGCGTTTTTACTTTCCCTGCAATACATGGTAATGTATAGGGAAAGTATTGGAATCAAGCCGAAAATCACAACTTGAGTTTTCGACGGATCTAAGCGTTTCAAGACCTCTAGAATACGAAAAAACTATTTTTAGCGTGACGTCTGTGTGTGTGTCTGTCTGTCTGTGTGTTTGTGTGTCTGTCTGTGTGTCTGTCTGTCTCTGTCTGTGCAGATTTTGTATCCATTCTAACTAAATAAGTAATTGACCGAATTTCATAAAATTTGGTAGGTAAGTCAGTTGTGGGCGAATCTGGTGCTGATTAGTTTTGGGTACGATTCGGGATAAAAGAACCCGCCTTTTTTTGCGAAATGGCCCGCAAAAGCTTGTATCCACTCTAACTAAAAAACTAATTTACCGAATTTCGCAAAATTCGATAGATAAGTCACTTGTGGGTTACCCTGGTGCTGATTAGATTTTGGTACGATTCGGAAAATACTAACCTGCCTTTTTTTGCAAAATGGCCCACAAAAATCGTGAAATACTAAAGAACTAGATATACTCAAATATATCCATTAAATGCTCGTTTAATACGTAATTTTTTACGACGAAAAGAATAAGACCAAGCCCATTATACTAGGGCTAGCCGTTCTCGAGATATTTCAGTTTTTCGTATTTTCTCTATGCCACCTTTGAAAATAAGTCCGGTTACCGGATGAGAACGGAAATTGAATTAAAAGTGAAATAAATTTAATTAAAATAAAGAGAACATGAATATATGTCTGCAGGGAAAGTCATGTGCTGCCCACATCAGATTTTTTATTCAATGTTTGTTCTAATTTGGTAATACCTAATCTAACCTTTTTTCAAAGGCGGCGTAACAAAAAGGCGAAAAATCTCAAATATCTCGAGAACGGTTAGTTCTAGAGTAACAGAGTTGACCTTATTATTTTCCTCGTCAAAAATTACGTGTAAAATTACCATTTAATTGATACATTTGAGCATACGTAGTGCTTTTGTTTTTTACATTTTTGCAGGTCATTTGGTAAAAAATGCCGGTTCTTCTTTTCCGAATCGTACTGAAATCTAATCAGCACCAGGGTAACCCATAAATGACCTATCTACCAAATTTTGTAAAATTTGTTCATTTAGTTTTTCAACTAGAGTGGATACATTCAATTTTTGCGGGCCATTTCGAGAAAAAAGGCGGATTCTTTCATTCCGAATCGTACCAAAAATTAATCTGCACCAAGGTTACATGCAAGTGACTTACCTACCAAATTGTATGAAATTGGGTCCATTAGTTTTTGAGTTAGAGTGGATACATACGTTGCACAGACAGCACACAGACGTCGAAAATAGTTTTTTCGTATTCTATAGTGGTCCCAAAACGTGTAGATCCGTCGAAAACTCAAGTTGCGGTTTTCGGCATGATTCCAATACTTTCCCTATGCATTACCATGTATTGCAGGAAAAGTAAATATCTGATTTCAGGCCTTTCCCTGCAGACTCATATTCTCGTTCTCTTTATTTCTTCAGTAATTAATTATGTTGGGTTTAATGGTACAAAATAACATCCATAATTATCTTAAATTACAGTGAATTGACACTTTTAATTTAATTTTCGCTCTCATTTAGTAACCTGACTTATCTTCATAGGTGACGTAGCGAAAATGTGAAAAATCTAAAATATCTCGAGAACTGCTTGTCCTAGTGCAATGGGATTAATCTTATTATTTTCATCGTTAAACATTAACATAAAACAAGCACTTAATTGGTATATTTGAGCATGAGTAGTTTTTATTTTAAATTTTGACGATTTTTGCAGGCCATTTCGCAAAAAAAAAGCCAGGTTATTTTTTTTCAAATTGTATTAAAATTTAATCAGCACCAGGGTAACTCACAAGTGACTTATCTACCAAATTTTGTAAAATTTAACCTCTCAGTGTTTCAGATAGAGTGGATAAAGGCAATTTTAGAGAGCCATTTTGCAAAAAGTGGCGAGTTATTTTATCCCGAATCGTACCAAAAACTAATCAGCACCAGGGTCACACACGAGTTACATCCCTACCAAATTTTATGGAATTTGGTCCATTAGTTTTGAATTAGAGTGAATACATACCTTGCACAGGCACACAGACAGACAGACAGACAGACTGCTGACAGACTGACAGAGAGACAGACAGACACACACACACACAGACGTCACTCTAAAAATAGTTTTTTGTATCGTAGAGGTCTCTAAACATGTAGATCCGTCGAAAACTCAAGTTGCGATTTTTAGCCTGAATACAATACTTTCCCTATACATTACCACCTATTGCAGTGAAAGTAAAAATGACAGTAATACTCAAAACAATTGCATCGCCCACACATATTCCTGACTTCTGTGAAGGAATGACAGTAGCACCTTTAAAGTGATATTTAAAGTGTTTAATATTGATGAATACATTGGAGAGTAAGGTATACAGTAATGCTGAAACATTATCTGTTTAGGAATGCCTACACATGTAATATTCCAAAATTGTGAAAAATGTGCGTCATCCTTATTTTGTTAAATATTTAATAAATTTAATAAATTTAATAAATTTAATTTAAAATATTTGATAAAGAGAAATGTTGTGATATTCTTATTTTATTAAATGTTTCATAATAAAAAGAAATGTGTGATATTCTTATTTTATTAAATATTTAATAATAAAGATAAATGTGTAACATTATTATTTTATTAAACATTTAATAATAAAGAACTATCTTATTTTATTAAATATTTCGTGATTATTTTTTTTTAAATTTTCGAGTTGATTTGTCCCATAATAATGGCTAGAGGGCAATGACGCTTAACATTTTCATATAAGGGTCACTGCACTAAGAATATAATGCAACATTTGGGTATGTTATGCTATATTAAACATTTATTTTGAAAATACTGAATTTTCGGGACTGATGAAATTCTTTTAGAGCCACTGTAACTCATTTTTTCAAAGTGATTGTTGAACTTCGATAAATAACATTTTCAATAAATGTGAATGCCTGCTGAAATGGTTATCTTGATTTGCAACTCATATGGAAGTTTCTTTCCCTTGACAAACGCTCTTACAGGTGTTGTACTTATCTATATGTGAGACCAGGAATTGAGTTCAGACCAAATATAGATGAGACAGTTTAATGTTCAATACTTATGAGCGTTGGGCAATGGGAGCAGACGTAACGACGTCAGTTTTTACAACACTTTGACCCGAGAGGTCAATTAGGCCACAATCCTAAAATGAAGAGGTGAAGCCTCGAGATTGGTTAAAGATGTTTAACAATGGCAAGATGTCTGAGCGCATTGCCCTAAAGTCAGCCAATCAGAGCCAAAGAGGCGTTGAGACCCAGACCGTCCGACCTACCAGAAAGGTGTAAGGTAACTGTATGGACGGCCGGAGCCAAAGAGGCGTGTCAGATCTCAAGCAAAAGGAGACGGCAACCAAGAGATGATATTACACAACGAGAATGGTAGTGTGTGAGACCAGAATAAGTGCAGAAATTGATTTTACACCAGAGTTAGGTGAGACAGTTTTATGTTCTTTATTTATGGTTTTCTGCAATAGCAAACAATGCATCAGACGTAAAGACGTCAGTTTTTATTGCACCTTGACCCGAGAGGTCAGCTAGACCATAAAATCTGAAATACTGAGGTGAAGCCACGAAAGTGGTTAAATATGTTACCAATAGCAAGACGTCTGGGCGCATTGCCGAAGATCGGCCAATCAGAGCCAAATAGACGTGTCAGACCTCAGGCAAAAAGAGGTGGCAACAGATGAAAAGTTCTAACGATATGAGTGAGAATACAATGAGAGAGCAGTGAGGTAATTTCAATTAAGAGCTGCAGAGTGAAAGTGCAGCAGAGCCTTAGTTCCAGCCAGAGATCAGAATTCCAGGATGATCTCTTAAATGTGTGTTCCACAGGCTAATCCAGAAATAGAATACAAAGCAGTCCTAATATGCAAACACTACGACATCAGAGTCCGAGTACAATACTTCAAGTGTACCATTCCAGAGTCCAAGCAGACTTCATCAAGATGAGCACAACCAGTACTAGTAGCAGTACCATACTTCAAGTTGGTACCAATATAATATACAATGTTGCAAGCATTGAGCTATGTGCTTATTAACATTTGTAACAGGTTAAAGATCAGGTCGATAATAATAATTACCTGGTCTCACACGGCAAATCTCTCACTTTTTCCTCGCTCCTCCGCAAATAATATATACTAATTGTTGTAATGAATTTAATACTTAAGATAATGTTCTGAATAAATTATTTTATTTGCAAAGTTAACAATGGGGCAATTAATTGAGTAGTATTATGCTAATAAGTTTTTCATTCCAGGAACTCTCAATAAAGAAAATAATGGTGGGTTTTAATAGCGGCAAACAATGCAATGTGTTCAATGTTAAATGTTCCACGATGTACGATATTACGACCATGTTAAGATAATTCAATGTAATATTATGCTTTGTATAATTCTCATAAGGTGGGTTAACGCGGTATTTCATGTATCAACGCAATGGTTTAAAGAATGAAATAATTTAAATAACAATTTATGTTAAAGTTAAGAATGCACTTTGCATTGTACTTTACAACTTGTTTTGATTAAACGCTCCACCATATTTTTAATATTATGCTTTGCATAATTCTCATATGATGGATAAAGTGGTATTATTAAGTAATCAAAGCAACTAAGAATAAATAAACTTTAATGTTTTATTTTCAAAGGTGCGGTATTATTACATAAGCAATGCATTAATAATCTTAAGAAATTAATAGTGTAAAAGTATACTTTTCTTTTTACTTTTATGCACCACCCTATACAATGAGGCACATGTCGTCTTAATAGTCTCAATGTTCTAGTACCTTCATTATGGAGGTTTGTTATCTAGCCAATTGTGTAATTCTCAGCGTTATATCGATCTAAACAGAATATTGACACCAAATTGACGATATTTGTCGTCAAAATCAATCAATATGGGCCTTCAAATAATAGCAATCGTTGCCTGAAAATGTCTTATTCCTCGGGGAGAGGCAATATACAGTGAAGGTACTTTAGGTATTCATAACAACACTTTAATTAACATCACCCTGTATATGAAAGAATGCATTCAGCTATTTACAGAGGCGGAAAATACCAAACCATGATCTTTCCAACTTTTAATACATTATGTGACAAAAAATAAATGTATTCCATGTGACTTAATGACGAAACACACAAAAATATATCTTGTAGGAAAGTCATATACTACTGATATCACATATTTTCATCAGAAAAAACAGTCTGCTATATAATTTTCAGCAAACTTCAGCGAATGGCATACAGTCGAAATGGCTTATAAGTGGGTCTATCTTTGGACCAGGTTATTTCTGTGCATGTGTGTGTATAATATGTAATGTTTGTAATCATAGATTATTATCTGAAAGTCTCAAAATCAATTATGTTATGGAACACAGCGAAGCAAATCAGAAAACAAACTTTGGCACGAGCAGTATAATTAACCATGACATTTGTGCCAATATATAATTCCAAACTGTTACACCTTTCATCATTCAACTAAAATTACATTTACTTCTTGGTGTCAGAACAAACTCATTTAGATCGTATCCCATCTCTTATTTTTAGCTCATTTGATATTTATGTCATGGGTGGAGCAACAGCAATTTAAATGTAATACTCTAACTGATAAGTATTAAGAAAATTTGTTTTGCAGTAGTTTAGAAAGCATTCACAGATAGATATTTCAGTATTATACTCACATTCAAAATTCTATATGTTCAACACATACTTTTATTATCGAAGACTATCACCTATTATATTGTAACTGCAGCAGTTCTAATTACTCTTACTGTACTTATTTTGGAAGAAATAAAAAATCTTTAAATTTTGAAAGAGGCAGGGATAACCCAGTAGTTATGGAACGAGAATTGCAGTCGGAGGACTCGAGTTCGATTCTTGGCGTTGACATAATTATCACGTTACATATTTAGGGTTTGGACGTAGTAGCCCAGTGGTTAGCGCGCTGGAATTGCACTCGGTAAGCCCGGGTTCGATTCCCGCCACTGTCAAAACTGCCGCCGTGTTCACGCGATCACGTTAAGCATGTGGGTCTGTAAGTCCTTCCGAGAGGTTGGTGGTAGGGAAAGGAGGACACGGTCCCTGTGGATGCCTCCTCTACTGGATTCCGGTCTAAATTGAGGTGGCACTTCCCGGCTGTCCAAGCTCATACCTTACACCTTTCTGGTAGGTCGGACGGTCTGGGTCTCAACAACATCTTTGGGTCTTAAAGTCCTTCCGAGAGATGATGAGCAAAAAAAGATAAGAACGGTATGGTTCTTGTGGGTGCCACCTCAACTGGGTTCCGGTCTCAATTGGGTTATATTAATCACAGCAGTGTGCCTGGGATTTCTGTTACGATGTACCCTCTGCAATATTGGGTGTACTCTCAAGATGCAAGAGTGAATCCAAATTTTTGGAAAACTAACACATTTATTTAAAAGCACTAATAATCGTAATCAGGAACAATTTACAGTGGATAGCTCGACAACTGCCTTACAAGATCGTTAAACAACAGGCAGAAACAATTACACAGAAATGAAATGAACAGCTAATTCTTCAAAATAGCGGATATTATTCTCAAACCACTGAAGCATCTCATAACTTACTGTAGATCACGTCAACTATTCTCCAATTGAGAAATGACTCCTTTTATATTGTCATATTGGTATTTTAGACATTTTTAATTTCTGCAGCTAACGGTTCTCTCTGAGAGGCCATTTTTATTTCATTCTATAATTCCTAATATATCAGCAGAAAAGTGCATTCGAATCGCCGGTTGAAGAAGCGCTGACTCTTTGTTACTTTGGTTTTTACCTGAGCTCAAATTTGCTCTTCCGATGTGTGACGTAAGGAGTTGCGAAGAAGAAACTTTTTGAAAGCGTCCCTTTGAATTATCCAATGGCAGATGTTTTATCCGTGGTATATTATCGAAATTGAGGGTAGATGTGTGCTCTCTTCGGCCCTGAACCTCCTTGGGAGAAGTCCATATGGACGATTCTCCGGAAGCCTTTTACACAAAGGATTTTCTAATTATTGACCTTTGTGATGGATTAGTTTGGATTCTTAATGAATCTAATCCAGCCAAGATGTCCTGGAACCTCTTCTTAAATAAATTTTTAAATTTTTTCTTTTATTTTTAGGTCGAACAGAGAATTTAACTTCCAGTTGAAAGGCTGAATGTCCGTGAGAACCAGATCCTTATTTCCCAGTTTGGAAGATCTGTGAATATATTTGTTTCGGAAAAAAGGGTACTCCATATGAGATGAATCTTCTAGTGGAACTCGAATTTTCTTTGATGGTTTTCCTTCCATCCATAAATTCCAGTGAAAATTCTCCTTATTGATAACTTGGTGAACGGGCAAGAAATTCAGGTATTTAAGATCTTGGCCGCATGGGGAACTAAGCCCCTGGAGAGAACAATTAAGAATTAATGAAGTGTCTAAATTAATGGTCTGAACGTTTGTATTATATCGATATATATTATTACATATTTAAAAGGGTCTCTCCTCTTCATATGAGTTAAATTTATTAAACTACCGCAAATTGATGTGAAAATATTTGTATTGATAAATTATTGATAGAAATGTTCTATATGATTGAATAATTTTATGATTTATATACCTTGATTTTGATTGGCGAAAGAGCCAAAATTACTCATCATATTAATTCTATACATATGTAATAAAAGATATTCATTCCTTAACTTCAACTTGCGCATTTTCATCTTGTAGGTCAGAGTTAAGTATCCTGGGTTTATTTTAAGGTAACAACAAAGTAAGTTACTACATTAGTAATATTATTTCATATTTATTGTTAGTAATATTATTTCATATTTATTTTAAATTTATTTCATATTTATTCATGTAATAGTACTAGCTGCCTGTAAAGATGTATTCTCATTGAATAGAGAAATGACCTTGAATGGAAGCAAAAGACCCCTATGTATCACTTGAATAGCGGTAAAGCAATGATAATTTTTACATATTTGTAACATCTCTGAACTAACGGAATATGCATTCTGTTCCCTTTTGCAATTATTTTTTTTTTCTTTTGGGCTTGTACTACCCTTGTTCCAGATAAGTGGAATAAGTAAAAACCACATTTAGATCCCCTTCAAAAACAAAAACTCGTTTTTCTGAGATCTTACTTTAAAAACAAGTGTAATCAACTAACCACTCGACACCGAATAGTGAAGGAACTTCAAACTCTTCCCCTCCGTATTCTTATTCCTTATTTTAATCTATTTTTAATATATATTAATCTTTATTTCTTATTCCAAATATGGTCTGCAACATTTGATCTCAACACGTCGATCGCCAGGACGTGTTTGATTTGTGTTGATTTAAAGAATGAATGTTTTTCTTATGCATTTAAGGAGTAAAAAATAAAGTTTTTGATGTCAAAACATCTATGGTCGGGGTACAATGTCTTGAAGGAATAGTGTGCCGACCGAGGCGAAAAACAGGTTCCCAAAAAACCGCCTCCGCCAGACGGCGTTGATCTCGAATAAGCGGTCTAAAGTGGAGGAGTTAACATTGAAACTAATGGGAATTTAATGCAAATGAAATGAGCGATATCTTTGAAAATAATTGATGAATTTGTGTGAAATTTGGAATAATTATTGCAAGTGGTATACACAAAAAGTCATGTGATTTTCAGAGAGATTGAGCTAGGGATATATTCGTATTTTTAAGTTTTATTTAACTTTATCTGTGGTCGTTCAAGCATTTGAGTTCCAAAATAATCAATTTCATTCAGCACAGTAACGTGAAATTCGGTATGACGTTTTCTCTTGTGGTACATTTCAGTTCTTTCGATTTTGAAGCTTATCGGGCTAGCCCGTCCTGGGTCCACCATGGGGCTTTACTTGTTTTTGGTATAACTCGAGAAAAGGTGTATCTAAAAATTCGAAGTTTAGCATATCCTTGTCATTTGCTGTATATTTTAACTCTTTGGATTAAAAATCTTATCGATTTAGCCCGTCCTGAGCCCACCAAGAGGGATATATCGTTTTTTGAGAATAACTCAAAATTCGGAACATCTAGATTGTTTAAATTTAATATATCATTGTTCTTTGTCGTATATTATATTTCATCGCATTTCGAACCTTATCGGGTTAGCCCGTCTAGGCCCGCCATAAAAATTTACTCACTTTTCAAGAATAACTCGATCAAACGGAGTAACTAAAAAATGTAAATTTAGTTTATCATTTCCTTTTAGATGGATTTTAACTTCGATTTTGAACCCCATCGGGCTAGCCCGTTTTGGGTCCGCTGAAGAATGCATTCGTTTTTTAAGAATAACTCGAGAACCGCAATAGCTAAAAATTCCAGTTTAACATGTCGTTGGCTTTTGTGGTATATTTAAGTTTCTTCGAATTTGAACTTTATCGGAGGTAGCCCGTCCTGGGCCCGACACGGGAATGGACCCGTTTTTTTAGAATAACTTAAAAATCGGGACAACTTGAAAATATAAATTTTGTACTTCCTTATCTTTTGGGGAATATTTTAATTCCTCCGATTTTGAACTTTATCGGGGTAGCCCGTCATGGGCCCGACATAGGAATGAACCCGTTTTTTTAGAATAAGTGAAAAATCGGGACAGCTAGAAAATATAAATTTAGTACATCCTTATCTTTTGGGGAATATTTAATTCCTTCGATTGTGAACCGTATCGGGCGAACCCGTTATGGGCCCGCCTTAGAAATTCACTTTTTGGGGGGGAATAACTCTATAATCGGAGTATCTAAAAGTTCCAAGTTTAGAATGTCGTTGTCATTTGGGGTATATCTTAGCTCATTGGATTTAAAACTAGCCCGATCTGTGTAAACCCACATTCGATCGTCGACCTCCCGTATCCCAGATCTTGACTACGTTTATATGCAAGAGAATTAAATAATGCAAAACCCGTTATTAGCAAAATGTAACTCACAAACCACAGAGTTTTTGTTTAGAGCTTTATCTGCACGAGGAATTAACTTTGTCCATTTAGCTCTCAGTTCATCGTTGTCAGGAGCTTTATATAGAGAATATTTGCCTCTGAAATTTTTGTAACCTGTTTTACATTCAGGTACGAAGCAGTGTCTGTCATTCACTTTCTTTTTAGAATTTGAGGATATGCTTCATCGACTATAAAAACTATTAAATATGTTGATAGATCTATTAGAAAACTGATATAATATGGCTATAAAAACAGCCCTTTTTAATCCAAATATAGAAACAAAAATATAGATTTTCAACGTCAATTACAACGTCGAACATCAACGTCAAACATCAAATGAGTGAAAGCTTGCTGCTTATAGTTTCGAAAAATATTTTCTTCTGAGTGGGTCCATCCTGTCTAATCTTAGAACGAAAAAGAATAGTGCACATGTGAAGGTTTATAGTAAAAACAGATTCGATCTTAGATGACCAATGTGCTAATGAGATACTTCCTATTGTATCTAGAGGTCACCCTGAAGGCAATACAAAATGTCCTTTCCTGGTGTTCTACCCATTTCCAGAGCCCCCGCTGATTTGCGGATCTTTTGAACATTGTTCGTGTAAGAGATGTGGCAATTTGCGGAAACGTATGTAAAGGAGACGCGCCTGTTGAAATAAAATAGCGGTCGATTACATGTCCACTCTCAATCGAAATTCTTATCAGCGCTATCTTTCACCGTACAAAGAGACAGCACTTGTAGGCAGTCCCCACCTTGTTCTAATGTTCAAGCAGCAATGGTGTTTCATGTTTTTCTTCCAAATTCACAAGGCCACCGACAGGCATTTTTCCTAGTAGCCGAACATATGAGATAAAACAAAATATCTGCCAGACATTCCAATACATTCTCTTTTTAGGTTTACATGGTAATATGTATCAAAATGCAAAATAAAAGTTTGCTTTTAAAGCATTCGTTCAAGTTATTCATATAATGCTTTTAAAAATTATTGAAAATTTTCAATTTCAAGTAAGCAAAATCAATACGTGCGGTCCAAATTTCTGCTAAAGAAATAAAATTATCTTCGTAAAAAGCAGAAAACAACTCAAAATACTAATATTGACCAGTTTCGAAGGCATAAAACCATCATCGTCAGATCACACAGAACCGCAACCTTCATTCGTACTCCCAGTGCACCGATCCAACATCCGTGGATAAATTTCGCACTTCCTAGCTCATTTGCATATGGATGTAACTATGTATCTAGTAAAAAAGGGGGTCGACGATTGAATGGAGCTTATAGTACAAAATTCATTTATTTTTAAATATGGACAAGTTTGAAAACTAATGTAATTGTTCAGCAAATGAGGTTTTTTACCACACATCCTATCTCCCATGCCTAAGCCACTAATTATAATTATATATACGCCAAAAATATTAAATTCTACCCGAAAAGGAATGAATATACTAAATTTGGATTTTCTATCTGCTCCAGTTTTCGGGTTATTCTAAAAAAATGAGTATATTCCTATGGCAGGCCCAGCACGAGCTAGCTGAATGAAGATTAAAGTCGAAAAAATGAAATATATCACAAAAGACAGTAACATGCTAAACTTGGAATTTTTAGCTACTCCGGTTCTCGAGTTATTCATCAAACACGATCGCATTCCTAAGACGGACTCAAGACGGGCTAGCCCGATGAGGTTCAAATTATAAACTATGATAAACCCCAAAAGAAATTGATATACTAAATTTAGATTTTTTAGCTGCTCCGATTTACGAGTTATTCTCGAAAAATGAGTACATTATCACTATGTCGGGCCCAAGATGGGCGAGTCTGATAAGGTTCAAAATCCAAAGAAATAAAATATACCCTAAAAAAGAATGATATACTAAATTTAGATATTCTAGCTGCTACAGTTTTGGAGTTATTTTTAAAAAACGAGTACATTCTTTTTGTTGGGACCGGGACGGGCTAGTCCGATCAGGTTTTAAATCCAATGAGCTTAGACATACCGCAAATGACAACGACATTCAAAATTTGAAACTTTTTGATACTCCGGCTTTAGAGTTATTCCACCAAAAAAGTGAATTTCTAAGGCGGGCCCAAAACGGGTTGGCCCAATACGGTTCAAAAACAAAGGAATTAAAATAATCCCCAAAAGATAAGGATGTACTAAATTTATATTTTCTAGTTTCCCCGATTTTCCAGGTATTTTAAAAACGGGTCCATTCCTATGTCGGGTCTAGGACGGACTACCCCGATAAAGTTCAAATGCGAAGAAACTTAGATATACCCCAAAAGCCAACGACATGTTAAATTTGGAATTTTTAGCTACTTCGGTTCTCGAGTTATTTTTTCAAAAACGAATGCATTCTTCAGCGGATCCAAGACGGGCTAGCCCGACGAGGTTCAAAATCTAAATTAAAATCCGTCCAAACGGAAATTATATAATAAATTTACATTGTTTAGCTACTCTGATTGATCGAGTTATTTTTTTAAAGCGACTAAATTTCTATGACGGGCCCAAGACGGGCTAATCCGATACGGTTCGAAATGCGATGAAATGTAATATACCCCAAAGGACAATGACATATTAAATTTATACATTCTAGATGCTCTGAATTTTTAGTTATTCTCAAAAAACGATATATTCCTTTTGTTGGGCTAAAGACGGGCTAGCCCGATAAGATTTTTTATCCAAAGAGTTAAAATATACAGCAAATGGCAAGGATATTCCAAACTTCGATGTTTTAGATACACCTGCTCTTGAGTTATACTGCGAAAACGGATGAGTTTCTAAGGCGGGCCTAAGACGGGCTAACACGGTACGGTTCAAAATTGAAAGAATTAAAATACACCCTAAAAGAAAACGATATATTAAATTTAGATTTCCAGCGTTCTCTGATTTTCGAGTTATTTTCTAAAACCAGGTAAAGTCCAGGTAATGCGGACCCAGGACGGGCTATCCCGATAAGCTTCAAAATCGAAAGAATTGAAATGTACCACAAGAGGAAACGTCAGAACGAATTTCAGGTTACTGTGATAAATGAACCTGATTATTTTGGACCTCAAAGGCTTGAACGAACACCAGATCAAGTTAAATAAAATTTAAAAAAATACGAATATATCCCTAGCTCAATCTCCCTGAAAATCAAATGACTCCCCCCCCCCAAAGGGGGACGTCCCCCTTTGGGGGGGGGGAGTCATGTATACCACTTACAATAATCACACCACTTACAATAATCACACCATTTTGTGTATACCACTTACAATAATCACACCAAATTTCACACAAATTCATCGTTTGTTTCGAAAGATATCGGTCATTTTATTTGCAATAAATTCCCATTAGTTTCAATGTTAACTCCTCCGCTTTAGACTGCTTATTCGAGACCAACGCCGTCTGGCGGAGGCGGTTTTTCAGGAACATCTCCCAGCATTGGGAGGTATAGGCGGTCGGCACACTATTAGTTCTAGACACTGTAGTCGGGGTATCTCTGGCTAAAATCAGAGCGTTAAGAAAGTAATGTAAACACTTTGGAATTATTATCTCAGAACCTAACAAATAAAAATTTAAACAATTTTTACTTGTTTTGACAGAAAAAGGGTATCACTTATGAGTACATAAAAATAGTTTGAATATTTTTTTAAACTAAAAAGTTTTGTCTGAGCAAGTTTTCGCTTCACATCACTTTCTTTCAATCGAAAATCTTTTAAACTACAAGATAGATATAAATAGTAAAAGGCAAAAATGTTCACATATAAATCCAGTTTCTAGATTAACGGTTTTTTACAAAGCTCTGATAGTTCTGGAGGAATAGTCTTGTTAAGTTGAAGATGATTTAAAATTTCCGTTATCAGAGATTTTCATGCTAATATCTCGAAAACTTTTTTTTTTCAAATGTCCAGAAACTTTGATCTTCGTCATTCGCCTTTATTACAGCGGCCAGAGTGTGAAGCATTTAACCGTCCATTGACGTTGCCCCGGGCGCACCAGAGGGGGCGGATCACATTGCGCCCACAACACAAACACTCATGCCTTACGTGGGGCTCCAACCCACAACGTGGCGGTCGAGCGATTGCTACGGAAACGCTTGCCTTGACCACTCCACAACCACGTCGGCATATCTCGACAACTAAACGTACCTGCTATGAACTATAAGTAAATTAACTGAGGTGTGGCTCATCTCAACTTTCTCATACTATAATCCATTTTTAAGTAACTTGTAGTTTGTTCTTTTTTTTTTTCTTTCAAACTTTAAAAGTCAAACTTTAAAAAATCTGTGTCGTTGATCCAAATAATTAAAATTAGAGCGTGTTATCCTTCACTTTAAAGGGATTGACAAAATATTTCGATTGATACCATACGTAATAATATACCACTGCGAAGGTAACTTGCCCCCAGCCCTGAGGGGGACCAGAGATGTTGCGAACAAATAAAACTGTGAAGTGGCTATTTTTAACAACAGTAACTGAAATTATTAAGTCGCGTGATCATTAAGCCATAAATAATCCTTTTTTCGCATGATTATGTCAAATTTTATCCTATGCTGTCATGTTAAGAAAATATAAAATTTTGATTAAATTTCAAAGTGTTCTCTCGAATACAAAAAAAAATGCTATCCAGTTTTTTTTATGACAAAGCCGGATATAAAGTTCATATAATTATTTGTAGCAGCTAACGTATACACGTACACACGTATAATTATTTGCAGCAGCTAACGTATAACGTAATAAATATTTGTAGCAGCTAACGTATACACAAAAAATCGACCACAAACAAACAGACGGACATCACTCAAAATATTCAAAACGTGTTCAGGAGGTCTTAAAACATGTATTGGCATCAAAATCTTAAAATCGAAAATTTTGGTGAAAACAACACTTTCTCAATACTACGTATGATAAAGTAATAATTTATGTGCCTTTCAAATCCCTACAAGGATATATAAGTGGATTTTGAATCTTGCTCGTAGCTTTCGAAATATAGTTATTATAATTTTGATATTTTAATATCTTGAAATGTTTTGAAATTGTCTAAAGACGACAAATCACCCACAAGGAAAGACATTATTTACGCAATATCGTTTAACCTTCATTACACTGGATGAAACAACTGACTATATTTTTCTTTAATATCACATGCAGGAACACAAGTGAAGTTCCCTGCTTGTGATATTAAAGAATTCTTGCATATAATTTTAAGTATTATTCTTCTTCGATCAACATTTTAGAATAAGTGTTGAAATTCACATAATAGAATTAAATATGTTTTAGAAATATATATAATTTTACTTGATTTTTTTTTGTTCTATCTCGATTAAATAAGTGGGCCAGAATAAAAAACGACACATCCTGGTTTAAAATTAACCATTACTATTTTATGAATTAAAATTCCATGAACATTTTAAATTATGACATACTACAACGTTAGTTAGTTCACTTGAAATGCGTTACCGCGACAGGGTATATAGATCTTATAACTACCTCACAAGAACAGTTTTGCTTCTAATCGTGTAACTAACACAACACCCAACAACATTACCAACATTACATTGACGACAACATTACAACAATATTACAACAACATTACATACGACTTTCAAATAGAAACAAACTTTATGGTTATTGGTTATTCCGTCAGTTAAAATGTTAAAAGAGTTAATGATATTTTTCTTCATACATAGTTATATTACAATCGTGATGAGGTAAGAATGATTGTTCATAATTGTTAATTTATTAGATTTCTTAAAACGCTTGGAGAGCTTGCTCTCTGTGATTCTTTCAGTTTATTATTATAATTACCCAGGCCATCGAACTCCCCCAAACAGTGTTGAGCAGTTACAACGGACGGCCAAGAAAACACAGAAATAACACTAAGAAGTACATGGATAATATACAAAGAATATACATATAATCATACAAAGATAATAATCGAAGACATACATAGACGATAAACATTGACATCTCGTATAATACTACCCAGACTCCAATATTGTTAATTAAAATTTTTAGTCACAAAAAGTGTATAAGAAGCATAAAGAAATGAAAAACAGAAAAGCTTGGTAAACATAGGCAAAACCCCTAATTTTCGAAATATGTAATCTGCTTAGCCCAAATAATTATTCTAGTTAGCACACTGCTACTAAATATCCTCTGGTAATGAAGGTGTTTTTACAGGGTACAAAGACATGTCCGAATTTCCGAAAACTAGCGTTTTATTAAAAGCACCAGCACCCTCAAACAGGAGAATAATATGCAGCTAATAACTATCTAGCTGCCTCACGAAGTTGAGAACCAAATGCCAGTAACAATAAATTGCAATGAAATGCTCAACTAATTCACAAAGTTGAAGATTACGTACTCAAGTCATCGACATACTCACAACTCACTTTTATTCGTATCACTTCAATTCCCAAATGAACGATGACCAGCTTATATACATACTGTTTGTTTGTTCGAACTAGACCGTCCGACCCACCCGAAAGTGTAATGTATCTGTTTGGATGGCCAAGACAGTGCCACCCAATTTAAACCGAAATCCAATGGGAGCCATCCACAGAGTCCGTACCATCCTCCTCCTACAACCACCTTCTCGGTGAGACTTATGGACCCACTAATTTAACGTGCCTGTACTCCACGTGCCCACGAGGACAGTTTGAGCAAAGACGGGAATCGAACTCAGATCATCCGAGTGCAATACCCACGCGCTAACCACTGGTCTGTCCCACCCATTATATACGTCCAGTGCAAAGTTATGGAAAATGCACATAACTCCTGAAGTCTTAACCAATCTACAAAATTCGATAAGTTTCCGTAAGTGGGCGGGGTTTTGCCAAATAGGTTTCCAAAATCACTGAATTTATCACCAAAATCAAACGACCCAGACCTTCACTTAATAACAATAGTTGCATATAATTACCGGTAATTGGGGGCAAGCCATATGCAGTGTATATTACGTCTTCTTAACAATGCCTTTTTTTTAAAACGTAAAGCACTTTTGCGAGATAAGTTTATGTGACTTAAAAAGCTAAATAATGGTTTCAATCAAAAATTCTGCTGTTTATCCTTTAATCAACACCCTGCCACTACTAATCAAATCATTCATGTTTCGACCTTCTGTTTGAATAACAAAGCCATTTTGAAACCATTAACATGCGTTATCATTGTCGTTTTATTTAGATTTATCAATTTCCATAAACTAACAACATCAGAAATCTTTCGCAGGATGAGTAAGCTTGTTAAAGATCTTCGGAGAAAATTCTGAATCCCTTAAGCTTTTCCTTCAAATCTTTCTATTTAAATCTAGAGCTGTAAGTTTTCAAGAATTGTATTTTTACCTCTGAATCATGTTTTATTTGTAAATGAAATGCAAATTTCGCGTATTTCATTCCGATAAAAGGATACATTTTACGTGCTTAACAGAAAGCTTGGATTCCAGATTTTTCGGAAAAGTTTTAAAATGTTTTCGATTTTGTAAACTAGAAAATATTTGTTAAGACTGCACGCCATGCGTGTCCGTAGGTCATACATTGGTTTTTGCTATTGCTAGTTTTTGCCATTGTATCCCCTGAAATCGTAGGTGTGCGTTCAGGATATAAGAATGAGTTCAAATTTTTGGATAACTAACACTAATTTTATTAGCAACCACAGCATAAATAGGAACAATATACCGTAAAAGAACATTTTAATGCTCCAATAGATTCACAAAACAACCAATACTCTTCTCAAAACAATGACGAAAGTCACAGTCCAATGCAGCTCGTATCTCGTCAACCGCTCTCCGATGATTCTTTTTATAGACTCTCCATAGAAACTTCTGGAAATCTTTCATATCACGCAGAATATTGATTATTTCCAGGTGTTTCCCGAAATATCGGGAACTCCACAAATGACGCCACATGGGATAGATCGCCAGATTTGGCAATAGATCGCCAAATCTGGCAACCCTCCCCGGACTTCAGCATCTGGCAATCCTAGATGCAGGTCATGATAAAGCCTGTGCGGGTGTTTTTTCCATCTGGTTCTCAAAAGAAAAAACTCCAGTAAGGGAATATTACACGTTCACATCACTATTAAAAATATGCTATTATTATTTTACTAAGTCTGTCGATTTGTGCATATGATAATAGTTAAAAGTAAGAAAGCGAAATATGATGTCTTACGACGTTCAAAGTACGTTCGCCAAATTTTAAAAAAGCCCTCGTGGGAATGAGAGCTGCGAAGAACAATTCCCCCGGAGGGAAGGAAGTTTTTAAAATTAGCGAAAATATTTCCCATTTTATGACGATTTTGAATTTAATGGAAAACTGAAATATATTTTATAATCATTCATATATGCACGGTTCCTTTTTCTTTTTGATCCAGACCGTCCGACCTACCCGAAAGTGTGAATTATCTGTTTGGGACAGCCGGGACAACGCCACCCAATTTCGACCGGTAACCAGTGGGGGCGGCAACTACAGAGACGGTATTCTCCTTCTTCTACCACCAACCTCTCGGAAGGACTTACGGACCCACATATTTAAAATACCCGTACTCCGCATAAGAAGAGGGATAGTTTTTTGTTGGGTTGACGAGTGCAATCCTCGCGCGATAACCACTCGACTGTCCCTCCCCCCCCCCTACACACGGTTCCTTCTTCTTCTTCAATCCAGACCGTCAGACGTACCGAAAGGTGTAATGTATCTGTTTGAGCGGCCGAAAAGTGCAACCCAATTTAGAACGGAACCCAGTGGGGGGAGGCATCCACAGGGCCCGTATCCTCCTTCCCTCGCCATCAACTTTTCAGAAGGAAGTACGGACTCACACGTTATACGTGATCGTACTCTGCTTGAACACCGCGACAGTTTGGGAAGAGGCGGGATCGAACTCAGGTCATCCGAGTACAATCCCCGAACGCTAACCACTGAACTTTCCCACCCCTATACACGGTTCCTTGTAAAAGTCTTAAGGACCCCCATAAATTTGCAAGAAACGATTTATGAGTGTACACTTTTGGTCTATATATAGTAAAGAGACCACGATCGATCGAATGAAATGGCTTGCAGCGCCCCAAGCGGATGATTTAAAAAGTTAGATTGCAAACTCGGCAACAAAGCGAGATTGACTAAAAGACAATTACGAAGTTGTAGAGCATTGGCTGCTTAGTTGGAATCGACAGCAGCGACGAACGAATGGAGAACAACAAAAGCAATAAATACCTATCAAAAAGTTGTATCATCAAGGCGTTTTTCACGGTGACGCCTGCAAAGCTTGTCAAAGAGTGCAGTAGTATTCCTTCTGGGATTCAAATAATCATTGTCCCCTTTAAACAGACTTTCCACTAGATTTCTGTTCAAGTCAGTTGTTTATTGAATTATTTTTAATACGACAGCCATTTTCCAATTGTCCTATTGTGTTAAATAAATGACTTCTGTAATAATTCTATTGTCAATTCCTACTAATTAGATAATGCTCTAAAACTTTGCAATTTTCTCCTCTAGTCTAGCTCAATTTGTTGCTAAGTTCATTATTCCAGCTTGTTAAATTCTCAGCTAGGGCCGCCGCAATACCTGTTACTTGATCGGCGTATTCGCTTTACTATAGAAAGACATAACGTGTACGCAAACTCCTGGATATTTCCTGCTTAAGGAGGTGCTTAATAACATTCCTAAGGAATTACGAATTTACTAAAACAAAATACTGATTCTTAAAATATTGTATAACATTCCAGTAATAAATTTGGGTTAAATAGCAGTTTATAGGCGAAACTTTTAGGTTCTGATTATGTTTAGAACGTTTTAACATGGAAACATTAGGGGGGAGGGGTTCTCTAATTTCAAAAAAAATGTTAGATAATCTTCTTGGTAATTTAAAGTTTTTAAAAATTAATTTTATTTTAACGAATTCTTCAAAACTATGAATTCTACAAAAAAAAATCTACAACATATATTTTTAGCTTCAGTTTGTTGTTTATTATCGAAAAATGTTTCACAAAAGGAAATGAAGGTAGTAAACTTAAAATGTACGTTGCATTTTATATATACTATATCAACATTTTAAAGATGTAAATATTTTGTATTTTACCATAACCTAATCAGTCCCAGTAAATTAAAATATATAATTGCATAGAATACACACATTTTTTTTCATAATTTCAATTAGTAAATATGGGACATTTCAGTTCAAATGCAGTATGTTGAACACGTACAAGCAATTGTAGGACTGCCCTAGACAGTAGGACACCTGTCAAACTTAGCCACGAACCACTTGGATAATGAAGTCCAAATGAACATTTAAATCTGGCCAATTACGGCAGTCAGAGCAGAAAATTTCGCCAAATTCATGCAACTCTACCTTTACGTAACAAGAATGACTACATGTAAAAGTGTTTTCTCCTTGTAGGGAAGGAAAGAGCTACAAAGCATTTAACATATGCCTAAAAACTGGCTCCAGAAAAAGGACATTTACAGTATACTACTCCATTCTTCCAGTGCAAAGAATTCCACAATGTCCAGTATCGTTCAGTTAAGATCACAAAATGACTATCCAAACAATTATTTTTAAAATATGCAGTGACACGTTCTTGTCCTGCTATATCCTGGAAGAGGATTGCACTTATTCCTTATTTACTAGCATCGACATCGAGTATGAATCACTCCGACGGCTGAGGATATGCCAGAATGGGAGCTAAAATCAGCATTTTCATAAGTCAATTGAAGGCCTCTTCAACCAAGCTAAAAGTCATCCATATGGACACATTAACCACTATACATTATTACTCACAGTAGGTTGATACAGTAGATTAATGGGACGTGTAGTGTTGGGGGGGGGGGGTAGTGTTGCTATTATGTAAAATGCTTCATGGCACTTTATGAAATAGGCCGACGCGGTGGTCGAACGATCAAGGCAAGCGTTTCCTAGCGATCGTTCGGCTGCCGGGTTGTGGGTTCGAGTCCCACCTTTAGGCATAGATGTTGTCGATTTTGTTGGCCTGGGGGACTTCATCTATGCTGGTTTTCGTTCATAAATATTTGGCTGAACTAGTGCCATGGCCGTTGCCAACCAGGCTATCCTTTCGTACTTTGAATTTTCATTACTGTCAATGACAAGTTATATTTTAATTCTGGCATCACATACTATTAATTAGAATGTGCTGCTGTCGTTGAAAGCCTTCAAAGAAAAGGTTTTAAATGCTTTGTTGCCAGAATAAAAACGCTTTCAAAATTTGAAGATTTAAATTTGAATAATATTCTTAGTAATAGTACTTCAAAATCTCATTTTCCTTAAAAATTTCCTTAAGTTAAAGTATAAAGATAATTCTTGAATGAATTAAGATCGTCCTCTTTATACTGCACGCAATTTTACTTTTAGTGTACGACATTTCTTATCCCATTTTTTTTGCAATACTACAAAAAATTTCAATATCGATGCAAAAGTAAAATTAAAATTTTCCTAACCTATAATAGAAATTTCAATTTTTTTTTTTTTTTTAATTTCGAAATTTAAACGACTTTAACTATGCAATTATTAGTATAAGAGCTATCCCGTGTAAAATAATTCTTTAATTTCTAAATCAAAGATGTTTCAAATCAAATTCAAAAGAAATAATCATAAACACTTATCTATATAATAATTGTTTAACTTGTTCTGTCTTTCCAGTCCCCTAGAAACTAGTCGGGGACTTAGAAGGCTGAATCTTTGCACACTCCCAATATCGACAGCAAAACAGAACATAACAGAGTCATATTTTCGATATGATTTCGATATTTTCGATAAAAATAGATGATTTTTTTCTGAAAGATCTTTCAAATCCTCCAATGATTTTACGGAGGTATTTTTTTTCACACTCATAGCATTGAGTACGGTATAGAACTTAATAAAGATGCACTTTTTATTTTTCTCTCGAAGTCGGACAAAACGAAGAGGTGCAAAAACCCTTTGCAGATCCCCTAGGAGCCCCCGGGACCTTAGAAAACTAAAACTTTGCACACGTATAGCGTCGACCACGGGTCATATTCTAATTTTCATTTTCTCCCCAGAAAATGAACAAATGGGGAGGGGGTCGAAAAGTCTTCCCAGGCTCCGATGACCTAGAATGCATGGTATTGCTATAGAGTTATTTTCTGATATTTTATGTTCTGTGTATAGAAGAACTATCATTCAGGTATTCTCAATTGAATTTATTTTATTTTTTGTCACATAGCAAATCCTGTGCTCTGATTGAATCCGTAACGCGGGCCTTAGTTTGGTAACCGCCTGATCTAAAAACGGTTGAAAATCTGCAACTGGATTTTCACAATTAAACGAAATTTACCATTTTATATGAATTTCATTCTCCATTGGCGACTTGGATTCAAATTCTTCAAATAAATTCATCAAAATTCCAGAAATTGAGATATCTTGAGAATTATTTATGCAAGCGGTCTGGAAGAGAGCTAATTTGGTTTGACATGGCAGAGAAAGCAATCAACAAGCATTTTGATCTAAAAAATTTTAACAATATTTATTTTTCATTGCCATTTTTTTCGATTTCTGCAAAAATATTTTTAAGGACCAGATGTAAAAAAATCTGATGTGGGCAACACATGACTTTCCTTATATAATGGAATGAATTTACTACTTTTAGAGTAAAATAAATAGGTGTTTCTTCTAGTAGATACTAATATCCTTTCCAAGATATTGAATTTTCCACAATTAGTCGTCATTTTCATTGATTTAGCGTCATTTTTATCCATTTGGAGAGATTTTCGTTAATTTGGCAACATTTCAAAAAGTTGCCAAGTTGGCGACATTCCGCCAATTTCGTCGCCAAAATCTCGCCAAGCGTTATGGACGAAGAAATAAGTTGTTCTTACAGCAGATAAATTGGCGTTCAAATGCAAAAGTATTACTCAAAATATCTTCTTTCATGAATGGAACGAGCTAGATCCACGAGAATGATGTCACCCAATTTATCACATGATATTATATATGAAAAGTGAACATGTTTCCCAATAGGAAATATTTTTTTTTCTATTTTATAAGACTTTTTGATAATTTTTTTTTAAAAATGTGCAATATCTCGAGAACGGTTCATATTATCGTTCTGAAATTCATGTTAATCGTTTTCTAATGAAAAATTACATAAGAAATGTCTATTTGCGTAACTTTAATATGGGTTTTGATTTTTTGACGATTTTTTCAAAATTTCATTCGAAAATTTAGGGGGGTTCTGAACATTCGATTGCGTATAAAAACAATAGGCTTCCAGTGTTTACAGATTGTGATTTTTGTACCAAATTTGGTTCCAATCGGTCCATTCGTTCGTCAGTTATCGTCTCCACAGACCCACTGACACACACACACACACACACATACTTTCACACACACACACACACACACACAGACATCGCTTCAAATATGTTTGATTCGTGATTAGGGATGCTTGAAACGTGCTCTCCCGTCGAAAACTCGAATTCGAATTTTCGACCCCGTCACAATACTTTCCTTATACATTATGTATATAAGGAAAGTAATAAGGAGCTCTTTAATGCATCAAAATAGCTGATCGAAATAACGATGCCCCAAATTGAAATCAATAGAACAGAAATTCAAAGCTGCCATTTTATGGTTGGAAGTAGTCAACGCTTAACCTTATAAATTTCATTATTACCATAAATATAACTATAGGCAGTTGCATATTAGCCATTAATAACTATGTTTGAAGGTTACAGCCTTAATTAATCTGCTTTTTAATTGAAAATTAGCGAAATTCACAAATTTATTGAACAAATAAAAACGTCATTATTTTTTATATTTATAAAAACGTTTATTAAATTATCTGTAACGTAAGTGAAAAAAATACAATACAGCTATGTAATGATTATTTCAAATTTTGTCAAAAAAAATAGCTAAAATACTTCAAAGTTCTATGGATATTTAAATAGAACCCCAATGCCAATGTATATTTCTATAGGACGGTGAACTGAATTGGCAACAATTTGAAGAACCTTGGCTAGAATCATAATAAAAATTGTTTATATTTCCTGGACGTCCATTATAAGTAATTAGTAGTTTAGCCATTTTATAGCTAGATTTGGCCAGTTTTGGGTGCTTAATGTTCCGAAAGATGGCTAAAAGAAATCATAAAATGACTCAACTGGCATCCTTGGATGAGAGCGATTCTACTAGGATTTATTATATATTCCACATGTTACTCATATATTTTTCAAGAGGCACACTGATGTCTAATTATCCTTAATACTTGGAATATTTAATATAGCATTGTACCAAATATGAATTGATGAAATGACTCTCCCGAAAATGATTGCATTAGAATGCATTTTTGAATAACATTTAAAACTAAGAAAAATTTAGATGCTTTAATAGATTATCAATTTATTTGAGGATTTGCGTCTTTTTACTTCTGAAATATATAAATCTTTAATACTATGCAGCATTTCTTATTATATGCATTACTTGAATTCCATTGTTGATTAATCTTACACTGCTAACTCCCTGAAGAAGCAGAAAACAAAATTAGTTTAAATGAAGTAGAATTAGCTTTTAAAGTGACGTCACCTGACAAGTCAAGCCCATAACAAGGGGTCGCCCTTAACTAAACGATGTGAATTTATTTAAATCGGATATTAAATTATTTTATATTTCTACGTAGTGCTTATATGTGCGATAAACACTCGATGAGTTTAACATTTTGTAAATTTTTGATGGAGATAGTTTCGTTCACAATCACTACTTTAGAAAGGGTTAAAAATACTATTTTAAAGGCATTTCAATGATATCTTCTTCTAAAGCCCTTCAAGGTATGAAGCCCTGATTAGTTTCACTGTTACCCAAATTTGAAATACTGCCAAATGAATTCCTCATAGTTTGACTTTTATTCTGTAGTTTTGGTTCAGTCATTGTATGTATGTGAAGTAAAGTATAACACCGAAACAAGAGAAAGCGGACGTCAAAAGCTTGTTAATTATATGCAAGAGTCCTTGAAAATACATTCCGGGAACACAAATAAGGGTGATTTTACAATGATGGGAACATTTATGTCCCATAGAGATATTTTATTTTTATTTTGGAGATATTTAAAAAAAGATTTAAACTATTAAACCTCTCTTTTGTACTATAATTTGGACCGTCCACAAACTGATTTTTTTTTCTCAATATCAAATCTTAAAACTTTCTGATGCTGCAAATACATCGATTGATTGTTAATGGTTACTGAAAAATGTTAATCAATAAACAATTACTTCTTTTCGGTCGTCTAAACAGTTACCGTACACCTTTCTGGTAGGTCCGACGGTCTGGGTCTTAACAACAACAACAACTAAACAATTACTGAAATAATAACATCATCCGATAAAAAATGAACTTAAAATGCGTCCCTGGGTCTTTTGACCATATGCATTGCTGAAAAGAAAGAATTTTTAAGATTTTTAGAACAGGCAACACTGCTAATAAAAGAAGCATGGCAGTTTTTTATTATGGATTTGTATTTTGCTATTTTTTTTTTTAATTTTATTATTAGCTACGGAAATTAACTCACTTTCAAGGAACGTGTTTTTATTCATTATTATTAACATACGTATAGCAAACAGGTATAATTTGTATATAAATATATTTTGATTATGCAATTTTATAAACCTTCCACTTTAAGGTACTTTATTAAAGTTATACCTAAAAAGCTACAGGATTGGTTTGTTAAGAACAACTAAATCTCTATTTTGTCATCTACATGTCCCAATTCTAAGCCAAAAATACTTATATATTCCATTTAAATAATTTTAAGTTTTATGACTTTATCCATTTTATATTCAGACAATTATAACAGCATGTTGCTTTGATTAAATATTTATATAATAATTGTACATTGACTGACTGCACATCACTCACATGTTCGTAAATGTCATTGACATAACTCCAACAGTACAAAGATTGATATAAAAAAAGACAAATATTTATGCTCTGCTGATGTCTTATGAACACTTTCTAACATAGTTGAAAAGTGTTTTTAACACATCCAATTTTTAATCCTTTTGCGTAATGCTTCGGTCATTCTGTCTGTCCGTTTGCAAGATAACTGCCTAAAAGTGACTTTATCAAAATGAAATCTTAGTATGATGTTCAGACGGTCTGTGGGATATACGGGAATGTAAATGAATAATATCACCCAATTAGTTTTAGATTGTACCCGGGTCGAAAAGGGGAAATACATTGAATCCTATGGGACCTAATTTTTCAAACATTTTTAAACGAAGTTAACATTCGCAAATTGCTTTGAAAATGTTAGGAAATATTCAAATTATCCCATAAAAATATATTAAAAAAATGTGCGCAAAATATGTTCGGTAGTTTTTTAAATAAAAATTAAAAAAATAATTACACCTATATTATATGAAGACATCATATGACTCATTTCAATGGCATCCATCTTTTTTCCCAGTGTAGAAATCGTGATTTTTAAAGTTCTTTTTAATTTATATTTAGTGTTCCATCCGTCCTAAAACCGCTTTATTTTCGCATATATTCTGTGCATCCATATTTTGCGCCAACACAATTACAGTCTTTTTGATTTTAAATGATCATCAAAATTTGATTATTTCTATAAAAGCCTAATTTTAATAGATGAAGAATATAAACAAATCAAGCTGTAAGATGAGTTGTATAAGAAATGCTGAATTTTTTAACGCAAAATTATTTAACTCTGAAGTCTGGAATATAGGTGATATAAATGAAATTTTCATTGATTTTACATAGAGAAGCAGACGATTTTATAGCATTGCTTTTTTCGATGCAGTTTTAAGCATGGAGTTAGAAAATACTTTTTCATCTATGGTTTTATGTTTTAAGTAAAATAAATTATTTAGTACTATGATAATTTAAAAAATTTCACTGCTGAATATATCGCATTTTAGAGACGTTTAAATAAAATTGAATTGCAACTGGAAAGTGTTTCATAATAAATGCTTTATGCATGATTGATCTTTTTTGTTTTAATTAAATAACTCTTGAAGTATTTTAGTGATTTTATCAGATTTTTAAAGCAAGCTTAAAATCTTGAATTATAGATTATCAAAGTATTCCCATATTTGTAAAATCACCCACATATGCTTCCATTGGCATTACAGAAATAGACACCTAGAATGTTGAATCAATACAAAGTTACTCGAAAATGACGTTATCAACTATCCATGAGAATATTTTACACTTAGGAAAACAAATCCAATACTTATATAAAAGGAAAATATCATATTTCGAATACACCTATGATTTATAAAACGGAATTAATCCTACTACATTCAAAATTGTGTTCCAGCTGAACTCTTGAAAGTATTGCGAATAACACAGATGGTATAATAAATGTTATAAAACGGATACATAGCCTGCTTAAGCCCTTAACACATTTAGCCTGATTAAGTATATTTTAATTTTAATTTGCTATACAGTTAGCTAGATATGTTATTGGAATATTGTTCTGTTTTAAGAATGATAGAACTGCTTATACAGTATATTAGCTTTGAACATCATATGTAGCATTTGATATGTACATTAATATTTTCAATATTTATTCAACGTTTCAAATATATACTAAAATGAAACGAGAGAAACATTATAAAGCAATCTTTCAAAAAATGAAAATATCTGAACTCGATCTAGTAACCTTCGCTACTCAAAAGTTGATTGTTCTTCAAGTCTATAACGAATCCATGACACTCTACCAATTACACCATAGAAAGTCTGATGTGGGCAACACATGACTTTCCTTATATAATGCAATGAATTTACTACTTTTACAGTTAACAAAAATGTTATTATTATAGTAGATACTTATATTCTTTCCGAGATATTGAATTTTCTTCAATTAGTCGTCATTTTTATTGATTTAGCGTCATTTTTATCCATTTGGCGAGATTTTTGATAATTTGGCAACAATTTAAAATGTCGCCAACTTGGCGACATTCCGCCAAATTGATCGCCAAAATCTCGCCAAGCATTATGAACGGAAAAATAAGTTATTCTTACAGCAGATAAATGACTATTGGCGTTCAAATACAAAAATATTACTTAAAGTATCTTTTTTTATGAATGGAACGAGCTAGTTCGATGAGAATGATGTCACCCAATTTATCGCATGGTATTACATATGAAAAGTGAACATGTTTCTCAATAGGAATTTTTTTTTATTTATATGACTTTTTGAAAACATTTCTGAAAAATGTGTAATATCTCTAGAACGGTTCATGTTAGCATTCTAAAATTTATGTCAATCGTTTTATAATGAAAGATTACATAGGAAATGTCTATTTGCGTAACTTTATTAGCGGTTTTGATTTCTTGACGATTTTTTCAAAATTTCACTCGAAAATTTAAGGGGTTCTGAACATTCGATTGCGTATAAAAACAATAGGCTTCCAGTGTTTACGGATTGTGATTTTTGTACCAAATTTCGTTCAAATCGGTCCATTCTTTCGTCAGTTATCGTCTCCATAGACTCACTGACACAAACATACTTTCACACACACACACACACACATACTTTCACACACACACACACAGACTTCGCTTCAAAAATGCTTGATTCGTGATCAGGGATGCTTGAAACGTGCTCTCCCGTCGAAAACTCGAATTCGAATTTTCGACCCCGTCACAATACTTTCCTTATACATTATGTATATAAGGAAAGTAAAAACACAATGGAAGTTATTAATTTAGATCCAATATATTCGAAATGACATAAAAGGGTTCTGGGAAAACCAGTAAACTCCCCATTAACTTTCTATGGAAAAATCCATGAGAAAACAAATTAGGTCCATCTATAGCAATGTGTTCTTTCCCGATCGAATATACCGGGACACGGGAGGGGAGAATTCAAAAAGTAAGGATGACGAACTTGACAACAAAGCGAGATAACAGAAAAATGTCAAAGACAAAATTTTAGACCATTGTTTTATTAGTAGAAATCAATACTAAGAACGAACAAGCATATGTGGAAGACAATACTTATCTGTCAAAAATTCGTATCATCCAGGCCTGTACCACTGTGACACCTGCAATGCTTGTTAAAGTAAGTTATATATTTTATCGAATGCAAATATGTATTGTTGCTGATGGAATGGAATTTTGAACAGAATGAATGCTTGACAAAGTAAACGGTCATATTCTTCATCGAATGCAAATGTGCATTGTTGCTGACGGAGGGAATTTTGAACAGAATGAATGCTTGTCAAAGTAAACGGTCATATTCTTCATCGAATGCAAATGTGCATTATTGCTGACGGAGGGAATTTTGAACAGAATGAATGCTTGTCAAAGTAAACGGTCATATTCTTCATCGAATGCAAATGTGCATTGTTGCTGACGGAGGGAATTTTAAACAGAATGAATGAATGAATGCTTGTCAAAGTAAATGGTCATAATCTTCATTGAATGCAAATATGCAATGTTGCTGACGGGGGAGAATTTTGAGCAGAATGAATGCTTGTCAAAATAAAAGGGTCATATTATTTATTGAATATAAATGTGCATTGTTGCTGATGGACATAATTTTGAACAGAATGAACGTTAGATGTGCATGTACGTGCTGTTTATTTTAGCATTTCTGAATAGGATAGCAATTCTCCAATGACCCTATTGTGTCAAACAAATGCCTTCTATAACTGTTTTGTGGAGCCGACGCGGTGGTCGAAAGGTCAAGGCAAGCGTTTCCCAGCGATTGTTCGGCTGCCGCGTTGTGGGTTCGAGTCCCACCTTCAGGCATGGATGTTGTGTCGCTGAGCACGATGTGTTACGACCCCCACTGGTATGCTGGGGCAAAGGCTAACAGGTTCACGGTTCTGGATGGTGTACAGGCGAATGATGAAAATCAATGCCTGACCATTGGAAAAAAGCTGTTTCGTGGACAATTTCTACTCCTTAGACAATACCCTACAATTTTGCAATTAACTTGTCTTCATTTATCCCGTTTTGTTGCCGAGTTCGTTATCCTAATTTTCTCCACCAGGGGCGTTAAAATGACTTTTATTAAACCGGACACAGCCACTTTACCATAATTAGACGTAACGCATACACGTATGGTTATTTCCTTCCAAAGTTTTTGGGATTCAAGGACTTTCTTAGAAATCACGAATAATCATGGGCGGGTGAATTTTAGTCAATAAAATTCTTGTGCTAGAATCTGTTCTGGAATCATTGCTCCAGCATTACCATATTATTACAGATTACTGCGCTGTGCATGAGCCAGTAGCTGTGCATTATTAGTTCTTCGAATTTCCGAGCCTATTCGATTTAAATTAAGGGTGGGATTATGACTAGGATAAGCAGAGTGTATGGCATTAAGATGCTTAGGAGAAAGTTGTTGAATAAAGACCAGCCTGAGACGCTTGTTCATTTTTTTAAATTATTGCTCTCTGTGATTCTTTGCTTCTATTCAAAATGATTTTTGTCTGATAAAAATATATATTTCAAAATTTCACAAATTAATATTTATTGCAATTTATAAACCTAAGGTTTCTCAATTAAAATGCTTTTAACATTTTTATTATTTCAGTTTTATATATGCTAGTGAGACCAGCGGGCATTCTGCCAGTAAGTCATTTAAAAACAGGTTCATGGGATATCTTTTATAATAAAAGACAACACTCAATCACTGTCTGCATAGCGACAGCAAAAAATGTATATACTGTCCATTGTTGTAAATAAATTAAAGAAAAGTCTAATATCCAGCATCGTTTTCAGTATCAGATGTTACACGCAAAGTAAAGCTTCAGAATTCTTCATTGTTGTAAATGGGATAAAAATTGTAAAGAGTCTTACTTCCCCAACAGGGAATCGAACCCTGTATCTCCGAACTGATCGGACGACGAAATTACAAGCTCTTATCGTCGAAGTGGACACTGCATTCTCCACCATCTAATGTCAGATTGGCGGACAACTGACACTCTGACTGATTACTTCCTGCTATTTTACCTCAGGTTAGCCTCCTGCTACTGCTATTTTTACCAAGGTTAGTATTCTGCATGGTCGTTAACCCCTCAATTTGAAATCGGCACGCAATTTTCAAGAGTCCACTGAAATCGTACTAGTCATACTAGGGTCACTTTCAGACCTCCGACATCTTTACACTAACCTACAGGGTTGATTTGTTCGGGCGCCATTATAAAGAATCTTACTGCCTAACCGGGAATCAAACCCTGGATCTCCCAACTGATCAGACGAAAAAATTGCAAGTTCTTATCGTCGAAGTGGACACTGCATTCTCCACCCTCTAATGTCAGATTGGCGGGCAACTGACACTCTGGGTGATCACTTCCTGCTATTTTTACCTCAGGTTAGCCTACTGCTACTACTATTTCTACCAAGGTTAGTATTCTGCATTTTCGTTAACCTCTCAATTTGAAATCGGCACGCAATTTTCAAGAGTCCACTGAAATCGTACTAGTCATACTAGGGTCACTTTCAGACCTCCGACATCTTTACACTAACCTACAGGGTTGATTTGTTCGGGCGCCATTATAAAGAATCTTACTGCCTAACCGGGAATCAAACCCTGGATCTCCGAACTGATCAGACGAAAAAATTGCAAGTTCTTATCGTCGAAGTGGACACTGCATTCTCCACCCTCTAATGTCAGATTGGCGGGCAACTGACACTCTGGGTGATCACTTCCTGCTATTTTTACCTCAGGTTAGCCTACTGCTACTACTATTTCTACCAAGGTTAGTATTCTGCATTTTCGTTAACCTCTCAATTTGAAATCGGCACGCAATTTTCAAGAGTCCACTGAAATCGTACTAGTCATACTAGGGTCACTTTCAGACCTCCGACATCTTTACACTAACCTACAGGGTTGATTTGTTCGGGCGCCATTATAAAGAATCTTACTGCCTAACCGGGAATCAAACCCTGGATCTCCGAACTGATCAGACGAAAAAATTGCAAGTTCTTATCGTCGAAGTGGACACTGCATTCTCCACCCTCTAATGTCAGACTGGCGGGCAACTGACACTCTGGGTGATCACTTCCTGCTATTTTTACCTCAGGTTAGCCTACTGCTACTACTATTTCTACCAAGGTTAGTATTCTGCATTTTCGTTAACCTCTCAATTTGAAATCGGCACGCAATTTTCAAGAGTCCACTGAAATCGTACTAGTCATACTAGGGTCACTTTCAGACCTCCGACATCTTTACACTAACCTACAGGGTTGATTTGTTCGGGCGCCATTATAAAGAATCTTACTGTCTAACCGGGAATCAAACCCTGGATCTCCGAACTGATCAGACGAAAAAATTGCAAGTTCTTATCGTCGAAGTGGACACTGCATTCTCCACCCTCTAATGTCAGATTGGCGGGCAACTGACACTCTGGGTGATCACTTCCTGCTATTTTTACCTCAGGTTAGCCTACTGCTACTACTATTTCTACCAAGGTTAGTATTCTGCATTTTCGTTAACCTCTCAATTTGAAATCGGCACGCAATTTTCAAGAGTCCACTGAAATCGTACTAGTCATACTAGGGTCACTTTCAGACCTCCGACATCTTTACACTAACCTACAGGGTTGATTTGTTAGGGCGCCATTATAAAGAATCTTACTGCCTAACCGGGAATCAAACCCTGGATCTCCGAACTGATCAGACGAAAAAATTGCAAGTTCTTATCGTCGAAGTGGACACTGCATTCTCCACCCTCTAATGTCAGATTGGTGGGCAACTGACACTCTGGGTGATCACTTCCTGCTATTTTTACCTCAGGTTAGCCTACTGCTACTACTATTTCTACCAAGGTTAGTATTCTGCATTTTCGTTAACCTCTCAATTTGAAATCGGCACGCAATTTTCAAGAGTCCACTGAAATCGTACTAGTCATACTAGGGTCACTTTCAGACCTCCGACATCTTTACACTAACCTACAGGGTTGATTTGTTCGGGCGCCATTATAAAGAATCTTACTGCCTAACCGGGAATCAAACCCTGGATCTCCGAACTGATCAGACGAAAAAATTGCAAGTTCTTATCGTCGAAGTGGACACTGCATTCTCCACCCTCTAATGTCAGATTGGCGGGCAACTGACACTCTGGGTGATCACTTCCTGCTATTTTTACCTCAGGTTAGCCTACTGCTACTACTATTTCTACCAAGGTTAGTATTCTGCATTTTCGTTAACCTCTCAATTTGAAATCGGCACGCAATTTTCAAGAGTCCACTGAAATCGTACTAGTCATACTAGGGTCACTTTCAGACCTCCGACATCTTTACACTAACCTACAGGGTTGATTTGTTCGGGCGCCATTATAAAGAATCTTACTGCCTAACCGGGAATCAAACCCTGGATCTCCCAACTGATCAGACGAAAAAATTGCAAGTTCTTATCGTCGATTAAAATTAAAGCCCATTCAAAATAAAGTGCAAAAGCGGTGCCGGTGTTCCATCTGCATCAAAGGGTTAGAGATGTATTTTCAAAATACATTTTTGTGATTTTGTATTATATGCTCTAACCTTATTATTCACAATTTAACATATCCATATTATGTATGATAAGTAATATAGATTAACAACACGGTAAAAATACATATTTAATGGAATAAAGGTACATCGTTTTCTTTAAAACGTCCGTTCTAAAAAAATCATACATATTATAAAAAATCATAAATATATTCATAAAAATCATAAATATATCATAAATTCTGCGAAGATTTCATCTGCAATGATACATCATAAATTTATCGATTTTTTTTAAATGCACAGTGTATGTGGCCTTTATATATATAATATATATATATATATATAAATATATATATATATATATATATAAATATATAAATATATATATATATATATATAAATAATATATATATATATATATATAAAATATATATA